>JAQPZY010001066.1:0-600000 GCA_029931535.1 Margaritifera margaritifera
TGGGTGTTGAAGGGTGGGTAGGGATTGGTTGATGTGGGTGGGAGGGAATTAGGGGGAGGGGGGGGTTGGGAAGATGTTTGGGAATTTGGGGGAGGTGGGGGGTTAATATGGTGGATATGTGGGAAATGGAAGGAATGGATTGGAATATAGGGGGAGGATTTAGGGGGGGGGAGATGATATTGTTGAATTTGTTATGGGGTGATGTGGGGATGGGGGTAGATTGGGGATTGAATGTGTAAGGATGGAGTGTGTTATGTTTAGTGGAGGTGTGGTGGATTAAGAAGATGAGAGGTGTTATTTTGGTTTGATAGGGATTGGGAGAATAGTATGTATGTTGAAGATTGGGGTGGGGGAGTATAGGGTGATTGTTGGGTGGGGGGGGGTGTTGGGTTGGGGATGGATTGGGTTGGATGGGGGGATGGTTAGTTGGGTGTGGTATGGGTGTTGTGTGGGGGGGGTTTGTTTTTATAATATAAGTGGGATTGTGTATAAAAACACCAACACCTTATGTATTTCATTCAGTTATCTCCCTTACACCAGACATGACATTTGAAGTAATAAAAACTCACATTTTCTGTACTTGTTTATGAAAATAAAGAAAAGATTTAGTGTCAAATATTATATTAGCCCTCAATCTTTATGCAAGTGTAAGTACAACTAGTTTAATAATTTCTTACAGCAACATTTGAAAGGTTGTTAAACAGGACACAGATTTTTTTTTTTTTTTTTGCTTGTGCCTAATTTAAGCCAATTTTTTTTTAATTGTATGTGTAGGATCAATATAAATGATATGCATCTATATGATAAAAATTATTTACCCTTTTATTTCAGATGAGAATGCACACTGCTTCACCTGAAGTTTTTGTGCTTATAAGGGATGTAATAGTACTGATGCCTCGGGACTGTCCTTGGACCAATGGGGCATTGCCTTCATATATTTCGCTAAGGTAAGGCAATCAAACTTTTCCTTCTCATTTTTTCTATGTTGTGGCTGTCTCTTTTGATTCCTTTATTAAAAGATACATGTCCCTTTTATATGTACACTTTCCTCCTGTTTAAAACTCCATTTGACTTGCTGTACTTATTGTTTTTCCTTGGCATTTGTCTGTATTTTATTCCCCAAATTTCACCCCAAATCAAAAATAAGTGTTTAGAAGCTGGGATCAGCTACATTTGGTGACAGATTGGCTTATTGCATGAATTTTTATTGACTACAAAAAGGAGGAAAGCTTTCTATTTGTGTTACAGAGATGATGGGTAGGCTGACCTTTGTGCAAGGACTAGGGGTTAGTGACCTCATGTATCTGCAGTTGGTGTAAAGTGTTGAAAGCTTATACTTTATAATAAGATTGAGTCATGTCCACCTGTCTCTGATGTCAAGTTCTTTGTCTACTAAACAAATATAAAGTCCTTTATTTTAGATGAATTCTCCATTTTGAAGTAGGAGTTTACATACTAATTAGTACATTGACCTTTGACCTAGTTATTACATAATATGACATAATGTGCTTTATCCCATATCAGCCATGTAAAGTTCAATAAGTGCTGATATGAATAAAACACAACTCATAGTTAAAACAATTCATTTTATTCCCCAAAAATAGTTTGGTAGTAGAGCACAAGTATGAAAACAGCAGTTGAAACAGCTCCATGACATTTCCAAAGACATCAATATAAAACATAGCTTGGTACCTCATACAATTGTTTTTGACAAGCGAGACTAAGTACACTTGTTACTTGTACAGTCCCGAGCTATATCACAGATTATTGAAAAAATTAAGGTTGGCTTAAAGGGAATACCAGCCTCGCATTGTATCCATAGTAACGTGTACATGTAGGCGCCATATATAAACTATAGTAGTGTAGTCTGGTAAAAACAATGGATATTGAGAAGTTTGGGTCAAATATTGACAGACTTTTAGCTAGAAAATGTATAAAATCTTCAGAAAATAACACATGTTAGCATTGGAGAAGGCATTTAATAAAGATGGCTATGGCAGATAGAGAGTTGTATGGCCTGATGGCTTTATATCAGTGGAGTCAGCTCAGAGATTGTCATACATGTAACAAAATAAGTTATGTAAATACAATGTGGATGATTTTTGGCTAAATATGAACATTTTTACCTGCATATCATGATAAATCATGTATAAACAGTAAATATCTGCTTCTTGAAAAGCGTGCCATAAAACAGGATAGAGAACACTATAGGGTTCAAAGAAGGTGCTTCAATTGTTGTAGATCACTTTGTATCATATAGGATATGCTGGTATGAGTAATTTTAGGTAACTTATTATAGATCTGGTCTTCCTTCCCACTTTCTTTTCATTGTCATGCAATATTTGTCACTTTTTGTACACTTTCTTGTCTTGAAATTCTTCATGCAATATATAAAGATAAGTTCTGTTGCATTCCCTTTTGTAGAAGTAGCAGGAATATCATCAGACAACAGCCATTTCTTTAAGTTAGCATTTCCCATTGACACTTGCATGTGTCCATTTATAATCCTTTATTGACTTTCAATTAATCATATTTATTTCTGTCCAACTGTTTCTTTTGGAATTTCCTCATACAAGGCCAAATTTTTCTGAGTGGTAACCACATTAGTCACATATTGCCCATTCCTTCCATTCAAGTCCACACTGTTCTTCAAACTTTGGGTCACATCACAAGAATCCAGAATAACATGGGATCATATTGGCATGTTTACGCAAGGTTGCAATCCATATACCGGCATTCTAGAGAACATAAACTATTCGATATGAGGCAACCTCCTCATCTCTGAGAACAAAATTAAATCACTTTCAAGGTCTCCACTACATACAGAAGCCTCAATTTTAGGTTCTACACTTTATCAATAATTTATTTTTGGATAATTTAATTGCATGCAAGTTAATGCAGGTTTTCATGAACTAATTTATATTACATGGATAATATATTGGTGGAAATAAAAACACCACACCTTATGTATTTCATTCAGTTATCTCCCTTACACCAGACATGACATTTGAAGTAATAAAAACTCACATTTTCTGTACTTGTTTATGAAAATAAAGAAAAGATTTAGTGTCAAATATTATATTAGCCCTCAATCTTTATGCAAGTGTAAGTACAACTAGTTTAATAATTTCTTACAGCAACATTTGAAAGGTTGTTAAACAGGACACAGATTTTTTTTTTTTTTTTTGCTTGTGCCTAATTTAAGCCAATTTTTTTTTAATTGTATGTGTAGGATCAATATAAATGATATGCATCTATATGATAAAAATTATTTACCCTTTTATTTCAGATGAGAATGCACACTGCTTCACCTGAAGTTTTTGTGCTTATAAGGGATGTAATAGTACTGATGCCTCTGGACTGTCCTTGGACCAATGGGGCATTGCCTTCATATATTTCGCTAAGGTAAGGCAATCAAACTTTTCCTTCTCATTTTTTCTATGTTGTGGCTGTCTCTTTTGATTCCTTTATTAAAAGATACATGTCCCTTTTATATGTACACTTTCCTCCTGTTTAAAACTCCATTTGACTTGCTGTACTTATTGTTTTTCCTTGGCATTTGTCTGTATTTTATTCCCCAAATTTTACCCCAAATCAAAAATAAGTGTTTAGAAGCTGGGATCAGCTACATTTGGTGACAGATTGGCTTATTGCATGAATTTTTATTGACTACAAAAAGGAGGAAAGCTTTCTATTTGTGTTACAGAGATGATGGGTAGGCTGATCTTTGTGCAAGGACTAGGGGTTAGTGACCTCATGTATCTGCAGTTGGTGTAAAGTGTTGAAAGCTTATACTTTATAATTAGATTGAGTCATGTCCACCTGTCTCTGATGTCAAGTTCTTTGTCTACTAAACAAATATAAAGTCCTTTATTTTAGATGAATTCTCCATTTTGAAGTAGGAGTTTACATACTAATTAGTACATTGACCTTTGACCTAGTTATTACATAATATGACATAATGTGCTTTATCCCATATCAGCCATGTAAAGTTCAATAAGTGCTGATATGAATAAAACACAACTCATAGTTAAAACAATTCATTTTATTCCCCAAAAATAGTTTGGTAGTAGAGCACAAGTATGAAAACAGCAGTTGAAACAGCTCCATGACATTTCCAAAGACATCAATATAAAACATAGCTTGGTACCTCATACAATTGTTTTTGACAAGCGAGACTAAGTACACTTGTTACTTGTACAGTCCCGAGCTACATGTATATCACAGATTATTGAAAAAAATTAAGGTTGGCTTAAAGGGAATACCAGCCTCGCATTGTATCCATAGTAACGTGTACATGTAGGCGCCATATATAAACTATAGTAGTGTAGTCTGGTAAAAACAATGGATATTGAGAAGTTTGGGTCAAATATTGACAGACTTTTAGCTAGAAAATGTATAAAATCTTCAGAAAATAACACATGTTAGCATTGGAGAAGGCATTTAATAAAGATGGCTATATCAGATAGAGAGTTGTATGGCCTGATGGCTTTATATCAGTGGAGTCAGCTCAGAGATTGTCATACATGTAACAAAATAAGTTATGTAAATACAATGTGGATGATTTTTGGCTAAATATGAACATTTTTACCTGCATATCATGATAAATCATGTATAAACAGTAAATATCTGCTTCTTGAAAAGCGTGCCATAAAACAGGATAGAGAACACTATAGGGTTCAAAGAAGGTGCTTCAATTGTTGTAGATCACTTTGTATCATATAGGATATGCTGGTATGAGTAATTTTAGGTAACTTATTATAGATCTGGTCTTCCTTCCCACTTTCTTTTCATTGTCATGCAATATTTGTCACTTTTTGTACACTTTCTTGTCTTGAAATTCTTCATGCAATATATAAAGATAAGTTCTGTTGCATTCCCTTTTGTAGAAGTAGCAGGAATATCATCAGACAACAGCCATTTCTTTAAGTTAGCATTTCCCATTGACACTTGCATGTGTCCATTTATAATCCTTTATTGACTTTCAATTAATCATATTTATTTCTGTCCAACTGTTTCTTTTGGAATTTCCTCATACAAGGCCAAATTTTTCTGAGTGGTAACCACATTAGTCACATATTGCCCATTCCTTCCATTCAAGTCCACACTGTTCTTCAAACTTTGGGTCACATCACAAGAATCCAGAATAACATGGGATCATATTGGCATGTTTACGCAAGGTTGCAATCCATATACCGGCATTCTAGAGAACATAAACTATTCGATATGAGGCAACCTCCTCATCTCTGAGAACAAAATTAAATCACTTTCAAGGTCTCCACTACATACAGAAGCCTCAATTTTAGGTTCTACACTTTATCAATAATTTATTTTTGGATAATTTAATTGCATGCAAGTTAATGCAGGTTTTCATGAACTAATTTATATTACATGGATAATATATTGGTGGAAATAAAAACACCACACCTTATGTATTTCATTCAGTTATCTCCCTTACACCAGACATGACATTTGAAGTAATAAAAACTCACATTTTCTGTACTTGTTTATGAAAATAAAGAAAAGATTTAGTGTCAAATATTATATTAGCCCTCAATCTTTATGCAAGTGTAAGTACAACTAGTTTAATAATTTCTTACAGCAACATTTGAAAGGTTGTTAAACAGGACACAGATTTTTTTTTTTTTTTTTGCTTGTGCCTAATTTAAGCCAATTTTTTTTTAATTGTATGTGTAGGATCAATATAAATGATATGCATCTATATGATAAAAATTATTTACCCTTTTATTTCAGATGAGAATGCACACTGCTTCACCTGAAGTTTTTGTGCTTATAAGGGATGTAATAGTACTGATGCCTCTGGACTGTCCTTGGACCAATGGGGCATTGCCTTCATATATTTCGCTAAGGTAAGGCAATCAAACTTTTCCTTCTCATTTTTTCTATGTTGTGGCTGTCTCTTTTGATTCCTTTATTAAAAGATACATGTCCCTTTTATATGTACACTTTCCTCCTGTTTAAAACTCCATTTGACTTGCTGTACTTATTGTTTTTCCTTGGCATTTGTCTGTATTTTATTCCCCAAATTTCACCCCAAATCAAAAATAAGTGTTTAGAAGCTGGGATCAGCTACATTTGGTGACAGATTGGCTTATTGCATGAATTTTTATTGACTACAAAAAGGAGGAAAGCTTTCTATTTGTGTTACAGAGATGATGGGTAGGCTGATCTTTGTGCAAGGACTAGGGGTTAGTGACCTCATGTATCTGCAGTTGGTGTAAAGTGTTGAAAGCTTATACTTTATAATAAGATTGAGTCATGTCCACCTGTCTCTGATGTCAAGTTCTTTGTCTACTAAACAAATATAAAGTCCTTTATTTTAGATGAATTCTCCATTTTGAAGTAGGAGTTTACATACTAATTAGTACATTGACCTTTGACCTAGTTATTACATAATATGACATAATGTGCTTTATCCCATATCAGCCATGTAAAGTTCAATAAGTGCTGATATGAATAAAACACAACTCATAGTTAAAACAATTCATTTTATTCCCCAAAAATAGTTTGGTAGTAGAGCACAAGTATGAAAACAGCAGTTGAAACAGCTCCATGACATTTCCAAA
Organism: Margaritifera margaritifera; assembly: GCA_029931535.1. Taxonomy (NCBI): domain Eukaryota; kingdom Metazoa; phylum Mollusca; class Bivalvia; order Unionida; family Margaritiferidae; genus Margaritifera; species Margaritifera margaritifera. The sequence goes on from JAQPZY010001066.1 coordinate 6,588, forward strand.
GACATCAATATAAAACATAGCTTGCTACCTCATACAATTGTTTTTGACAAGCGAGACTAAGTACACTTGTTACTTGTACAGTCCCGAGCTATATCACAGATTATTGAAAAAATTAAGGTTGGCTTAAAGGGAATACCAGCCTCGCATTGTATCCATAGTAACGTGTACATGTAGGCGCCATATATAAACTATAGTAGTGTAGTCTGGTAAAAACAATGGATATTGAGAAGTTTGGGTCAAATATTGACAGACTTTTAGCTAGAAAATGTATAAAATCTTCAGAAAATAACACATGTTAGCATTGGAGAAGGCATTTAATAAAGATGGCTATATCAGATAGAGAGTTGTATGGCCTGATGGCTTTATATCAGTGGAGTCAGCTCAGAGATTGTCATACATGTAACAAAATAAGTTATGTAAATACAATGTGGATGATTTTTGGCTAAATATGAACATTTTTACCTGCATATCATGATAAATCATGTATAAACAGTAAATATCTGCTTCTTGAAAAGCGTGCCATAAAACAGGATAGAGAACACTATAGGGTTCAAAGAAGGTGCTTCAATTGTTGTAGATCACTTTGTATCATATAGGATATGCTGGTATGAGTAATTTTAGGTAACTTATTATAGATCTGGTCTTCCTTCCCACTTTCTTTTCATTGTCATGCAATATTTGTCACTTTTTGTACACTTTCTTGTCTTGAAATTCTTCATGCAATATATAAAGATAAGTTCTGTTGCATTCCCTTTTGTAGAAGTAGCAGGAATATCATCAGACAACAGCCATTTCTTTAAGTTAGCATTTCCCATTGACACTTGCATGTGTCCATTTATAATCCTTTATTGACTTTCAATTAATCATATTTATTTCTGTCCAACTGTTTCTTTTGGAATTTCCTCATACAAGGCCAAATTTTTCTGAGTGGTAACCACATTAGTCACATATTGCCCATTCCTTCCATTCAAGTCCACACTGTTCTTCAAACTTTGGGTCACATCACAAGAATCCAGAATAACATGGGATCATATTGGCATGTTTACGCAAGGTTGCAATCCATATACCGGCATTCTAGAGAACATAAACTATTCGATATGAGGCAACCTCCTCATCTCTGAGAACAAAATTAAATCACTTTCAAGGTCTCCACTACATACAGAAGCCTCAATTTTAGGTTCTACACTTTATCAATAATTTATTTTTGGATAATTTAATTGCATGCAAGTTAATGCAGGTTTTCATGAACTAATTTATATTACATGGATAATATATTGGTGGAAATAAAAACACCACACCTTATGTATTTCATTCAGTTATCTCCCTTACACCAGACATGACATTTGAAGTAATAAAAACTCACATTTTCTGTACTTGTTTATGAAAATAAAGAAAAGATTTAGTGTCAAATATTATATTAGCCCTCAATCTTTATGCAAGTGTAAGTACAACTAGTTTAATAATTTCTTACAGCAACATTTGAAAGGTTGTTAAACAGGACACAGATTTTTTTTTTTTTTTTTTGCTTGTGCCTAATTTAAGCCAATTTTTTTTTAATTGTATGTGTAGGATCAATATAAATGATATGCATCTATATGATAAAAATTATTTACCCTTTTATTTCAGATGAGAATGCACACTGCTTCACCTGAAGTTTTTGTGCTTATAAGGGATGTAATAGTACTGATGCCTCTGGACTGTCCTTGGACCAATGGGGCATTGCCTTCATATATTTCGCTAAGGTAAGGCAATCAAACTTTTCCTTCTCATTTTTTCTATGTTGTGGCTGTCTCTTTTGATTCCTTTATTAAAAGATACATGTCCCTTTTATATGTACACTTTCCTCCTGTTTAAAACTCCATTTGACTTGCTGTACTTATTGTTTTTCCTTGGCATTTGTCTGTATTTTATTCCCCAAATTTTACCCCAAATCAAAAATAAGTGTTTAGAAGCTGGGATCAGCTACATTTGGTGACAGATTGGCTTATTGCATGAATTTTTATTGACTACAAAAAGGAGGAAAGCTTTCTATTTGTGTTACAGAGATGATGGGTAGGCTGATCTTTGTGCAAGGACTAGGGGTTAGTGACCTCATGTATCTGCAGTTGGTGTAAAGTGTTGAAAGCTTATACTTTATAATTAGATTGAGTCATGTCCACCTGTCTCTGATGTCAAGTTCTTTGTCTACTAAACAAATATAAAGTCCTTTATTTTAGATGAATTCTCCATTTTGAAGTAGGAGTTTACATACTAATTAGTACATTGACCTTTGACCTAGTTATTACATAATATGACATAATGTGCTTTATCCCATATCAGCCATGTAAAGTTCAATAAGTGCTGATATGAATAAAACACAACTCATAGTTAAAACAATTCATTTTATTCCCCAAAAATAGTTTGGTAGTAGAGCACAAGTATGAAAACAGCAGTTGAAACAGCTCCATGACATTTCCAAAGACATCAATATAAAACATAGCTTGGTACCTCATACAATTGTTTTTGACAAGCGAGACTAAGTACACTTGTTACTTGTACAGTCCCGAGCTACATGTATATCACAGATTATTGAAAAAAATTAAGGTTGGCTTAAAGGGAATACCAGCCTCGCATTGTATCCATAGTAACGTGTACATGTAGGCGCCATATATAAACTATAGTAGTGTAGTCTGGTAAAAACAATGGATATTGAGAAGTTTGGGTCAAATATTGACAGACTTTTAGCTAGAAAATGTATAAAATCTTCAGAAAATAACACATGTTAGCATTGGAGAAGGCATTTAATAAAGATGGCTATGGCAGATAGAGAGTTGTATGGCCTGATGGCTTTATATCAGTGGAGTCAGCTCAGAGATTGTCATACATGTAACAAAATAAGTTATGTAAATACAATGTGGATGATTTTTGGCTAAATATGAACATTTTTACCTGCATATCATGATAAATCATGTATAAACAGTAAATATCTGCTTCTTGAAAAGCGTGCCATAAAACAGGATAGAGAACACTATAGGGTTCAAAGAAGGTGCTTCAATTGTTGTAGATCACTTTGTATCATATAGGATATGCTGGTATGAGTAATTTTAGGTAACTTATTATAGATCTGGTCTTCCTTCCCACTTTCTTTTCATTGTCATGCAATATTTGTCACTTTTTGTACACTTTCTTGTCTTGAAATTCTTCATGCAATATATAAAGATAAGTTCTGTTGCATTCCCTTTTGTAGAAGTAGCAGGAATATCATCAGACAACAGCCATTTCTTTAAGTTAGCATTTCCCATTGACACTTGCATGTGTCCATTTATAATCCTTTATTGACTTTCAATTAATCATATTTATTTCTGTCCAACTGTTTCTTTTGGAATTTCCTCATACAAGGCCAAATTTTTCTGAGTGGTAACCACATTAGTCACATATTGCCCATTCCTTCCATTCAAGTCCACACTGTTCTTCAAACTTTGGGTCACATCACAAGAATCCAGAATAACATGGGATCATATTGGCATGTTTACGCAAGGTTGCAATCCATATACCGGCATTCTAGAGAACATAAACTATTCGATATGAGGCAACCTCCTCATCTCTGAGAACAAAATTAAATCACTTTCAAGGTCTCCACTACATACAGAAGCCTCAATTTTAGGTTCTACACTTTATCAATAATTTATTTTTGGATAATTTAATTGCATGCAAGTTAATGCAGGTTTTCATGAACTAATTTATATTACATGGATAATATATTGGTGGAAATAAAAACACCACACCTTATGTATTTCATTCAGTTATCTCCCTTACACCAGACATGACATTTGAAGTAATAAAAACTCACATTTTCTGTACTTGTTTATGAAAATAAAGAAAAGATTTAGTGTCAAATATTATATTAGCCCTCAATCTTTATGCAAGTGTAAGTACAACTAGTTTAATAATTTCTTACAGCAACATTTGAAAGGTTGTTAAACAGGACACAGATTTTTTTTTTTTTTTTTGCTTGTGCCTAATTTAAGCCAATTTTTTTTTAATTGTATGTGTAGGATCAATATAAATGATATGCATCTATATGATAAAAATTATTTACCCTTTTATTTCAGATGAGAATGCACACTGCTTCACCTGAAGTTTTTGTGCTTATAAGGGATGTAATAGTACTGATGCCTCTGGACTGTCCTTGGACCAATGGGGCATTGCCTTCATATATTTCGCTAAGGTAAGGCAATCAAACTTTTCCTTCTCATTTTTTCTATGTTGTGGCTGTCTCTTTTGATTCCTTTATTAAAAGATACATGTCCCTTTTATATGTACACTTTCCTCCTGTTTAAAACTCCATTTGACTTGCTGTACTTATTGTTTTTCCTTGGCATTTGTCTGTATTTTATTCCCCAAATTTCACCCCAAATCAAAAATAAGTGTTTAGAAGCTGGGATCAGCTACATTTGGTGACAGATTGGCTTATTGCATGAATTTTTATTGACTACAAAAAGGAGGAAAGCTTTCTATTTGTGTTACAGAGATGATGGGTAGGCTGACCTTTGTGCAAGGACTAGGGGTTAGTGACCTCATGTATCTGCAGTTGGTGTAAAGTGTTGAAAGCTTATACTTTATAATAAGATTGAGTCATGTCCACCTGTCTCTGATGTCAAGTTCTTTGTCTACTAAACAAATATAAAGTCCTTTATTTTAGATGAATTCTCCATTTTGAAGTAGGAGTTTACATACTAATTAGTACATTGACCTTTGACCTAGTTATTACATAATATGACATAATGTGCTTTATCCCATATCAGCCATGTAAAGTTCAATAAGTGCTGATATGAATAAAACACAACTCATAGTTAAAACAATTCATTTTATTCCCCAAAAATAGTTTGGTAGTAGAGCACAAGTATGAAAACAGCAGTTGAAACAGCTCCATGACATTTCCAAAGACATCAATATAAAACATAGCTTGGTACCTCATACAATTGTTTTTGACAAGCGAGACTAAGTACACTTGTTACTTGTACAGTCCCGAGCTATATCACAGATTATTGAAAAAATTAAGGTTGGCTTAAAGGGAATACCAGCCTCGCATTGTATCCATAGTAACGTGTACATGTAGGTGCCATATATAAACTATAGTAGTGTAGTCTGGTAAAAACAATGGATATTGAGAAGTTTGGGTCAAATATTGACAGACTTTTAGCTAGAAAATGTATAAAATCTTCAGAAAATAACACATGTTAGCATTGGAGAAGGCATTTAATAAAGATGGCTATGGCAGATAGAGAGTTGTATGGCCTGATGGCTTTATATCAGTGGAGTCAGCTCAGAGATTGTCATACATGTAACAAAATAAGTTATGTAAACACAATGTGGATGATTTTTGGCCAAATATGAACATTTTTACCTGCATATCATGATAAATCATGTATAAACAGTAAATATCTGCTTCTTGAAAAGCGTGCCATAAAACAGGATAGAGAACACTATAGGGTTCAAAGAAGGTGCTTCAATTGTTGTAGATCACTTTGTATCATATAGGATATGCTGGTATGAGTAATTTTAGGTAACTTATTATAGATATGGTCTTCCTTCCCACTTTCTTTTTATTGTCATGCAATATTTGTCACTTTTTGTACACTTTCTTGTCTTGAAATTCTTCATGCAATATATAAAGATAAGTTCTGTTGCATTCCCTTTTGTAGAAGTAGCAGGAATATCATCAGACAACAGCCATTTCTTTAAGTTAGCATTTCCCATTGACACTTGCATGTGTCCATTTATAATCCTTTATTGACTTTCAATTAATCATATTTATTTCTGTCCAACTGTTTCTTTTGGAATTTCCTCATACAAGGCCAAATTTTTCTGAGTGGTAACCACATTAGTCACATATTGCCCATTCCTTCCATTCAAGTCCACACTGTTCTTCAAACTTTGGGTCGCATCACAAGAATCCAGAATAACATGGGATCATATTGGCATGTTTACGCAAGGTTGCAATCCATATACCGGCATTCTAGAGAACATAAACTATTCGATATGAGGCAACCTCCTCATCTCTGAGAACAAAATTAAATCACTTTCAAGGTCTCCACTACATACAGAAGCCTCAATTTTAGGTTCTACACTTTATCAATAATTTATTTTTGGATAATTTAATTGCATGCAAGTTAATGCAGGTTTTCATGAACTAATTTATATTACATGGATAATATATTGGTGGAAATAAAAACACCACACCTTATGTATTTCATTCAGTTATCTCCCTTACACCAGACATGACATTTGAAGTAATAAAAACTCACATTTTCTGTACTTGTTTATGAAAATAAAGAAAAGATTTAGTGTCAAATATTATATTAGCCCTCAATCTTTATGCAAGTGTAAGTACAACTAGTTTAATAATTTCTTACAGCAACATTTGAAAGGTTGTTAAACAGGACACAGATTTTTTTTTTTTTTTTTGCTTGTGCCTAATTTAAGCCAATTTTTTTTTAATTGTATGTGTAGGATCAATATAAATGATATGCATCTATATGATAAAAATTATTTACCCTTTTATTTCAGATGAGAATGCACACTGCTTCACCTGAAGTTTTTGTGCTTATAAGGGATGTAATAGTACTGATGCCTCTGGACTGTCCTTGGACCAATGGGGCATTGCCTTCATATATTTCGCTAAGGTAAGGCAATCAAACTTTTCCTTCTCATTTTTTCTATGTTGTGGCTGTCTCTTTTGATTCCTTTATTAAAAGATACATGTCCCTTTTATATGTACACTTTCCTCCTGTTTAAAACTCCATTTGACTTGCTGTACTTATTGTTTTTCCTTGGCATTTGTCTGTATTTTATTCCCCAAATTTCACCCCAAATCAAAAATAAGTGTTTAGAAGCTGGGATCAGCTACATTTGGTGACAGATTGGCTTATTGCATGAATTTTTATTGACTACAAAAAGGAGGAAAGCTTTCTATTTGTGTTACAGAGATGATGGGTAGGCTGACCTTTGTGCAAGGACTAGGGGTTAGTGACCTCATGTATCTGCAGTTGGTGTAAAGTGTTGAAAGCTTATACTTTATAATAAGATTGAGTCATGTCCACCTGTCTCTGATGTCAAGTTCTTTGTCTACTAAACAAATATAAAGTCCTTTATTTTAGATGAATTCTCCATTTTGAAGTAGGAGTTTACATACTAATTAGTACATTGACCTTTGACCTAGTTATTACATAATATGACATAATGTGCTTTATCCCATATCAGCCATGTAAAGTTCAATAAGTGCTGATATGAATAAAACACAACTCATAGTTAAAACAATTCATTTTATTCCCCAAAAATAGTTTGGTAGTAGAGCACAAGTATGAAAACAGCAGTTGAAACAGCTCCATGACATTTCCAAAGACATCAATATAAAACATAGCTTGGTACCTCATACAATTGTTTTTGACAAGCGAGACTAAGTACACTTGTTACTTGTACAGTCCCGAGCTACATGTATCTCACAGATGATTAAAAAAATTAAGGTTGGCTTAAAGGGAATACCAGCCTCGCATTGTATCCATAGTAACGTGTACATGTAGGTGCCATATATAAACTATAGTAGTGTAGTCTGGTAAAAACAATGGATATTGAGAAGTTTGGGTCAAATATTGACAGACTTTTAGCTAGAAAATGTATAAAATCTTCAGAAAATAACACATGTTAGCATTGGAGAAGGCATTTAATAAAGATGGCTATGGCAGATAGAGAGTTGTATGGCCTGATGGCTTTATATCAGTGGAGTCAGCTCAGAGATTGTCATACATGTAACAAAATAAGTTATGTAAACACAATGTGGATGATTTTTGGCTAAATATGAACATTTTTACCTGCATATCATGATAAATCATGTATAAACAGTAAATATCTGCTTCTTGAAAAGCGTGCCATAAAACAGGATAGAGAACACTATAGGGTTCAAAGAAGGTGCTTCAATTGTTGTAGATCACTTTGTATCATATAGGATATGCTGGTATGAGTAATTTTAGGTAACTTATTATAGATATGGTCTTCCTTCCCACTTTCTTTTTATTGTCATGCAATATTTGTCACTTTTTGTACACTTTCTTGTCTTGAAATTCTTCATGCAATATATAAAGATAAGTTCTGTTGCATTCCCTTTTGTAGAAGTAGCAGGAATATCATCAGACAACAGCCATTTCTTTAAGTTAGCATTTCCCATTGACACTTGCATGTGTCCATTTATAATCCTTTATTGACTTTCAATTAATCATATTTATTTCTGTCCAACTGTTTCTTTTGGAATTTCCTCATACAAGGCCAAATTTTTCTGAGTGGTAACCACATTAGTCACATATTGCCCATTCCTTCCATTCAAGTCCACACTGTTCTTCAAACTTTGGGTCGCATCACAAGAATCCAGAATAACATGGGATCATATTGGCATGTTTACGCAAGGTTGCAATCCATATACCGGCATTCTAGAGAACATAAACTATTCGATATGAGGCAACCTCCTCATCTCTGAGAACAAAATTAAATCACTTTCAAGGTCTCCACTACATACAGAAGCCTCAATTTTAGGTTCTACACTTTATCAATAATTTATTTTTGGATAATTTAATTGCATGCAAGTTAATGCAGGTTTTCATGAACTAATTTATATTACATGGATAATATATTGGTGGAAATAAAAACACCACACCTTATGTATTTCATTCAGTTATCTCCCTTACACCAGACATGACATTTGAAGTAATAAAAACTCACATTTTCTGTACTTGTTTATGAAAATAAAGAAAAGATTTAGTGTCAAATATTATATTAGCCCTCAATCTTTATGCAAGTGTAAGTACAACTAGTTTAATAATTTCTTACAGCAACATTTGAAAGGTTGTTAAACAGGACACAGATTTTTTTTTTTTTTTTTGCTTGTGCCTAATTTAAGCCAATTTTTTTTTAATTGTATGTGTAGGATCAATATAAATGATATGCATCTATATGATAAAAATTATTTACCCTTTTATTTCAGATGAGAATGCACACTGCTTCACCTGAAGTTTTTGTGCTTATAAGGGATGTAATAGTACTGATGCCTCTGGACTGTCCTTGGACCAATGGGGCATTGCCTTCATATATTTCGCTAAGGTAAGGCAATCAAACTTTTCCTTCTCATTTTTTCTATGTTGTGGCTGTCTCTTTTGATTCCTTTATTAAAAGATACATGTCCCTTTTATATGTACACTTTCCTCCTGTTTAAAACTCCATTTGACTTGCTGTACTTATTGTTTTTCCTTGGCATTTGTCTGTATTTTATTCCCCAAATTTCACCCCAAATCAAAAATAAGTGTTTAGAAGCTGGGATCAGCTACATTTGGTGACAGATTGGCTTATTGCATGAATTTTTATTGACTACAAAAAGGAGGAAAGCTTTCTATTTGTGTTACAGAGATGATGGGTAGGCTGACCTTTGTGCAAGGACTAGGGGTTAGTGACCTCATGTATCTGCAGTTGGTGTAAAGTGTTGAAAGCTTATACTTTATAATAAGATTGAGTCATGTCCACCTGTCTCTGATGTCAAGTTCTTTGTCTACTAAACAAATATAAAGTCCTTTATTTTAGATGAATTCTCCATTTTGAAGTAGGAGTTTACATACTAATTAGTACATTGACCTTTGACCTAGTTATTACATAATATGACATAATGTGCTTTATCCCATATCAGCCATGTAAAGTTCAATAAGTGCTGATATGAATAAAACACAACTCATAGTTAAAACAATTCATTTTATTCCCCAAAAATAGTTTGGTAGTAGAGCACAAGTATGAAAACAGCAGTTGAAACAGCTCCATGACATTTCCAAAGACATCAATATAAAACATAGCTTGGTACCTCATACAATTGTTTTTGACAAGCGAGACTAAGTACACTTGTTACTTGTACAGTCCCGAGCTATATCACAGATTATTGAAAAAATTAAGGTTGGCTTAAAGGGAATACCAGCCTCGCATTGTATCCATAGTAACGTGTACATGTAGGCGCCATATATAAACTATAGTAGTGTAGTCTGGTAAAAACAATGGATATTGAGAAGTTTGGGTCAAATATTGACAGACTTTTAGCTAGAAAATGTATAAAATCTTCAGAAAATAACACATGTTAGCATTGGAGAAGGCATTTAATAAAGATGGCTATGGCAGATAGAGAGTTGTATGGCCTGATGGCTTTATATCAGTGGAGTCAGCTCAGAGATTGTCATACATGTAACAAAATAAGTTATGTAAACACAATGTGGATGATTTTTGGCCAAATATGAACATTTTTACCTGCATATCATGATAAATCATGTATAAACAGTAAATATCTGCTTCTTGAAAAGCGTGCCATAAAACAGGATAGAGAACACTATAGGGTTCAAAGAAGGTGCTTCAATTGTTGTAGATCACTTTGTATCATATAGGATATGCTGGTATGAGTAATTTTAGGTAACTTATTATAGATATGGTCTTCCTTCCCACTTTCTTTTTATTGTCATGCAATATTTGTCACTTTTTGTACACTTTCTTGTCTTGAAATTCTTCATGCAATATATAAAGATAAGTTCTGTTGCATTCCCTTTTGTAGAAGTAGCAGGAATATCATCAGACAACAGCCATTTCTTTAAGTTAGCATTTCCCATTGACACTTGCATGTGTCCATTTATAATCCTTTATTGACTTTCAATTAATCATATTTATTTCTGTCCAACTGTTTCTTTTGGAATTTCCTCATACAAGGCCAAATTTTTCTGAGTGGTAACCACATTAGTCACATATTGCCCATTCCTTCCATTCAAGTCCACACTGTTCTTCAAACTTTGGGTCGCATCACAAGAATCCAGAATAACATGGGATCATATTGGCATGTTTACGCAAGGTTGCAATCCATATACCGGCATTCTAGAGAACATAAACTATTCGATATGAGGCAACCTCCTCATCTCTGAGAACAAAATTAAATCACTTTCAAGGTCTCCACTACATACAGAAGCCTCAATTTTAGGTTCTACACTTTATCAATAATTTATTTTTGGATAATTTAATTGCATGCAAGTTAATGCAGGTTTTCATGAACTAATTTATATTACATGGATAATATATTGGTGGAAATAAAAACACCACACCTTATGTATTTCATTCAGTTATCTCCTTAACACCAGACATGACATTTGAAGTAATAAAACTCACATTTTCTGTACTGTTATGAAATAAGACAGATTTAGTGTAAATATTTATAGCCCAATCTTTATGCTAAACAACTAGTTTATTTCTTACAGAAAAAAAGACATTTGTGTAAAAAAATATATATGTTCTTTTAACAATATTTTTGTTTACTGTAAAATTGTGTAGAAATTAAACTAGTTGTACTTAATGCATAAAGATTGAGGGCTAATATAATATTTGACACTAAATCTTTTCTTTATTTTCATAAACAAGTACAGAAAATGTGAGTTTTTCAAAAGTCATGTCTGGTGTAAGGGAGATAACTGAATGAAATACATAAGGTGTGGTGTTTTTATTTCCACCAATATATTATCCATGTAATATAAATTAGTTCATGAAAACCTGCATTAACTTGCATGCAATTAAATTATCCAAAAATAAATTATTGATAAAGTGTAGAACCTAAAATTGAGGCTTCTGTATGTAGTGGAGACCTTGAAAGTGATTTAATTTTGTTCTCAGAGATGAGGAGGTTGCCTCATATCGAATAGTTTATGTTCTCTAGAATGCCGGTATATGGATTGCAACCTTGCGTAAACATGCCAATATGATCCCATGTTATTCTGGATTCTTGTGATGCGACCCAAAGTTTGAAGAACAGTGTGGACTTGAATGGAAGGAATGGGCAATATGTGACTAATGTGGTTACCACTCAGAAAAATTTGGCCTTGTATGAGGAAATTCCAAAAGAAACAGTTGGACAGAAATAAATATGATTAATTGAAAGTCAATAAAGGATTATAAATGGACACATGCAAGTGTCAATGGGAAATGCTAACTTAAAGAAATGGCTGTTGTCTGATGATATTCCTGCTACTTCTACAAAAGGGAATGCAACAGAACTTATCTTTATATATTGCATGAAGAATTTCAAGACAAGAAAGTGTACAAAAAGTGACAAATATTGCATGACAAAAAAAAAAAGTGGGAAGGAAGACCATATCTATAATAAGTTACCTAAAATTACTCATACCAGCATATCCTATATGATACAAAGTGATCTACAACAATTGAAGCACCTTCTTTGAACCCTATAGTGTTCTCTATCCTGTTTTATGGCACGCTTTTCAAGAAGCAGATATTTACTGTTTATACATGATTTATCATGATATGCAGGTAAAAATGTTCATATTTAGCCAAAAATCATCCACATTGTGTTTACATAACTTATTTTGTTACATGTATGACAATCTCTGAGCTGACTCCACTGATATAAAGCCATCAGGCCATACAACTCTCTATCTGCCATAGCCATCTTTATTAAATGCCTTCTCCAATGCTAACATGTGTTATTTTCTGAAGATTTTATACATTTTCTAGCTAAAAGTCTGTCAATATTTGACCCAAACTTCTCAATATCCATTGTTTTTACCAGACTACACTACTATAGTTTATATATGGCGCCTACATGTACACGTTACTATGGATACAATGCGAGGCTGGTATTCCCTTTAAGCCAACCTTAATTTTTTTCAATAATCTGTGATGTAGCTCGGGACTGTACAAGTAACAAGTGTACTTAGTCTCGCTTGTCAAAAACAATTGTATGAGGTACCAAGCTATGTTTTATATTGATGTCTTTGGAAATGTCATGGAGCTGTTTCAACTGCTGTTTTCATACTTGTGCTCTACTACCAAACTATTTTTGGGGAATAAAATGAATTGTTTTAACTATGAGTTGTGTTTTATTCATATCAGCACTTATTGAACTTTACATGGCTGATATGGGATAAAGCACATTATGTCATATTATGTAATAACTAGGTCAAAGGTCAATGTACTAATTAGTATGTAAACTCCTACTTCAAAATGGAGAATTCATCTAAAATAAAGGACTTTATATTTGTTTAGTAGACAAAGAACTTGACATCAGAGACAGGTGGACATGACTCAATCTAATTATAAAGTATAAGCTTTCAACACTTTACACCAACTGCAGATACATGAGGTCACTAACCCCTAGTCCTTGCACAAAGATCAGCCTACCCATCATCTCTGTAACACAAATAGAAAGCTTTCCTCCTTTTTGTAGTCAATAAAAATTCATGCAATAAGCCAATCTGTCACCAAATGTAGCTGATCCCAGCTTCTAAACACTTATTTTTGATTTGGGGTAAAATTTGGGGAATAAAATACAGACAAATGCCAAGGAAAAACAATAAGTACAGCAAGTCAAATGGAGTTTTAAACAGGAGGAAAGTGTACATATAAAAGGGACATGTATCTTTTAATAAAGGAATCAAAAGAGACAGCCACAACATAGAAAAAATGAGAAGGAAAAGTTTGATTGCCTTACCTTAGCGAAATATATGAAGGCAATGCCCCATTGGTCCAAGGACAGTCCAGAGGCATCAGTACTATTACATCCCTTATAAGCACAAAAACTTCAGGTGAAGCAGTGTGCATTCTCATCTGAAATAAAAGGGTAAATAATTTTTATCATATAGATGCATATCATTTATATTGATCCTACACATACAATTAAAAAAAAATTGGCTTAAATTAGGCACAAGCAAAAAAAAAAAAAAAAAATCTGTGTCCTGTTTAACAACCTTTCAAATGTTGCTGTAAGAAATTATTAAACTAGTTGTACTTACACTTGCATAAAGATTGAGGGCTAATATAATATTTGACACTAAATCTTTTCTTTATTTTCATAAACAAGTACAGAAAATGTGAGTTTTTATTACTTCAAATGTCATGTCTGGTGTAAGGGAGATAACTGAATGAAATACATAAGGTGTGGTGTTTTTATTTCCACCAATATATTATCCATGTAATATAAATTAGTTCATGAAAACCTGCATTAACTTGCATGCAATTAAATTATCCAAAAATAAATTATTGATAAAGTGTAGAACCTAAAATTGAGGCTTCTGTATGTAGTGGAGACCTTGAAAGTGATTTAATTTTGTTCTCAGAGATGAGGAGGTTGCCTCATATCGAATAGTTTATGTTCTCTAGAATGCCGGTATATGGATTGCAACCTTGCGTAAACATGCCAATATGATCCCATGTTATTCTGGATTCTTGTGATGCGACCCAAAGTTTGAAGAACAGTGTGGACTTGAATGGAAGGAATGGGCAATATGTGACTAATGTGGTTACCACTCAGAAAAATTTGGCCTTGTATGAGGAAATTCCAAAAGAAACAGTTGGACAGAAATAAATATGATTAATTGAAAGTCAATAAAGGATTATAAATGGACACATGCAAGTGTCAATGGGAAATGCTAACTTAAAGAAATGGCTGTTGTCTGATGATATTCCTGCTACTTCTACAAAAGGGAATGCAACAGAACTTATCTTTATATATTGCATGAAGAATTTCAAGACAAGAAAGTGTACAAAAAGTGACAAATATTGCATGACAATGAAAAGAAAGTGGGAAGGAAGACCATATCTATAATAAGTTACCTAAAATTACTCATACCAGCATATCCTATATGATACAAAGTGATCTACAACAATTGAAGCACCTTCTTTGAACCCTATAGTGTTCTCTATCCTGTTTTATGGCACGCTTTTCAAGAAGCAGATATTTACTGTTTATACATGATTTATCATGATATGCAGGTAAAAATGTTCATATTTGGCCAAAAATCATCCACATTGTGTTTACATAACTTATTTTGTTACATGTATGACAATCTCTGAGCTGACTCCACTGATATAAAGCCATCAGGCCATACAACTCTCTATCTGCCATAGCCATCTTTATTAAATGCCTTCTCCAATGCTAACATGTGTTATTTTCTGAAGATTTTATACATTTTCTAGCTAAAAGTCTGTCAATATTTGACCCAAACTTCTCAATATCCATTGTTTTTACCAGACTACACTACTATAGTTTATATATGGCGCC
Organism: Margaritifera margaritifera; assembly: GCA_029931535.1. Classification (NCBI taxonomy): domain Eukaryota; kingdom Metazoa; phylum Mollusca; class Bivalvia; order Unionida; family Margaritiferidae; genus Margaritifera; species Margaritifera margaritifera. The sequence continues at coordinate 21,697 of JAQPZY010001066.1, forward strand.
TACATGTACACGTTACTATGGATACAATGCGAGGCTGGTATTCCCTTTAAGCCAACCTTAATTTTTTTCAATAATCTGTGATATACATGTAGCTCGGGACTGTACAAGTAACAAGTGTACTTAGTCTCGCTTGTCAAAAACAATTGTATGAGGTACCAAGCTATGTTTTATATTGATGTCTTTGGAAATGTCATGGAGCTGTTTCAACTGCTGTTTTCATACTTGTGCTCTACTACCAAACTATTTTTGGGGAATAAAATGAATTGTTTTAACTATGAGTTGTGTTTTATTCATATCAGCACTTATTGAACTTTACATGGCTGATATGGGATAAAGCACATTATGTCATATTATGTAATAACTAGGTCAAAGGTCAATGTACTAATTAGTATGTAAACTCCTACTTCAAAATGGAGAATTCATCTAAAATAAAGGACTTTATATTTGTTTAGTAGACAAAGAACTTGACATCAGAGACAGGTGGACATGACTCAATCTAATTATAAAGTATAAGCTTTCAACACTTTACACCAACTGCAGATACATGAGGTCACTAACCCCTAGTCCTTGCACAAAGATCAGCCTACCCATCATCTCTGTAACACAAATAGAAAGCTTTCCTCCTTTTTGTAGTCAATAAAAATTCATGCAATAAGCCAATCTGTCACCAAATGTAGCTGATCCCAGCTTCTAAACACTTATTTTTGATTTGGGGTAAAATTTGGGGAATAAAATACAGACAAATGCCAAGGAAAAACAATAAGTACAGCAAGTCAAATGGAGTTTTAAACAGGAGGAAAGTGTACATATAAAAGGGACATGTATCTTTTAATAAAGGAATCAAAAGAGACAGCCACAACATAGAAAAAATGAGAAGGAAAAGTTTGATTGCCTTACCTTAGCGAAATATATGAAGGCAATGCCCCATTGGTCCAAGGACAGTCCAGAGGCATCAGTACTATTACATCCCTTATAAGCACAAAAACTTCAGGTGAAGCAGTGTGCATTCTCATCTGAAATAAAAGGGTAAATAATTTTTATCATATAGATGCATATCATTTATATTGATCCTACACATACAATTAAAAAAAAATTGGCTTAAATTAGGCACAAGCAAAAAAAAAAAAAAAAATCTGTGTCCTGTTTAACAACCTTTCAAATGTTGCTGTAAGAAATTATTAAACTAGTTGTACTTACACTTGCATAAAGATTGAGGGCTAATATAATATTTGACACTAAATCTTTTCTTTATTTTCATAAACAAGTACAGAAAATGTGAGTTTTTATTACTTCAAATGTCATGTCTGGTGTAAGGGAGATAACTGAATGAAATACATAAGGTGTGGTGTTTTTATTTCCACCAATATATTATCCATGTAATATAAATTAGTTCATGAAAACCTGCATTAACTTGCATGCAATTAAATTATCCAAAAATAAATTATTGATAAAGTGTAGAACCTAAAATTGAGGCTTCTGTATGTAGTGGAGACCTTGAAAGTGATTTAATTTTGTTCTCAGAGATGAGGAGGTTGCCTCATATCGAATAGTTTATGTTCTCTAGAATGCCGGTATATGGATTGCAACCTTGCGTAAACATGCCAATATGATCCCATGTTATTCTGGATTCTTGTGATGCGACCCAAAGTTTGAAGAACAGTGTGGACTTGAATGGAAGGAATGGGCAATATGTGACTAATGTGGTTACCACTCAGAAAAATTTGGCCTTGTATGAGGAAATTCCAAAAGAAACAGTTGGACAGAAATAAATATGATTAATTGAAAGTCAATAAAGGATTATAAATGGACACATGCAAGTGTCAATGGGAAATGCTAACTTAAAGAAATGGCTGTTGTCTGATGATATTCCTGCTACTTCTACAAAAGGGAATGCAACAGAACTTATCTTTATATATTGCATGAAGAATTTCAAGACAAGAAAGTGTACAAAAAGTGACAAATATTGCATGACAATAAAAAGAAAGTGGGAAGGAAGACCATATCTATAATAAGTTACCTAAAATTACTCATACCAGCATATCCTATATGATACAAAGTGATCTACAACAATTGAAGCACCTTCTTTGAACCCTATAGTGTTCTCTATCCTGTTTTATGGCACGCTTTTCAAGAAGCAGATATTTACTGTTTATACATGATTTATCATGATATGCAGGTAAAAATGTTCATATTTAGCCAAAAATCATCCACATTGTGTTTACATAACTTATTTTGTTACATGTATGACAATCTCTGAGCTGACTCCACTGATATAAAGCCATCAGGCCATACAACTCTCTATCTGCCATAGCCATCTTTATTAAATGCCTTCTCCAATGCTAACATGTGTTATTTTCTGAAGATTTTATACATTTTCTAGCTAAAAGTCTGTCAATATTTGACCCAAACTTCTCAATATCCATTGTTTTTACCAGACTACACTACTATAGTTTATATATGGCGCCTACATGTACACGTTACTATGGATACAATGCGAGGCTGGTATTCCCTTTAAGCCAACCTTAATTTTTTTCAATAATCTGTGATATAGCTCGGGACTGTACAAGTAACAAGTGTACTTAGTCTCGCTTGTCAAAAACAATTGTATGAGGTACCAAGCTATGTTTTATATTGATGTCTTTGGAAATGTCATGGAGCTGTTTCAACTGCTGTTTTCATACTTGTGCTCTACTACCAAACTATTTTTGGGGAATAAAATGAATTGTTTTAACTATGAGTTGTGTTTTATTCATATCAGCACTTATTGAACTTTACATGGCTGATATGGGATAAAGCACATTATGTCATATTATGTAATAACTAGGTCAAAGGTCAATGTACTAATTAGTATGTAAACTCCTACTTCAAAATGGAGAATTCATCTAAAATAAAGGACTTTATATTTGTTTAGTAGACAAAGAACTTGACATCAGAGACAGGTGGACATGACTCAATCTAATTATAAAGTATAAGCTTTCAACACTTTACACCAACTGCAGATACATGAGGTCACTAACCCCTAGTCCTTGCACAAAGATCAGCCTACCCATCATCTCTGTAACACAAATAGAAAGCTTTCCTCCTTTTTGTAGTCAATAAAAATTCATGCAATAAGCCAATCTGTCACCAAATGTAGCTGATCCCAGCTTCTAAACACTTATTTTTGATTTGGGGTAAAATTTGGGGAATAAAATACAGACAAATGCCAAGGAAAAACAATAAGTACAGCAAGTCAAATGGAGTTTTAAACAGGAGGAAAGTGTACATATAAAAGGGACATGTATCTTTTAATAAAGGAATCAAAAGAGACAGCCACAACATAGAAAAAATGAGAAGGAAAAGTTTGATTGCCTTACCTTAGCGAAATATATGAAGGCAATGCCCCATTGGTCCAAGGACAGTCCAGAGGCATCAGTACTATTACATCCCTTATAAGCACAAAAACTTCAGGTGAAGCAGTGTGCATTCTCATCTGAAATAAAAGGGTAAATAATTTTTATCATATAGATGCATATCATTTATATTGATCCTACACATACAATTAAAAAAAAATTGGCTTAAATTAGGCACAAGCAAAAAAAAAAAAAAAAAATCTGTGTCCTGTTTAACAACCTTTCAAATGTTGCTGTAAGAAATTATTAAACTAGTTGTACTTACACTTGCATAAAGATTGAGGGCTAATATAATATTTGACACTAAATCTTTTCTTTATTTTCATAAACAAGTACAGAAAATGTGAGTTTTTATTACTTCAAATGTCATGTCTGGTGTAAGGGAGATAACTGAATGAAATACATAAGGTGTGGTGTTTTTATTTCCACCAATATATTATCCATGTAATATAAATTAGTTCATGAAAACCTGCATTAACTTGCATGCAATTAAATTATCCAAAAATAAATTATTGATAAAGTGTAGAACCTAAAATTGAGGCTTCTGTATGTAGTGGAGACCTTGAAAGTGATTTAATTTTGTTCTCAGAGATGAGGAGGTTGCCTCATATCGAATAGTTTATGTTCTCTAGAATGCCGGTATATGGATTGCAACCTTGCGTAAACATGCCAATATGATCCCATGTTATTCTGGATTCTTGTGATGCGACCCAAAGTTTGAAGAACAGTGTGGACTTGAATGGAAGGAATGGGCAATATGTGACTAATGTGGTTACCACTCAGAAAAATTTGGCCTTGTATGAGGAAATTCCAAAAGAAACAGTTGGACAGAAATAAATATGATTAATTGAAAGTCAATAAAGGATTATAAATGGACACATGCAAGTGTCAATGGGAAATGCTAACTTAAAGAAATGGCTGTTGTCTGATGATATTCCTGCTACTTCTACAAAAGGGAATGCAACAGAACTTATCTTTATATATTGCATGAAGAATTTCAAGACAAGAAAGTGTACAAAAAGTGACAAATATTGCATGACAAAAAAAAAAAGTGGGAAGGAAGACCATATCTATAATAAGTTACCTAAAATTACTCATACCAGCATATCCTATATGATACAAAGTGATCTACAACAATTGAAGCACCTTCTTTGAACCCTATAGTGTTCTCTATCCTGTTTTATGGCACGCTTTTCAAGAAGCAGATATTTACTGTTTATACATGATTTATCATGATATGCAGGTAAAAATGTTCATATTTGGCCAAAAATCATCCACATTGTGTTTACATAACTTATTTTGTTACATGTATGACAATCTCTGAGCTGACTCCACTGATATAAAGCCATCAGGCCATACAACTCTCTATCTGCCATAGCCATCTTTATTAAATGCCTTCTCCAATGCTAACATGTGTTATTTTCTGAAGATTTTATACATTTTCTAGCTAAAAGTCTGTCAATATTTGACCCAAACTTCTCAATATCCATTGTTTTTACCAGACTACACTACTATAGTTTATATATGGCGCCTACATGTACACGTTACTATGGATACAATGCGAGGCTGGTATTCCCTTTAAGCCAACCTTAATTTTTTTCAATAATCTGTGATATACATGTAGCTCGGGACTGTACAAGTAACAAGTGTACTTAGTCTCGCTTGTCAAAAACAATTGTATGAGGTACCAAGCTATGTTTTATATTGATGTCTTTGGAAATGTCATGGAGCTGTTTCAACTGCTGTTTTCATACTTGTGCTCTACTACCAAACTATTTTTGGGGAATAAAATGAATTGTTTTAACTATGAGTTGTGTTTTATTCATATCAGCACTTATTGAACTTTACATGGCTGATATGGGATAAAGCACATTATGTCATATTATGTAATAACTAGGTCAAAGGTCAATGTACTAATTAGTATGTAAACTCCTACTTCAAAATGGAGAATTCATCTAAAATAAAGGACTTTATATTTGTTTAGTAGACAAAGAACTTGACATCAGAGACAGGTGGACATGACTCAATCTAATTATAAAGTATAAGCTTTCAACACTTTACACCAACTGCAGATACATGAGGTCACTAACCCCTAGTCCTTGCACAAAGATCAGCCTACCCATCATCTCTGTAACACAAATAGAAAGCTTTCCTCCTTTTTGTAGTCAATAAAAATTCATGCAATAAGCCAATCTGTCACCAAATGTAGCTGATCCCAGCTTCTAAACACTTATTTTTGATTTGGGGTAAAATTTGGGGAATAAAATACAGACAAATGCCAAGGAAAAACAATAAGTACAGCAAGTCAAATGGAGTTTTAAACAGGAGGAAAGTGTACATATAAAAGGGACATGTATCTTTTAATAAAGGAATCAAAAGAGACAGCCACAACATAGAAAAAATGAGAAGGAAAAGTTTGATTGCCTTACCTTAGCGAAATATATGAAGGCAATGCCCCATTGGTCCAAGGACAGTCCAGAGGCATCAGTACTATTACATCCCTTATAAGCACAAAAACTTCAGGTGAAGCAGTGTGCATTCTCATCTGAAATAAAAGGGTAAATAATTTTTATCATATAGATGCATATCATTTATATTGATCCTACACATACAATTAAAAAAAAATTGGCTTAAATTAGGCACAAGCAAAAAAAAAAAAAAAATCTGTGTCCTGTTTAACAACCTTTCAAATGTTGCTGTAAGAAATTATTAAACTAGTTGTACTTACACTTGCATAAAGATTGAGGGCTAATATAATATTTGACACTAAATCTTTTCTTTATTTTCATAAACAAGTACAGAAAATGTGAGTTTTTATTACTTCAAATGTCATGTCTGGTGTAAGGGAGATAACTGAATGAAATACATAAGGTGTGGTGTTTTTATTTCCACCAATATATTATCCATGTAATATAAATTAGTTCATGAAAACCTGCATTAACTTGCATGCAATTAAATTATCCAAAAATAAATTATTGATAAAGTGTAGAACCTAAAATTGAGGCTTCTGTATGTAGTGGAGACCTTGAAAGTGATTTAATTTTGTTCTCAGAGATGAGGAGGTTGCCTCATATCGAATAGTTTATGTTCTCTAGAATGCCGGTATATGGATTGCAACCTTGCGTAAACATGCCAATATGATCCCATGTTATTCTGGATTCTTGTGATGCGACCCAAAGTTTGAAGAACAGTGTGGACTTGAATGGAAGGAATGGGCAATATGTGACTAATGTGGTTACCACTCAGAAAAATTTGGCCTTGTATGAGGAAATTCCAAAAGAAACAGTTGGACAGAAATAAATATGATTAATTGAAAGTCAATAAAGGATTATAAATGGACACATGCAAGTGTCAATGGGAAATGCTAACTTAAAGAAATGGCTGTTGTCTGATGATATTCCTGCTACTTCTACAAAAGGGAATGCAACAGAACTTATCTTTATATATTGCATGAAGAATTTCAAGACAAGAAAGTGTACAAAAAGTGACAAATATTGCATGACAATGAAAAGAAAGTGGGAAGGAAGACCAGATCTATAATAAGTTACCTAAAATTACTCATACCAGCATATCCTATATGATACAAAGTGATCTACAACAATTGAAGCACCTTCTTTGAACCCTATAGTGTTCTCTATCCTGTTTTATGGCACGCTTTTCAAGAAGCAGATATTTACTGTTTATACATGATTTATCATGATATGCAGGTAAAAATGTTCATATTTGGCCAAAAATCATCCACATTGTGTTTACATAACTTATTTTGTTACATGTATGACAATCTCTGAGCTGACTCCACTGATATAAAGCCATCAGGCCATACAACTCTCTATCTGCCATAGCCATCTTTATTAAATGCCTTCTCCAATGCTAACATGTGTTATTTTCTGAAGATTTTATACATTTTCTAGCTAAAAGTCTGTCAATATTTGACCCAAACTTCTCAATATCCATTGTTTTTACCAGACTACACTACTATAGTTTATATATGGCGCCTACATGTACACGTTACTATGGATACAATGCGAGGCTGGTATTCCCTTTAAGCCAACCTTAATTTTTTTCAATAATCTGTGATATACATGTAGCTCGGGACTGTACAAGTAACAAGTGTACTTAGTCTCGCTTGTCAAAAACAATTGTATGAGGTACCAAGCTATGTTTTATATTGATGTCTTTGGAAATGTCATGGAGCTGTTTCAACTGCTGTTTTCATACTTGTGCTCTACTACCAAACTATTTTTGGGGAATAAAATGAATTGTTTTAACTATGAGTTGTGTTTTATTCATATCAGCACTTATTGAACTTTACATGGCTGATATGGGATAAAGCACATTATGTCATATTATGTAATAACTAGGTCAAAGGTCAATGTACTAATTAGTATGTAAACTCCTACTTCAAAATGGAGAATTCATCTAAAATAAAGGACTTTATATTTGTTTAGTAGACAAAGAACTTGACATCAGAGACAGGTGGACATGACTCAATCTAATTATAAAGTATAAGCTTTCAACACTTTACACCAACTGCAGATACATGAGGTCACTAACCCCTAGTCCTTGCACAAAGATCAGCCTACCCATCATCTCTGTAACACAAATAGAAAGCTTTCCTCCTTTTTGTAGTCAATAAAAATTCATGCAATAAGCCAATCTGTCACCAAATGTAGCTGATCCCAGCTTCTAAACACTTATTTTTGATTTGGGGTAAAATTTGGGGAATAAAATACAGACAAATGCCAAGGAAAAACAATAAGTACAGCAAGTCAAATGGAGTTTTAAACAGGAGGAAAGTGTACATATAAAAGGGACATGTATCTTTTAATAAAGGAATCAAAAGAGACAGCCACAACATAGAAAAAATGAGAAGGAAAAGTTTGATTGCCTTACCTTAGCGAAATATATGAAGGCAATGCCCCATTGGTCCAAGGACAGTCCAGAGGCATCAGTACTATTACATCCCTTATAAGCACAAAAACTTCAGGTGAAGCAGTGTGCATTCTCATCTGAAATAAAAGGGTAAATAATTTTTATCATATAGATGCATATCATTTATATTGATCCTACACATACAATTAAAAAAAAATTGGCTTAAATTAGGCACAAGCAAAAAAAAAAAAAAAAATCTGTGTCCTGTTTAACAACCTTTCAAATGTTGCTGTAAGAAATTATTAAACTAGTTGTACTTACACTTGCATAAAGATTGAGGGCTAATATAATATTTGACACTAAATCTTTTCTTTATTTTCATAAACAAGTACAGAAAATGTGAGTTTTTATTACTTCAAATGTCATGTCTGGTGTAAGGGAGATAACTGAATGAAATACATAAGGTGTGGTGTTTTTATTTCCACCAATATATTATCCATGTAATATAAATTAGTTCATGAAAACCTGCATTAACTTGCATGCAATTAAATTATCCAAAAATAAATTATTGATAAAGTGTAGAACCTAAAATTGAGGCTTCTGTATGTAGTGGAGACCTTGAAAGTGATTTAATTTTGTTCTCAGAGATGAGGAGGTTGCCTCATATCGAATAGTTTATGTTCTCTAGAATGCCGGTATATGGATTGCAACCTTGCGTAAACATGCCAATATGATCCCATGTTATTCTGGATTCTTGTGATGCGACCCAAAGTTTGAAGAACAGTGTGGACTTGAATGGAAGGAATGGGCAATATGTGACTAATGTGGTTACCACTCAGAAAAATTTGGCCTTGTATGAGGAAATTCCAAAAGAAACAGTTGGACAGAAATAAATATGATTAATTGAAAGTCAATAAAGGATTATAAATGGACACATGCAAGTGTCAATGGGAAATGCTAACTTAAAGAAATGGCTGTTGTCTGATGATATTCCTGCTACTTCTACAAAAGGGAATGCAACAGAACTTATCTTTATATATTGCATGAAGAATTTCAAGACAAGAAAGTGTACAAAAAGTGACAAATATTGCATGACAATGAAAAGAAAGTGGGAAGGAAGACCATATCTATAATAAGTTACCTAAAATTACTCATACCAGCATATCCTATATGATACAAAGTGATCTACAACAATTGAAGCACCTTCTTTGAACCCTATAGTGTTCTCTATCCTGTTTTATGGCACGCTTTTCAAGAAGCAGATATTTACTGTTTATACATGATTTATCATGATATGCAGGTAAAAATGTTCATATTTGGCCAAAAATCATCCACATTGTGTTTACATAACTTATTTTGTTACATGTATGACAATCTCTGAGCTGACTCCACTGATATAAAGCCATCAGGCCATACAACTCTCTATCTGCCATAGCCATCTTTATTAAATGCCTTCTCCAATGCTAACATGTGTTATTTTCTGAAGATTTTATACATTTTCTAGCTAAAAGTCTGTCAATATTTGACCCAAACTTCTCAATATCCATTGTTTTTACCAGACTACACTACTATAGTTTATATATGGCACCTACATGTACACGTTACTATGGATACAATGCGAGGCTGGTATTCCCTTTAAGCCAACCTTAATTTTTTTCAATAATCTGTGATATACATGTAGCTCGGGACTGTACAAGTAACAAGTGTACTTAGTCTCGCTTGTCAAAAACAATTGTATGAGGTACCAAGCTATGTTTTATATTGATGTCTTTGGAAATGTCATGGAGCTGTTTCAACTGCTGTTTTCATACTTGTGCTCTACTACCAAACTATTTTTGGGGAATAAAATGAATTGTTTTAACTATGAGTTGTGTTTTATTCATATCAGCACTTATTGAACTTTACATGGCTGATATGGGATAAAGCACATTATGTCATATTATGTAATAACTAGGTCAAAGGTCAATGTACTAATTAGTATGTAAACTCCTACTTCAAAATGGAGAATTCATCTAAAATAAAGGACTTTATATTTGTTTAGTAGACAAAGAACTTGACATCAGAGACAGGTGGACATGACTCAATCTAATTATAAAGTATAAGCTTTCAACACTTTACACCAACTGCAGATACATGAGGTCACTAACCCCTAGTCCTTGCACAAAGATCAGCCTACCCATCATCTCTGTAACACAAATAGAAAGCTTTCCTCCTTTTTGTAGTCAATAAAAATTCATGCAATAAGCCAATCTGTCACCAAATGTAGCTGATCCCAGCTTCTAAACACTTATTTTTGATTTGGGGTAAAATTTGGGGAATAAAATACAGACAAATGCCAAGGAAAAACAATAAGTACAGCAAGTCAAATGGAGTTTTAAACAGGAGGAAAGTGTACATATAAAAGGGACATGTATCTTTTAATAAAGGAATCAAAAGAGACAGCCACAACATAGAAAAAATGAGAAGGAAAAGTTTGATTGCCTTACCTTAGCGAAATATATGAAGGCAATGCCCCATTGGTCCAAGGACAGTCCAGAGGCATCAGTACTATTACATCCCTTATAAGCACAAAAACTTCAGGTGAAGCAGTGTGCATTCTCATCTGAAATAAAAGGGTAAATAATTTTTATCATATAGATGCATATCATTTATATTGATCCTACACATACAATTAAAAAAAAATTGGCTTAAATTAGGCACAAGCAAAAAAAAAAAAAAAAATCTGTGTCCTGTTTAACAACCTTTCAAATGTTGCTGTAAGAAATTATTAAACTAGTTGTACTTACACTTGCATAAAGATTGAGGGCTAATATAATATTTGACACTAAATCTTTTCTTTATTTTCATAAACAAGTACAGAAAATGTGAGTTTTTATTACTTCAAATGTCATGTCTGGTGTAAGGGAGATAACTGAATGAAATACATAAGGTGTGGTGTTTTTATTTCCACCAATATATTATCCATGTAATATAAATTAGTTCATGAAAACCTGCATTAACTTGCATGCAATTAAATTATCCAAAAATAAATTATTGATAAAGTGTAGAACCTAAAATTGAGGCTTCTGTATGTAGTGGAGACCTTGAAAGTGATTTAATTTTGTTCTCAGAGATGAGGAGGTTGCCTCATATCGAATAGTTTATGTTCTCTAGAATGCCGGTATATGGATTGCAACCTTGCGTAAACATGCCAATATGATCCCATGTTATTCTGGATTCTTGTGATGTGACCCAAAGTTTGAAGAACAGTGTGGACTTGAATGGAAGGAATGGGCAATATGTGACTAATGTGGTTACCACTCAGAAAAATTTGGCCTTGTATGAGGAAATTCCAAAAGAAACAGTTGGACAGAAATAAATATGATTAATTGAAAGTCAATAAAGGATTATAAATGGACACATGCAAGTGTCAATGGGAAATGCTAACTTAAAGAAATGGCTGTTGTCTGATGATATTCCTGCTACTTCTACAAAAGGGAATGCAACAGAACTTATCTTTATATATTGCATGAAGAATTTCAAGACAAGAAAGTGTACAAAAAGTGACAAATATTGCATGACAATGAAAAGAAAGTGGGAAGGAAGACCAGATCTATAATAAGTTACCTAAAATTACTCATACCAGCATATCCTATATGATACAAAGTGATCTACAACAATTGAAGCACCTTCTTTGAACCCTATAGTGTTCTCTATCCTGTTTTATGGCACGCTTTTCAAGAAGCAGATATTTACTGTTTATACATGATTTATCATGATATGCAGGTAAAAATGTTCATATTTGGCCAAAAATCATCCACATTGTGTTTACATAACTTATTTTGTTACATGTATGACAATCTCTGAGCTGACTCCACTGATATAAAGCCATCAGGCCATACAACTCTCTATCTGCCATAGCCATCTTTATTAAATGCCTTCTCCAATGCTAACATGTGTTATTTTCTGAAGATTTTATACATTTTCTAGCTAAAAGTCTGTCAATATTTGACCCAAACTTCTCAATATCCATTGTTTTTACCAGACTACACTACTATAGTTTATATATGGCGCCTACATGTACACGTTACTATGGATACAATGCGAGGCTGGTATTCCCTTTAAGCCAACCTTAATTTTTTCAATAATCTGTGATATACATGTAGCTCGGGACTGTACAAGTAACAAGTGTACTTAGTCTCGCTTGTCAAAAACAATTGTATGAGGTACCAAGCTATGTTTTATATTGATGTCTTTGGAAATGTCATGGAGCTGTTTCAACTGCTGTTTTCATACTTGTGCTCTACTACCAAACTATTTTTGGGGAATAAAATGAATTGTTTTAACTATGAGTTGTGTTTTATTCATATCAGCACTTATTGAACTTTACATGGCTGATATGGGATAAAGCACATTATGTCATATTATGTAATAACTAGGTCAAAGGTCAATGTACTAATTAGTATGTAAACTCCTACTTCAAAATGGAGAATTCATCTAAAATAAAGGACTTTATATTTGTTTAGTAGACAAAGAACTTGACATCAGAGACAGGTGGACATGACTCAATCTAATTATAAAGTATAAGCTTTCAACACTTTACACCAACTGCAGATACATGAGGTCACTAACCCCTAGTCCTTGCACAAAGATCAGCCTACCCATCATCTCTGTAACACAAATAGAAAGCTTTCCTCCTTTTTGTAGTCAATAAAAATTCATGCAATAAGCCAATCTGTCACCAAATGTAGCTGATCCCAGCTTCTAAACACTTATTTTTGATTTGGGGTAAAATTTGGGGAATAAAATACAGACAAATGCCAAGGAAAAACAATAAGTACAGCAAGTCAAATGGAGTTTTAAACAGGAGGAAAGTGTACATATAAAAGGGACATGTATCTTTTAATAAAGGAATCAAAAGAGACAGCCACAACATAGAAAAAATGAGAAGGAAAAGTTTGATTGCCTTACCTTAGCGAAATATATGAAGGCAATGCCCCATTGGTCCAAGGACAGTCCAGAGGCATCAGTACTATTACATCCCTTATAAGCACAAAAACTTCAGGTGAAGCAGTGTGCATTCTCATCTGAAATAAAAGGGTAAATAATTTTTATCATATAGATGCATATCATTTATATTGATCCTACACATACAATTAAAAAAAAATTGGCTTAAATTAGGCACAAGCAAAAAAAAAAAAAAAAAATCTGTGTCCTGTTTAACAACCTTTCAAATGTTGCTGTAAGAAATTATTAAACTAGTTGTACTTACACTTGCATAAAGATTGAGGGCTAATATAATATTTGACACTAAATCTTTTCTTTATTTTCATAAACAAGTACAGAAAATGTGAGTTTTTATTACTTCAAATGTCATGTCTGGTGTAAGGGAGATAACTGAATGAAATACATAAGGTGTGGTGTTTTTATTTCCACCAATATATTATCCATGTAATATAAATTAGTTCATGAAAACCTGCATTAACTTGCATGCAATTAAATTATCCAAAAATAAATTATTGATAAAGTGTAGAACCTAAAATTGAGGCTTCTGTATGTAGTGGAGACCTTGAAAGTGATTTAATTTTGTTCTCAGAGATGAGGAGGTTGCCTCATATCGAATAGTTTATGTTCTCTAGAATGCCGGTATATGGATTGCAACCTTGCGTAAACATGCCAATATGATCCCATGTTATTCTGGATTCTTGTGATGCGACCCAAAGTTTGAAGAACAGTGTGGACTTGAATGGAAGGAATGGGCAATATGTGACTAATGTGGTTACCACTCAGAAAAATTTGGCCTTGTATGAGGAAATTCCAAAAGAAACAGTTGGACAGAAATAAATATGATTAATTGAAAGTCAATAAAGGATTATAAATGGACACATGCAAGTGTCAATGGGAAATGCTAACTTAAAGAAATGGCTGTTGTCTGATGATATTCCTGCTACTTCTACAAAAGGGAATGCAACAGAACTTATCTTTATATATTGCATGAAGAATTTCAAGACAAGAAAGTGTACAAAAAGTGACAAATATTGCATGACAATGAAAAGAAAGTGGGAAGGAAGACCAGATCTATAATAAGTTACCTAAAATTACTCATACCAGCATATCCTATATGATACAAAGTGATCTACAACAATTGAAGCACCTTCTTTGAACCCTATAGTGTTCTCTATCCTGTTTTATGGCACGCTTTTCAAGAAGCAGATATTTACTGTTTATACATGATTTATCATGATATGCAGGTAAAAATGTTCATATTTGGCCAAAAATCATCCACATTGTGTTTACATAACTTATTTTGTTACATGTATGACAATCTCTGAGCTGACTCCACTGATATAAAGCCATCAGGCCATACAACTCTCTATCTGCCATAGCCATCTTTATTAAATGCCTTCTCCAATGCTAACATGTGTTATTTTCTGAAGATTTTATACATTTTCTAGCTAAAAGTCTGTCAATATTTGACCCAAACTTCTCAATATCCATTGTTTTTACCAGACTACACTACTATAGTTTATATATGGCGCCTACATGTACACGTTACTATGGATACAATGCGAGGCTGGTATTCCCTTTAAGCCAACCTTAATTTTTTTCAATAATCTGTGATATACATGTAGCTCGGGACTGTACAAGTAACAAGTGTACTTAGTCTCGCTTGTCAAAAACAATTGTATGAGGTACCAAGCTATGTTTTATATTGATGTCTTTGGAAATGTCATGGAGCTGTTTCAACTGCTGTTTTCATACTTGTGCTCTACTACCAAACTATTTTTGGGGAATAAAATGAATTGTTTTAACTATGAGTTGTGTTTTATTCATATCAGCACTTATTGAACTTTACATGGCTGATATGGGATAAAGCACATTATGTCATATTATGTAATAACTAGGTCAAAGGTCAATGTACTAATTAGTATGTAAACTCCTACTTCAAAATGGAGAATTCATCTAAAATAAAGGACTTTATATTTGTTTAGTAGACAAAGAACTTGACATCAGAGACAGGTGGACATGACTCAATCTAATTATAAAGTATAAGCTTTCAACACTTTACACCAACTGCAGATACATGAGGTCACTAACCCCTAGTCCTTGCACAAAGATCAGCCTACCCATCATCTCTGTAACACAAATAGAAAGCTTTCCTCCTTTTTGTAGTCAATAAAAATTCATGCAATAAGCCAATCTGTCACCAAATGTAGCTGATCCCAGCTTCTAAACACTTATTTTTGATTTGGGGTAAAATTTGGGGAATAAAATACAGACAAATGCCAAGGAAAAACAATAAGTACAGCAAGTCAAATGGAGTTTTAAACAGGAGGAAAGTGTACATATAAAAGGGACATGTATCTTTTAATAAAGGAATCAAAAGAGACAGCCACAACATAGAAAAAATGAGAAGGAAAAGTTTGATTGCCTTACCTTAGCGAAATATATGAAGGCAATGCCCCATTGGTCCAAGGACAGTCCAGAGGCATCAGTACTATTACATCCCTTATAAGCACAAAAACTTCAGGTGAAGCAGTGTGCATTCTCATCTGAAATAAAAGGGTAAATAATTTTTATCATATAGATGCATATCATTTATATTGATCCTACACATACAATTAAAAAAAAATTGGCTTAAATTAGGCACAAGCAAAAAAAAAAAAAAAAAATCTGTGTCCTGTTTAACAACCTTTCAAATGTTGCTGTAAGAAATTATTAAACTAGTTGTACTTACACTTGCATAAAGATTGAGGGCTAATATAATATTTGACACTAAATCTTTTCTTTATTTTCATAAACAAGTACAGAAAATGTGAGTTTTTATTACTTCAAATGTCATGTCTGGTGTAAGGGAGATAACTGAATGAAATACATAAGGTGTGGTGTTTTTATTTCCACCAATATATTATCCATGTAATATAAATTAGTTCATGAAAACCTGCATTAACTTGCATGCAATTAAATTATCCAAAAATAAATTATTGATAAAGTGTAGAACCTAAAATTGAGGCTTCTGTATGTAGTGGAGACCTTGAAAGTGATTTAATTTTGTTCTCAGAGATGAGGAGGTTGCCTCATATCGAATAGTTTATGTTCTCTAGAATGCCGGTATATGGATTGCAACCTTGCGTAAACATGCCAATATGATCCCATGTTATTCTGGATTCTTGTGATGTGACCCAAAGTTTGAAGAACAGTGTGGACTTGAATGGAAGGAATGGGCAATATGTGACTAATGTGGTTACCACTCAGAAAAATTTGGCCTTGTATGAGGAAATTCCAAAAGAAACAGTTGGACAGAAATAAATATGATTAATTGAAAGTCAATAAAGGATTATAAATGGACACATGCAAGTGTCAATGGGAAATGCTAACTTAAAGAAATGGCTGTTGTCTGATGATATTCCTGCTACTTCTACAAAAGGGAATGCAACAGAACTTATCTTTATATATTGCATGAAGAATTTCAAGACAAGAAAGTGTACAAAAAGTGACAAATATTGCATGACAATGAAAAGAAAGTGGGAAGGAAGACCAGATCTATAATAAGTTACCTAAAATTACTCATACCAGCATATCCTATATGATACAAAGTGATCTACAACAATTGAAGCACCTTCTTTGAACCCTATAGTGTTCTCTATCCTGTTTTATGGCACGCTTTTCAAGAAGCAGATATTTACTGTTTATACATGATTTATCATGATATGCAGGTAAAAATGTTCATATTTGGCCAAAAATCATCCACATTGTGTTTACATAACTTATTTTGTTACATGTATGACAATCTCTGAGCTGACTCCACTGATATAAAGCCATCAGGCCATACAACTCTCTATCTGCCATAGCCATCTTTATTAAATGCCTTCTCCAATGCTAACATGTGTTATTTTCTGAAGATTTTATACATTTTCTAGCTAAAAGTCTGTCAATATTTGACCCAAACTTCTCAATATCCATTGTTTTTACCAGACTACACTACTATAGTTTATATATGGCGCCTACATGTACACGTTACTATGGATACAATGCGAGGCTGGTATTCCCTTTAAGCCAACCTTAATTTTTTTCAATAATCTGTGATATAGCTCGGGACTGTACAAGTAACAAGTGTACTTAGTCTCGCTTGTCAAAAACAATTGTATGAGGTACCAAGCTATGTTTTATATTGATGTCTTTGGAAATGTCATGGAGCTGTTTCAACTGCTGTTTTCATACTTGTGCTCTACTACCAAACTATTTTTGGGGAATAAAATGAATTGTTTTAACTATGAGTTGTGTTTTATTCATATCAGCACTTATTGAACTTTACATGGCTGATATGGGATAAAGCACATTATGTCATATTATGTAATAACTAGGTCAAAGGTCAATGTACTAATTAGTATGTAAACTCCTACTTCAAAATGGAGAATTCATCTAAAATAAAGGACTTTATATTTGTTTAGTAGACAAAGAACTTGACATCAGAGACAGGTGGACATGACTCAATCTAATTATAAAGTATAAGCTTTCAACACTTTACACCAACTGCAGATACATGAGGTCACTAACCCCTAGTCCTTGCACAAAGATCAGCCTACCCATCATCTCTGTAACACAAATAGAAAGCTTTCCTCCTTTTTGTAGTCAATAAAAATTCATGCAATAAGCCAATCTGTCACCAAATGTAGCTGATCCCAGCTTCTAAACACTTATTTTTGATTTGGGGTAAAATTTGGGGAATAAAATACAGACAAATGCCAAGGAAAAACAATAAGTACAGCAAGTCAAATGGAGTTTTAAACAGGAGGAAAGTGTACATATAAAAGGGACATGTATCTTTTAATAAAGGAATCAAAAGAGACAGCCACAACATAGAAAAAATGAGAAGGAAAAGTTTGATTGCCTTACCTTAGCGAAATATATGAAGGCAATGCCCCATTGGTCCAAGGACAGTCCAGAGGCATCAGTACTATTACATCCCTTATAAGCACAAAAACTTCAGGTGAAGCAGTGTGCATTCTCATCTGAAATAAAAGGGTAAATAATTTTTATCATATAGATGCATATCATTTATATTGATCCTACACATACAATTAAAAAAAAATTGGCTTAAATTAGGCACAAGCAAAAAAAAAAAAAAAAATCTGTGTCCTGTTTAACAACCTTTCAAATGTTGCTGTAAGAAATTATTAAACTAGTTGTACTTACACTTGCATAAAGATTGAGGGCTAATATAATATTTGACACTAAATCTTTTCTTTATTTTCATAAACAAGTACAGAAAATGTGAGTTTTTATTACTTCAAATGTCATGTCTGGTGTAAGGGAGATAACTGAATGAAATACATAAGGTGTGGTGTTTTTATTTCCACCAATATATTATCCATGTAATATAAATTAGTTCATGAAAACCTGCATTAACTTGCATGCAATTAAATTATCCAAAAATAAATTATTGATAAAGTGTAGAACCTAAAATTGAGGCTTCTGTATGTAGTGGAGACCTTGAAAGTGATTTAATTTTGTTCTCAGAGATGAGGAGGTTGCCTCATATCGAATAGTTTATGTTCTCTAGAATGCCGGTATATGGATTGCAACCTTGCGTAAACATGCCAATATGATCCCATGTTATTCTGGATTCTTGTGATGTGACCCAAAGTTTGAAGAACAGTGTGGACTTGAATGGAAGGAATGGGCAATATGTGACTAATGTGGTTACCACTCAGAAAAATTTGGCCTTGTATGAGGAAATTCCAAAAGAAACAGTTGGACAGAAATAAATATGATTAATTGAAAGTCAATAAAGGATTATAAATGGACACATGCAAGTGTCAATGGGAAATGCTAACTTAAAGAAATGGCTGTTGTCTGATGATATTCCTGCTACTTCTACAAAAGGGAATGCAACAGAACTTATCTTTATATATTGCATGAAGAATTTCAAGACAAGAAAGTGTACAAAAAGTGACAAATATTGCATGACAATGAAAAGAAAGTGGGAAGGAAGACCAGATCTATAATAAGTTACCTAAAATTACTCATACCAGCATATCCTATATGATACAAAGTGATCTACAACAATTGAAGCACCTTCTTTGAACCCTATAGTGTTCTCTATCCTGTTTTATGGCACGCTTTTCAAGAAGCAGATATTTACTGTTTATACATGATTTATCATGATATGCAGGTAAAAATGTTCATATTTGGCCAAAAATCATCCACATTGTGTTTACATAACTTATTTTGTTACATGTATGACAATCTCTGAGCTGACTCCACTGATATAAAGCCATCAGGCCATACAACTCTCTATCTGCCATAGCCATCTTTATTAAATGCCTTCTCCAATGCTAACATGTGTTATTTTCTGAAGATTTTATACATTTTCTAGCTAAAAGTCTGTCAATATTTGACCCAAACTTCTCAATATCCATTGTTTTTACCAGACTACACTACTATAGTTTATATATGGCGCCTACATGTACACGTTACTATGGATACAATGCGAGGCTGGTATTCCCTTTAAGCCAACCTTAATTTTTTCAATAATCTGTGATATACATGTAGCTCGGGACTGTACAAGTAACAAGTGTACTTAGTCTCGCTTGTCAAAAACAATTGTATGAGGTACCAAGCTATGTTTTATATTGATGTCTTTGGAAATGTCATGGAGCTGTTTCAACTGCTGTTTTCATACTTGTGCTCTACTACCAAACTATTTTTGGGGAATAAAATGAATTGTTTTAACTATGAGTTGTGTTTTATTCATATCAGCACTTATTGAACTTTACATGGCTGATATGGGATAAAGCACATTATGTCATATTATGTAATAACTAGGTCAAAGGTCAATGTACTAATTAGTATGTAAACTCCTACTTCAAAATGGAGAATTCATCTAAAATAAAGGACTTTATATTTGTTTAGTAGACAAAGAACTTGACATCAGAGACAGGTGGACATGACTCAATCTAATTATAAAGTATAAGCTTTCAACACTTTACACCAACTGCAGATACATGAGGTCACTAACCCCTAGTCCTTGCACAAAGATCAGCCTACCCATCATCTCTGTAACACAAATAGAAAGCTTTCCTCCTTTTTGTAGTCAATAAAAATTCATGCAATAAGCCAATCTGTCACCAAATGTAGCTGATCCCAGCTTCTAAACACTTATTTTTGATTTGGGGTAAAATTTGGGGAATAAAATACAGACAAATGCCAAGGAAAAACAATAAGTACAGCAAGTCAAATGGAGTTTTAAACAGGAGGAAAGTGTACATATAAAAGGGACATGTATCTTTTAATAAAGGAATCAAAAGAGACAGCCACAACATAGAAAAAATGAGAAGGAAAAGTTTGATTGCCTTACCTTAGCGAAATATATGAAGGCAATGCCCCATTGGTCCAAGGACAGTCCAGAGGCATCAGTACTATTACATCCCTTATAAGCACAAAAACTTCAGGTGAAGCAGTGTGCATTCTCATCTGAAATAAAAGGGTAAATAATTTTTATCATATAGATGCATATCATTTATATTGATCCTACACATACAATTAAAAAAAAATTGGCTTAAATTAGGCACAAGCAAAAAAAAAAAAAAAAATCTGTGTCCTGTTTAACAACCTTTCAAATGTTGCTGTAAGAAATTATTAAACTAGTTGTACTTACACTTGCATAAAGATTGAGGGCTAATATAATATTTGACACTAAATCTTTTCTTTATTTTCATAAACAAGTACAGAAAATGTGAGTTTTTATTACTTCAAATGTCATGTCTGGTGTAAGGGAGATAACTGAATGAAATACATAAGGTGTGGTGTTTTTATTTCCACCAATATATTATCCATGTAATATAAATTAGTTCATGAAAACCTGCATTAACTTGCATGCAATTAAATTATCCAAAAATAAATTATTGATAAAGTGTAGAACCTAAAATTGAGGCTTCTGTATGTAGTGGAGACCTTGAAAGTGATTTAATTTTGTTCTCAGAGATGAGGAGGTTGCCTCATATCGAATAGTTTATGTTCTCTAGAATGCCGGTATATGGATTGCAACCTTGCGTAAACATGCCAATATGATCCCATGTTATTCTGGATTCTTGTGATGCGACCCAAAGTTTGAAGAACAGTGTGGACTTGAATGGAAGGAATGGGCAATATGTGACTAATGTGGTTACCACTCAGAAAAATTTGGCCTTGTATGAGGAAATTCCAAAAGAAACAGTTGGACAGAAATAAATATGATTAATTGAAAGTCAATAAAGGATTATAAATGGACACATGCAAGTGTCAATGGGAAATGCTAACTTAAAGAAATGGCTGTTGTCTGATGATATTCCTGCTACTTCTACAAAAGGGAATGCAACAGAACTTATCTTTATATATTGCATGAAGAATTTCAAGACAAGAAAGTGTACAAAAAGTGACAAATATTGCATGACAATGAAAAGAAAGTGGGAAGGAAGACCAGATCTATAATAAGTTACCTAAAATTACTCATACCAGCATATCCTATATGATACAAAGTGATCTACAACAATTGAAGCACCTTCTTTGAACCCTATAGTGTTCTCTATCCTGTTTTATGGCACGCTTTTCAAGAAGCAGATATTTACTGTTTATACATGATTTATCATGATATGCAGGTAAAAATGTTCATATTTGGCCAAAAATCATCCACATTGTGTTTACATAACTTATTTTGTTACATGTATGACAATCTCTGAGCTGACTCCACTGATATAAAGCCATCAGGCCATACAACTCTCTATCTGCCATAGCCATCTTTATTAAATGCCTTCTCCAATGCTAACATGTGTTATTTTCTGAAGATTTTATACATTTTCTAGCTAAAAGTCTGTCAATATTTGACCCAAACTTCTCAATATCCATTGTTTTTACCAGACTACACTACTATAGTTTATATATGGCGCCTACATGTACACGTTACTATGGATACAATGCGAGGCTGGTATTCCCTTTAAGCCAACCTTAATTTTTTTCAATAATCTGTGATATACATGTAGCTCGGGACTGTACAAGTAACAAGTGTACTTAGTCTCGCTTGTCAAAAACAATTGTATGAGGTACCAAGCTATGTTTTATATTGATGTCTTTGGAAATGTCATGGAGCTGTTTCAACTGCTGTTTTCATACTTGTGCTCTACTACCAAACTATTTTTGGGGAATAAAATGAATTGTTTTAACTATGAGTTGTGTTTTATTCATATCAGCACTTATTGAACTTTACATGGCTGATATGGGATAAAGCACATTATGTCATATTATGTAATAACTAGGTCAAAGGTCAATGTACTAATTAGTATGTAAACTCCTACTTCAAAATGGAGAATTCATCTAAAATAAAGGACTTTATATTTGTTTAGTAGACAAAGAACTTGACATCAGAGACAGGTGGACATGACTCAATCTAATTATAAAGTATAAGCTTTCAACACTTTACACCAACTGCAGATACATGAGGTCACTAACCCCTAGTCCTTGCACAAAGATCAGCCTACCCATCATCTCTGTAACACAAATAGAAAGCTTTCCTCCTTTTTGTAGTCAATAAAAATTCATGCAATAAGCCAATCTGTCACCAAATGTAGCTGATCCCAGCTTCTAAACACTTATTTTTGATTTGGGGTAAAATTTGGGGAATAAAATACAGACAAATGCCAAGGAAAAACAATAAGTACAGCAAGTCAAATGGAGTTTTAAACAGGAGGAAAGTGTACATATAAAAGGGACATGTATCTTTTAATAAAGGAATCAAAAGAGACAGCCACAACATAGAAAAAATGAGAAGGAAAAGTTTGATTGCCTTACCTTAGCGAAATATATGAAGGCAATGCCCCATTGGTCCAAGGACAGTCCAGAGGCATCAGTACTATTACATCCCTTATAAGCACAAAAACTTCAGGTGAAGCAGTGTGCATTCTCATCTGAAATAAAAGGGTAAATAATTTTTATCATATAGATGCATATCATTTATATTGATCCTACACATACAATTAAAAAAAAATTGGCTTAAATTAGGCACAAGCAAAAAAAAAAAAAAAAATCTGTGTCCTGTTTAACAACCTTTCAAATGTTGCTGTAAGAAATTATTAAACTAGTTGTACTTACACTTGCATAAAGATTGAGGGCTAATATAATATTTGACACTAAATCTTTTCTTTATTTTCATAAACAAGTACAGAAAATGTGAGTTTTTATTACTTCAAATGTCATGTCTGGTGTAAGGGAGATAACTGAATGAAATACATAAGGTGTGGTGTTTTTATTTCCACCAATATATTATCCATGTAATATAAATTAGTTCATGAAAACCTGCATTAACTTGCATGCAATTAAATTATCCAAAAATAAATTATTGATAAAGTGTAGAACCTAAAATTGAGGCTTCTGTATGTAGTGGAGACCTTGAAAGTGATTTAATTTTGTTCTCAGAGATGAGGAGGTTGCCTCATATCGAATAGTTTATGTTCTCTAGAATGCCGGTATATGGATTGCAACCTTGCGTAAACATGCCAATATGATCCCATGTTATTCTGGATTCTTGTGATGCGACCCAAAGTTTGAAGAACAGTGTGGACTTGAATGGAAGGAATGGGCAATATGTGACTAATGTGGTTACCACTCAGAAAAATTTGGCCTTGTATGAGGAAATTCCAAAAGAAACAGTTGGACAGAAATAAATATGATTAATTGAAAGTCAATAAAGGATTATAAATGGACACATGCAAGTGTCAATGGGAAATGCTAACTTAAAGAAATGGCTGTTGTCTGATGATATTCCTGCTACTTCTACAAAAGGGAATGCAACAGAACTTATCTTTATATATTGCATGAAGAATTTCAAGACAAGAAAGTGTACAAAAAGTGACAAATATTGCATGACAATGAAAAGAAAGTGGGAAGGAAGACCATATCTATAATAAGTTACCTAAAATTACTCATACCAGCATATCCTATATGATACAAAGTGATCTACAACAATTGAAGCACCTTCTTTGAACCCTATAGTGTTCTCTATCCTGTTTTATGGCACGCTTTTCAAGAAGCAGATATTTACTGTTTATACATGATTTATCATGATATGCAGGTAAAAATGTTCATATTTGGCCAAAAATCATCCACATTGTGTTTACATAACTTATTTTGTTACATGTATGACAATCTCTGAGCTGACTCCACTGATATAAAGCCATCAGGCCATACAACTCTCTATCTGCCATAGCCATCTTTATTAAATGCCTTCTCCAATGCTAACATGTGTTATTTTCTGAAGATTTTATACATTTTCTAGCTAAAAGTCTGTCAATATTTGACCCAAACTTCTCAATATCCATTGTTTTTACCAGACTACACTACTATAGTTTATATATGGCGCCTACATGTACACGTTACTATGGATACAATGCGAGGCTGGTATTCCC
The DNA here is from genome assembly GCA_029931535.1 of Margaritifera margaritifera. Lineage (NCBI taxonomy): Eukaryota > Metazoa > Mollusca > Bivalvia > Unionida > Margaritiferidae > Margaritifera > Margaritifera margaritifera. The sequence continues at coordinate 46,379 of JAQPZY010001066.1, forward strand.
TTTAAGCCAACCTTAATTTTTTTCAATAATCTGTGATATACATGTAGCTCGGGACTGTACAAGTAACAAGTGTACTTAGTCTCGCTTGTCAAAAACAATTGTATGAGGTACCAAGCTATGTTTTATATTGATGTCTTTGGAAATGTCATGGAGCTGTTTCAACTGCTGTTTTCATACTTGTGCTCTACTACCAAACTATTTTTGGGGAATAAAATGAATTGTTTTAACTATGAGTTGTGTTTTATTCATATCAGCACTTATTGAACTTTACATGGCTGATATGGGATAAAGCACATTATGTCATATTATGTAATAACTAGGTCAAAGGTCAATGTACTAATTAGTATGTAAACTCCTACTTCAAAATGGAGAATTCATCTAAAATAAAGGACTTTATATTTGTTTAGTAGACAAAGAACTTGACATCAGAGACAGGTGGACATGACTCAATCTAATTATAAAGTATAAGCTTTCAACACTTTACACCAACTGCAGATACATGAGGTCACTAACCCCTAGTCCTTGCACAAAGATCAGCCTACCCATCATCTCTGTAACACAAATAGAAAGCTTTCCTCCTTTTTGTAGTCAATAAAAATTCATGCAATAAGCCAATCTGTCACCAAATGTAGCTGATCCCAGCTTCTAAACACTTATTTTTGATTTGGGGTAAAATTTGGGGAATAAAATACAGACAAATGCCAAGGAAAAACAATAAGTACAGCAAGTCAAATGGAGTTTTAAACAGGAGGAAAGTGTACATATAAAAGGGACATGTATCTTTTAATAAAGGAATCAAAAGAGACAGCCACAACATAGAAAAAATGAGAAGGAAAAGTTTGATTGCCTTACCTTAGCGAAATATATGAAGGCAATGCCCCATTGGTCCAAGGACAGTCCAGAGGCATCAGTACTATTACATCCCTTATAAGCACAAAAACTTCAGGTGAAGCAGTGTGCATTCTCATCTGAAATAAAAGGGTAAATAATTTTTATCATATAGATGCATATCATTTATATTGATCCTACACATACAATTAAAAAAAAATTGGCTTAAATTAGGCACAAGCAAAAAAAAAAAAAAAAATCTGTGTCCTGTTTAACAACCTTTCAAATGTTGCTGTAAGAAATTATTAAACTAGTTGTACTTACACTTGCATAAAGATTGAGGGCTAATATAATATTTGACACTAAATCTTTTCTTTATTTTCATAAACAAGTACAGAAAATGTGAGTTTTTATTACTTCAAATGTCATGTCTGGTGTAAGGGAGATAACTGAATGAAATACATAAGGTGTGGTGTTTTTATTTCCACCAATATATTATCCATGTAATATAAATTAGTTCATGAAAACCTGCATTAACTTGCATGCAATTAAATTATCCAAAAATAAATTATTGATAAAGTGTAGAACCTAAAATTGAGGCTTCTGTATGTAGTGGAGACCTTGAAAGTGATTTAATTTTGTTCTCAGAGATGAGGAGGTTGCCTCATATCGAATAGTTTATGTTCTCTAGAATGCCGGTATATGGATTGCAACCTTGCGTAAACATGCCAATATGATCCCATGTTATTCTGGATTCTTGTGATGTGACCCAAAGTTTGAAGAACAGTGTGGACTTGAATGGAAGGAATGGGCAATATGTGACTAATGTGGTTACCACTCAGAAAAATTTGGCCTTGTATGAGGAAATTCCAAAAGAAACAGTTGGACAGAAATAAATATGATTAATTGAAAGTCAATAAAGGATTATAAATGGACACATGCAAGTGTCAATGGGAAATGCTAACTTAAAGAAATGGCTGTTGTCTGATGATATTCCTGCTACTTCTACAAAAGGGAATGCAACAGAACTTATCTTTATATATTGCATGAAGAATTTCAAGACAAGAAAGTGTACAAAAAGTGACAAATATTGCATGACAATGAAAAGAAAGTGGGAAGGAAGACCAGATCTATAATAAGTTACCTAAAATTACTCATACCAGCATATCCTATATGATACAAAGTGATCTACAACAATTGAAGCACCTTCTTTGAACCCTATAGTGTTCTCTATCCTGTTTTATGGCACGCTTTTCAAGAAGCAGATATTTACTGTTTATACATGATTTATCATGATATGCAGGTAAAAATGTTCATATTTGGCCAAAAATCATCCACATTGTGTTTACATAACTTATTTTGTTACATGTATGACAATCTCTGAGCTGACTCCACTGATATAAAGCCATCAGGCCATACAACTCTCTATCTGCCATAGCCATCTTTATTAAATGCCTTCTCCAATGCTAACATGTGTTATTTTCTGAAGATTTTATACATTTTCTAGCTAAAAGTCTGTCAATATTTGACCCAAACTTCTCAATATCCATTGTTTTTACCAGACTACACTACTATAGTTTATATATGGCGCCTACATGTACACGTTACTATGGATACAATGCGAGGCTGGTATTCCCTTTAAGCCAACCTTAATTTTTTTCAATAATCTGTGATATACATGTAGCTCGGGACTGTACAAGTAACAAGTGTACTTAGTCTCGCTTGTCAAAAACAATTGTATGAGGTACCAAGCTATGTTTTATATTGATGTCTTTGGAAATGTCATGGAGCTGTTTCAACTGCTGTTTTCATACTTGTGCTCTACTACCAAACTATTTTTGGGGAATAAAATGAATTGTTTTAACTATGAGTTGTGTTTTATTCATATCAGCACTTATTGAACTTTACATGGCTGATATGGGATAAAGCACATTATGTCATATTATGTAATAACTAGGTCAAAGGTCAATGTACTAATTAGTATGTAAACTCCTACTTCAAAATGGAGAATTCATCTAAAATAAAGGACTTTATATTTGTTTAGTAGACAAAGAACTTGACATCAGAGACAGGTGGACATGACTCAATCTAATTATAAAGTATAAGCTTTCAACACTTTACACCAACTGCAGATACATGAGGTCACTAACCCCTAGTCCTTGCACAAAGATCAGCCTACCCATCATCTCTGTAACACAAATAGAAAGCTTTCCTCCTTTTTGTAGTCAATAAAAATTCATGCAATAAGCCAATCTGTCACCAAATGTAGCTGATCCCAGCTTCTAAACACTTATTTTTGATTTGGGGTAAAATTTGGGGAATAAAATACAGACAAATGCCAAGGAAAAACAATAAGTACAGCAAGTCAAATGGAGTTTTAAACAGGAGGAAAGTGTACATATAAAAGGGACATGTATCTTTTAATAAAGGAATCAAAAGAGACAGCCACAACATAGAAAAAATGAGAAGGAAAAGTTTGATTGCCTTACCTTAGCGAAATATATGAAGGCAATGCCCCATTGGTCCAAGGACAGTCCAGAGGCATCAGTACTATTACATCCCTTATAAGCACAAAAACTTCAGGTGAAGCAGTGTGCATTCTCATCTGAAATAAAAGGGTAAATAATTTTTATCATATAGATGCATATCATTTATATTGATCCTACACATACAATTAAAAAAAAATTGGCTTAAATTAGGCACAAGCAAAAAAAAAAAAAAAAATCTGTGTCCTGTTTAACAACCTTTCAAATGTTGCTGTAAGAAATTATTAAACTAGTTGTACTTACACTTGCATAAAGATTGAGGGCTAATATAATATTTGACACTAAATCTTTTCTTTATTTTCATAAACAAGTACAGAAAATGTGAGTTTTTATTACTTCAAATGTCATGTCTGGTGTAAGGGAGATAACTGAATGAAATACATAAGGTGTGGTGTTTTTATTTCCACCAATATATTATCCATGTAATATAAATTAGTTCATGAAAACCTGCATTAACTTGCATGCAATTAAATTATCCAAAAATAAATTATTGATAAAGTGTAGAACCTAAAATTGAGGCTTCTGTATGTAGTGGAGACCTTGAAAGTGATTTAATTTTGTTCTCAGAGATGAGGAGGTTGCCTCATATCGAATAGTTTATGTTCTCTAGAATGCCGGTATATGGATTGCAACCTTGCGTAAACATGCCAATATGATCCCATGTTATTCTGGATTCTTGTGATGCGACCCAAAGTTTGAAGAACAGTGTGGACTTGAATGGAAGGAATGGGCAATATGTGACTAATGTGGTTACCACTCAGAAAAATTTGGCCTTGTATGAGGAAATTCCAAAAGAAACAGTTGGACAGAAATAAATATGATTAATTGAAAGTCAATAAAGGATTATAAATGGACACATGCAAGTGTCAATGGGAAATGCTAACTTAAAGAAATGGCTGTTGTCTGATGATATTCCTGCTACTTCTACAAAAGGGAATGCAACAGAACTTATCTTTATATATTGCATGAAGAATTTCAAGACAAGAAAGTGTACAAAAAGTGACAAATATTGCATGACAATGAAAAGAAAGTGGGAAGGAAGACCAGATCTATAATAAGTTACCTAAAATTACTCATACCAGCATATCCTATATGATACAAAGTGATCTACAACAATTGAAGCACCTTCTTTGAACCCTATAGTGTTCTCTATCCTGTTTTATGGCACGCTTTTCAAGAAGCAGATATTTACTGTTTATACATGATTTATCATGATATGCAGGTAAAAATGTTCATATTTGGCCAAAAATCATCCACATTGTGTTTACATAACTTATTTTGTTACATGTATGACAATCTCTGAGCTGACTCCACTGATATAAAGCCATCAGGCCATACAACTCTCTATCTGCCATAGCCATCTTTATTAAATGCCTTCTCCAATGCTAACATGTGTTATTTTCTGAAGATTTTATACATTTTCTAGCTAAAAGTCTGTCAATATTTGACCCAAACTTCTCAATATCCATTGTTTTTACCAGACTACACTACTATAGTTTATATATGGCGCCTACATGTACACGTTACTATGGATACAATGCGAGGCTGGTATTCCCTTTAAGCCAACCTTAATTTTTTTCAATAATCTGTGATATACATGTAGCTCGGGACTGTACAAGTAACAAGTGTACTTAGTCTCGCTTGTCAAAAACAATTGTATGAGGTACCAAGCTATGTTTTATATTGATGTCTTTGGAAATGTCATGGAGCTGTTTCAACTGCTGTTTTCATACTTGTGCTCTACTACCAAACTATTTTTGGGGAATAAAATGAATTGTTTTAACTATGAGTTGTGTTTTATTCATATCAGCACTTATTGAACTTTACATGGCTGATATGGGATAAAGCACATTATGTCATATTATGTAATAACTAGGTCAAAGGTCAATGTACTAATTAGTATGTAAACTCCTACTTCAAAATGGAGAATTCATCTAAAATAAAGGACTTTATATTTGTTTAGTAGACAAAGAACTTGACATCAGAGACAGGTGGACATGACTCAATCTAATTATAAAGTATAAGCTTTCAACACTTTACACCAACTGCAGATACATGAGGTCACTAACCCCTAGTCCTTGCACAAAGATCAGCCTACCCATCATCTCTGTAACACAAATAGAAAGCTTTCCTCCTTTTTGTAGTCAATAAAAATTCATGCAATAAGCCAATCTGTCACCAAATGTAGCTGATCCCAGCTTCTAAACACTTATTTTTGATTTGGGGTAAAATTTGGGGAATAAAATACAGACAAATGCCAAGGAAAAACAATAAGTACAGCAAGTCAAATGGAGTTTTAAACAGGAGGAAAGTGTACATATAAAAGGGACATGTATCTTTTAATAAAGGAATCAAAAGAGACAGCCACAACATAGAAAAAATGAGAAGGAAAAGTTTGATTGCCTTACCTTAGCGAAATATATGAAGGCAATGCCCCATTGGTCCAAGGACAGTCCAGAGGCATCAGTACTATTACATCCCTTATAAGCACAAAAACTTCAGGTGAAGCAGTGTGCATTCTCATCTGAAATAAAAGGGTAAATAATTTTTATCATATAGATGCATATCATTTATATTGATCCTACACATACAATTAAAAAAAAATTGGCTTAAATTAGGCACAAGCAAAAAAAAAAAAAAAAATCTGTGTCCTGTTTAACAACCTTTCAAATGTTGCTGTAAGAAATTATTAAACTAGTTGTACTTACACTTGCATAAAGATTGAGGGCTAATATAATATTTGACACTAAATCTTTTCTTTATTTTCATAAACAAGTACAGAAAATGTGAGTTTTTATTACTTCAAATGTCATGTCTGGTGTAAGGGAGATAACTGAATGAAATACATAAGGTGTGGTGTTTTTATTTCCACCAATATATTATCCATGTAATATAAATTAGTTCATGAAAACCTGCATTAACTTGCATGCAATTAAATTATCCAAAAATAAATTATTGATAAAGTGTAGAACCTAAAATTGAGGCTTCTGTATGTAGTGGAGACCTTGAAAGTGATTTAATTTTGTTCTCAGAGATGAGGAGGTTGCCTCATATCGAATAGTTTATGTTCTCTAGAATGCCGGTATATGGATTGCAACCTTGCGTAAACATGCCAATATGATCCCATGTTATTCTGGATTCTTGTGATGCGACCCAAAGTTTGAAGAACAGTGTGGACTTGAATGGAAGGAATGGGCAATATGTGACTAATGTGGTTACCACTCAGAAAAATTTGGCCTTGTATGAGGAAATTCCAAAAGAAACAGTTGGACAGAAATAAATATGATTAATTGAAAGTCAATAAAGGATTATAAATGGACACATGCAAGTGTCAATGGGAAATGCTAACTTAAAGAAATGGCTGTTGTCTGATGATATTCCTGCTACTTCTACAAAAGGGAATGCAACAGAACTTATCTTTATATATTGCATGAAGAATTTCAAGACAAGAAAGTGTACAAAAAGTGACAAATATTGCATGACAATGAAAAGAAAGTGGGAAGGAAGACCAGATCTATAATAAGTTACCTAAAATTACTCATACCAGCATATCCTATATGATACAAAGTGATCTACAACAATTGAAGCACCTTCTTTGAACCCTATAGTGTTCTCTATCCTGTTTTATGGCACGCTTTTCAAGAAGCAGATATTTACTGTTTATACATGATTTATCATGATATGCAGGTAAAAATGTTCATATTTGGCCAAAAATCATCCACATTGTGTTTACATAACTTATTTTGTTACATGTATGACAATCTCTGAGCTGACTCCACTGATATAAAGCCATCAGGCCATACAACTCTCTATCTGCCATAGCCATCTTTATTAAATGCCTTCTCCAATGCTAACATGTGTTATTTTCTGAAGATTTTATACATTTTCTAGCTAAAAGTCTGTCAATATTTGACCCAAACTTCTCAATATCCATTGTTTTTACCAGACTACACTACTATAGTTTATATATGGCGCCTACATGTACACGTTACTATGGATACAATGCGAGGCTGGTATTCCCTTTAAGCCAACCTTAATTTTTTCAATAATCTGTGATATAGCTCGGGACTGTACAAGTAACAAGTGTACTTAGTCTCGCTTGTCAAAAACAATTGTATGAGGTACCAAGCTATGTTTTATATTGATGTCTTTGGAAATGTCATGGAGCTGTTTCAACTGCTGTTTTCATACTTGTGCTCTACTACCAAACTATTTTTGGGGAATAAAATGAATTGTTTTAACTATGAGTTGTGTTTTATTCATATCAGCACTTATTGAACTTTACATGGCTGATATGGGATAAAGCACATTATGTCATATTATGTAATAACTAGGTCAAAGGTCAATGTACTAATTAGTATGTAAACTCCTACTTCAAAATGGAGAATTCATCTAAAATAAAGGACTTTATATTTGTTTAGTAGACAAAGAACTTGACATCAGAGACAGGTGGACATGACTCAATCTTATTATAAAGTATAAGCTTTCAACACTTTACACCAACTGCAGATACATGAGGTCACTAACCCCTAGTCCTTGCACAAAGATCAGCCTACCCATCATCTCTGTAACACAAATAGAAAGCTTTCCTCCTTTTTGTAGTCAATAAAAATTCATGCAATAAGCCAATCTGTCACCAAATGTAGCTGATCCCAGCTTCTAAACACTTATTTTTGATTTGGGGTGAAATTTGGGGAATAAAATACAGACAAATGCCAAGGAAAAACAATAAGTACAGCAAGTCAAATGGAGTTTTAAACAGGAGGAAAGTGTACATATAAAAGGGACATGTATCTTTTAATAAAGGAATCAAAAGAGACAGCCACAACATAGAAAAAATGAGAAGGAAAAGTTTGATTGCCTTACCTTAGCGAAATATATGAAGGCAATGCCCCATTGGTCCAAGGACAGTCCAGAGGCATCAGTACTATTACATCCCTTATAAGCACAAAAACTTCAGGTGAAGCAGTGTGCATTCTCATCTGAAATAAAAGGGTAAATAATTTTTATCATATAGATGCATATCATTTATATTGATCCTACACATACAATTAAAAAAAATTGGCTTAAATTAGGCACAAGCAAAAAAAAAAAAAAAAAATCTGTGTCCTGTTTAACAACCTTTCAAATGTTGCTGTAAGAAATTATTAAACTAGTTGTACTTACACTTGCATAAAGATTGAGGGCTAATATAATATTTGACACTAAATCTTTTCTTTATTTTCATAAACAAGTACAGAAAATGTGAGTTTTTATTACTTCAAATGTCATGTCTGGTGTAAGGGAGATAACTGAATGAAATACATAAGGTGTGGTGTTTTTATTTCCACCAATATATTATCCATGTAATATAAATTAGTTCATGAAAACCTGCATTAACTTGCATGCAATTAAATTATCCAAAAATAAATTATTGATAAAGTGTAGAACCTAAAATTGAGGCTTCTGTATGTAGTGGAGACCTTGAAAGTGATTTAATTTTGTTCTCAGAGATGAGGAGGTTGCCTCATATCGAATAGTTTATGTTCTCTAGAATGCCGGTATATGGATTGCAACCTTGCGTAAACATGCCAATATGATCCCATGTTATTCTGGATTCTTGTGATGCGACCCAAAGTTTGAAGAACAGTGTGGACTTGAATGGAAGGAATGGGCAATATGTGACTAATGTGGTTACCACTCAGAAAAATTTGGCCTTGTATGAGGAAATTCCAAAAGAAACAGTTGGACAGAAATAAATATGATTAATTGAAAGTCAATAAAGGATTATAAATGGACACATGCAAGTGTCAATGGGAAATGCTAACTTAAAGAAATGGCTGTTGTCTGATGATATTCCTGCTACTTCTACAAAAGGGAATGCAACAGAACTTATCTTTATATATTGCATGAAGAATTTCAAGACAAGAAAGTGTACAAAAAGTGACAAATATTGCATGACAATGAAAAGAAAGTGGGAAGGAAGACCAGATCTATAATAAGTTACCTAAAATTACTCATACCAGCATATCCTATATGATACAAAGTGATCTACAACAATTGAAGCACCTTCTTTGAACCCTATAGTGTTCTCTATCCTGTTTTATGGCACGCTTTTCAAGAAGCAGATATTTACTGTTTATACATGATTTATCATGATATGCAGGTAAAAATGTTCATATTTGGCCAAAAATCATCCACATTGTGTTTACATAACTTATTTTGTTACATGTATGACAATCTCTGAGCTGACTCCACTGATATAAAGCCATCAGGCCATACAACTCTCTATCTGCCATAGCCATCTTTATTAAATGCCTTCTCCAATGCTAACATGTGTTATTTTCTGAAGATTTTATACATTTTCTAGCTAAAAGTCTGTCAATATTTGACCCAAACTTCTCAATATCCATTGTTTTTACCAGACTACACTACTATAGTTTATATATGAAGCCTACATGTACATGTTACTATGGATACAATGCGAGGCTGGTATTCCCTTTAAGCCAACCTTAATTTTTTTCAATAATCTGTGATATACATGTAGCTCGGGACTGTACAAGTAACAAGTGTACTTAGTCTCGCTTGTCAAAAACAATTGTATGAGGTACCAAGCTATGTTTTATATTGATGTCTTTGGAAATGTCATGGAGCTGTTTCAACTGCTGTTTTCATACTTGTGCTCTACTACCAAACTATTTTTGGGGAATAAAATGAATTGTTTTAACTATGAGTTGTGTTTTATTCATATCAGCACTTATTGAACTTTACATGGCTGATATGGGATAAAGCACATTATGTCATATTATGTAATAACTAGGTCAAAGGTCAATGTACTAATTAGTATGTAAACTCCTACTTCAAAATGGAGAATTCATCTAAAATAAAGGACTTTATATTTGTTTAGTAGACAAAGAACTTGACATCAGAGACAGGTGGACATGACTCAATCTTATTATAAAGTATAAGCTTTCAACACTTTACACCAACTGCAGATACATGAGGTCACTAACCCCTAGTCCTTGCACAAAGATCAGCCTACCCATCATCTCTGTAACACAAATAGAAAGCTTTCCTCCTTTTTGTAGTCAATAAAAATTCATGCAATAAGCCAATCTGTCACCAAATGTAGCTGATCCCAGCTTCTAAACACTTATTTTTGATTTGGGGTGAAATTTGGGGAATAAAATACAGACAAATGCCAAGGAAAAACAATAAGTACAGCAAGTCAAATGGAGTTTTAAACAGGAGGAAAGTGTACATATAAAAGGGACATGTATCTTTTAATAAAGGAATCAAAAGAGACAGCCACAACATAGAAAAAATGAGAAGGAAAAGTTTGATTGCCTTACCTTAGCGAAATATATGAAGGCAATGCCCCATTGGTCCAAGGACAGTCCAGAGGCATCAGTACTATTACATCCCTTATAAGCACAAAAACTTCAGGTGAAGCAGTGTGCATTCTCATCTGAAATAAAAGGGTAAATAATTTTTATCATATAGATGCATATCATTTATATTGATCCTACACATACAATTAAAAAAAATTGGCTTAAATTAGGCACAAGCAAAAAAAAAAAAAAAAAATCTGTGTCCTGTTTAACAACCTTTCAAATGTTGCTGTAAGAAATTATTAAACTAGTTGTACTTACACTTGCATAAAGATTGAGGGCTAATATAATATTTGACACTAAATCTTTTCTTTATTTTCATAAACAAGTACAGAAAATGTGAGTTTTTATTACTTCAAATGTCATGTCTGGTGTAAGGGAGATAACTGAATGAAATACATAAGGTGTGGTGTTTTTATTTCCACCAATATATTATCCATGTAATATAAATTAGTTCATGAAAACCTGCATTAACTTGCATGCAATTAAATTATCCAAAAATAAATTATTGATAAAGTGTAGAACCTAAAATTGAGGCTTCTGTATGTAGTGGAGACCTTGAAAGTGATTTAATTTTGTTCTCAGAGATGAGGAGGTTGCCTCATATCGAATAGTTTATGTTCTCTAGAATGCCGGTATATGGATTGCAACCTTGCGTAAACATGCCAATATGATCCCATGTTATTCTGGATTCTTGTGATGCGACCCAAAGTTTGAAGAACAGTGTGGACTTGAATGGAAGGAATGGGCAATATGTGACTAATGTGGTTACCACTCAGAAAAATTTGGCCTTGTATGAGGAAATTCCAAAAGAAACAGTTGGACAGAAATAAATATGATTAATTGAAAGTCAATAAAGGATTATAAATGGACACATGCAAGTGTCAATGGGAAATGCTAACTTAAAGAAATGGCTGTTGTCTGATGATATTCCTGCTACTTCTACAAAAGGGAATGCAACAGAACTTATCTTTATATATTGCATGAAGAATTTCAAGACAAGAAAGTGTACAAAAAGTGACAAATATTGCATGACAATGAAAAGAAAGTGGGAAGGAAGACCATATCTATAATAAGTTACCTAAAATTACTCATACCAGCATATCCTATATGATACAAAGTGATCTACAACAATTGAAGCACCTTCTTTGAACCCTATAGTGTTCTCTATCCTGTTTTATGGCACGCTTTTCAAGAAGCAGATATTTACTGTTTATACATGATTTATCATGATATGCAGGTAAAAATGTTCATATTTGGCCAAAAATCATCCACATTGTGTTTACATAACTTATTTTGTTACATGTATGACAATCTCTGAGCTGACTCCACTGATATAAAGCCATCAGGCCATACAACTCTCTATCTGCCATAGCCATCTTTATTAAATGCCTTCTCCAATGCTAACATGTGTTATTTTCTGAAGATTTTATACATTTTCTAGCTAAAAGTCTGTCAATATTTGACCCAAACTTCTCAATATCCATTGTTTTTACCAGACTACACTACTATAGTTTATATATGGTGCCTACATGTACACGTTACTATGGATACAATGCGAGGCTGGTATTCCCTTTAAGCCAACCTTAATTTTTTCAATAATCTGTGATATAGCTCGGGACTGTACAAGTAACAAGTGTACTTAGTCTCGCTTGTCAAAAACAATTGTATGAGGTACCAAGCTATGTTTTATATTGATGTCTTTGGAAATGTCATGGAGCTGTTTCAACTGCTGTTTTCATACTTGTGCTCTACTACCAAACTATTTTTGGGGAATAAAATGAATTGTTTTAACTATGAGTTGTGTTTTATTCATATCAGCACTTATTGAACTTTACATGGCTGATATGGGATAAAGCACATTATGTCATATTATGTAATAACTAGGTCAAAGGTCAATGTACTAATTAGTATGTAAACTCCTACTTCAAAATGGAGAATTCATCTAAAATAAAGGACTTTATATTTGTTTAGTAGACAAAGAACTTGACATCAGAGACAGGTGGACATGACTCAATCTTATTATAAAGTATAAGCTTTCAACACTTTACACCAACTGCAGATACATGAGGTCACTAACCCCTAGTCCTTGCACAAAGGTCAGCCTACCCATCATCTCTGTAACACAAATAGAAAGCTTTCCTCCTTTTTGTAGTCAATAAAAATTCATGCAATAAGCCAATCTGTCACCAAATGTAGCTGATCCCAGCTTCTAAACACTTATTTTTGATTTGGGGTGAAATTTGGGGAATAAAATACAGACAAATGCCAAGGAAAAACAATAAGTACAGCAAGTCAAATGGAGTTTTAAACAGGAGGAAAGTGTACATATAAAAGGGACATGTATCTTTTAATAAAGGAATCAAAAGAGACAGCCACAACATAGAAAAAATGAGAAGGAAAAGTTTGATTGCCTTACCTTAGCGAAATATATGAAGGCAATGCCCCATTGGTCCAAGGACAGTCCAGAGGCATCAGTACTATTACATCCCTTATAAGCACAAAAACTTCAGGTGAAGCAGTGTGCATTCTCATCTGAAATAAAAGGGTAAATAATTTTTATCATATAGATGCATATCATTTATATTGATCCTACACATACAATTAAAAAAAAATTGGCTTAAATTAGGCACAAGCAAAAAAAAAAAAAAAAAATCTGTGTCCTGTTTAACAACCTTTCAAATGTTGCTGTAAGAAATTATTAAACTAGTTGTACTTACACTTGCATAAAGATTGAGGGCTAATATAATATTTGACACTAAATCTTTTCTTTATTTTCATAAACAAGTACAGAAAATGTGAGTTTTTATTACTTCAAATGTCATGTCTGGTGTAAGGGAGATAACTGAATGAAATACATAAGGTGTGGTGTTTTTATTTCCACCAATATATTATCCATGTAATATAAATTAGTTCATGAAAACCTGCATTAACTTGCATGCAATTAAATTATCCAAAAATAAATTATTGATAAAGTGTAGAACCTAAAATTGAGGCTTCTGTATGTAGTGGAGACCTTGAAAGTGATTTAATTTTGTTCTCAGAGATGAGGAGGTTGCCTCATATCGAATAGTTTATGTTCTCTAGAATGCCGGTATATGGATTGCAACCTTGCGTAAACATGCCAATATGATCCCATGTTATTCTGGATTCTTGTGATGCGACCCAAAGTTTGAAGAACAGTGTGGACTTGAATGGAAGGAATGGGCAATATGTGACTAATGTGGTTACCACTCAGAAAAATTTGGCCTTGTATGAGGAAATTCCAAAAGAAACAGTTGGACAGAAATAAATATGATTAATTGAAAGTCAATAAAGGATTATAAATGGACACATGCAAGTGTCAATGGGAAATGCTAACTTAAAGAAATGGCTGTTGTCTGATGATATTCCTGCTACTTCTACAAAAGGGAATGCAACAGAACTTATCTTTATATATTGCATGAAGAATTTCAAGACAAGAAAGTGTACAAAAAGTGACAAATATTGCATGACAATGAAAAGAAAGTGGGAAGGAAGACCAGATCTATAATAAGTTACCTAAAATTACTCATACCAGCATATCCTATATGATACAAAGTGATCTACAACAATTGAAGCACCTTCTTTGAACCCTATAGTGTTCTCTATCCTGTTTTATGGCACGCTTTTCAAGAAGCAGATATTTACTGTTTATACATGATTTATCATGATATGCAGGTAAAAATGTTCATATTTGGCCAAAAATCATCCACATTGTGTTTACATAACTTATTTTGTTACATGTATGACAATCTCTGAGCTGACTCCACTGATATAAAGCCATCAGGCCATACAACTCTCTATCTGCCATAGCCATCTTTATTAAATGCCTTCTCCAATGCTAACATGTGTTATTTTCTGAAGATTTTATACATTTTCTAGCTAAAAGTCTGTCAATATTTGACCCAAACTTCTCAATATCCATTGTTTTTACCAGACTACACTACTATAGTTTATATATGGCGCCTACATGTACACGTTACTATGGATACAATGCGAGGCTGGTATTCCCTTTAAGCCAACCTTAATTTTTTCAATAATCTGTGATATAGCTCGGGACTGTACAAGTAACAAGTGTACTTAGTCTCGCTTGTCAAAAACAATTGTATGAGGTACCAAGCTATGTTTTATATTGATGTCTTTGGAAATGTCATGGAGCTGTTTCAACTGCTGTTTTCATACTTGTGCTCTACTACCAAACTATTTTTGGGGAATAAAATGAATTGTTTTAACTATGAGTTGTGTTTTATTCATATCAGCACTTATTGAACTTTACATGGCTGATATGGGATAAAGCACATTATGTCATATTATGTAATAACTAGGTCAAAGGTCAATGTACTAATTAGTATGTAAACTCCTACTTCAAAATGGAGAATTCATCTAAAATAAAGGACTTTATATTTGTTTAGTAGACAAAGAACTTGACATCAGAGACAGGTGGACATGACTCAATCTTATTATAAAGTATAAGCTTTCAACACTTTACACCAACTGCAGATACATGAGGTCACTAACCCCTAGTCCTTGCACAAAGATCAGCCTACCCATCATCTCTGTAACACAAATAGAAAGCTTTCCTCCTTTTTGTAGTCAATAAAAATTCATGCAATAAGCCAATCTGTCACCAAATGTAGCTGATCCCAGCTTCTAAACACTTATTTTTGATTTGGGGTGAAATTTGGGGAATAAAATACAGACAAATGCCAAGGAAAAACAATAAGTACAGCAAGTCAAATGGAGTTTTAAACAGGAGGAAAGTGTACATATAAAAGGGACATGTATCTTTTAATAAAGGAATCAAAAGAGACAGCCACAACATAGAAAAAATGAGAAGGAAAAGTTTGATTGCCTTACCTTAGCGAAATATATGAAGGCAATGCCCCATTGGTCCAAGGACAGTCCAGAGGCATCAGTACTATTACATCCCTTATAAGCACAAAAACTTCAGGTGAAGCAGTGTGCATTCTCATCTGAAATAAAAGGGTAAATAATTTTTATCATATAGATGCATATCATTTATATTGATCCTACACATACAATTAAAAAAAAATTGGCTTAAATTAGGCACAAGCAAAAAAAAAAAAAAAAAAATCTGTGTCCTGTTTAACAACCTTTCAAATGTTGCTGTAAGAAATTATTAAACTAGTTGTACTTACACTTGCATAAAGATTGAGGGCTAATATAATATTTGACACTAAATCTTTTCTTTATTTTCATAAACAAGTACAGAAAATGTGAGTTTTTATTACTTCAAATGTCATGTCTGGTGTAAGGGAGATAACTGAATGAAATACATAAGGTGTGGTGTTTTTATTTCCACCAATATATTATCCATGTAATATAAATTAGTTCATGAAAACCTGCATTAACTTGCATGCAATTAAATTATCCAAAATTAATTATTGATAAAGTGTAGAACCTAAAATTGAGGCTTCTGTATGTAGTGGAGACCTTGAAAGTGATTTAAATTTGTTCTCAGAGATGAGGAGGTTGCCTCATATCGAATAGTTTATGTTCTCTAGAATGCCGGTATATGGATTGCAACCTTGCGTAAACATGCCAATATGATCCCATGTTATTCTGGATTCTTGTGATGCGACCCAAAGTTTGAAGAACAGTGTGGACTTGAATGGAAGGAATGGGCAATATGTGACTAATGTGGTTACCACTCAGAAAAATTTGGCCTTGTATGAGGAAATTCCAAAAGAAACAGTTGGACAGAAATAAATATGATTAATTGAAAGTCAATAAAGGATTATAAATGGACACATGCAAGTGTCAATGGGAAATGCTAACTTAAAGAAATGGCTGTTGTCTGATGATATTCCTGCTACTTCTACAAAAGGGAATGCAACAGAACTTATCTTTATATATTGCATGAAGAATTTCAAGACAAGAAAGTGTACAAAAAGTGACAAATATTGCATGACAATAAAAAGAAAGTGGGAAGGAAGACCAGATCTATAATAAGTTACCTAAAATTACTCATACCAGCATATCCTATATGATACAAAGTGATCTACAACAATTGAAGCACCTTCTTTGAACCCTATAGTGTTCTCTATCCTGTTTTATGGCACGCTTTTCAAGAAGCAGATATTTACTGTTTATACATGATTTATCATGATATGCAGGTAAAAATGTTCATATTTGGCCAAAAATCATCCACATTGTGTTTACATAACTTATTTTGTTACATGTATGACAATCTCTGAGCTGACTCCACTGATATAAAGCCATCAGGCCATACAACTCTCTATCTGCCATAGCCATCTTTATTAAATGCCTTCTCCAATGCTAACATGTGTTATTTTCTGAAGATTTTATACATTTTCTAGCTAAAAGTCTGTCAATATTTGACCCAAACTTCTCAATATCCATTGTTTTTACCAGACTACACTACTATAGTTTATATATGGCGCCTACATGTACACGTTACTATGGATACAATGCGAGGCTGGTATTCCCTTTAAGCCAACCTTAATTTTTTCAATAATCTGTGATATAGCTCGGGACTGTACAAGTAACAAGTGTACTTAGTCTCGCTTGTCAAAAACAATTGTATGAGGTACCAAGCTATGTTTTATATTGATGTCTTTGGAAATGTCATGGAGCTGTTTCAACTGCTGTTTTCATACTTGTGCTCTACTACCAAACTATTTTTGGGGAATAAAATGAATTGTTTTAACTATGAGTTGTGTTTTATTCATATCAGCACTTATTGAACTTTACATGGCTGATATGGGATAAAGCACATTATGTCATATTATGTAATAACTAGGTCAAAGGTCAATGTACTAATTAGTATGTAAACTCCTACTTCAAAATGGAGAATTCATCTAAAATAAAGGACTTTATATTTGTTTAGTAGACAAAGAACTTGACATCAGAGACAGGTGGACATGACTCAATCTTATTATAAAGTATAAGCTTTCAACACTTTACACCAACTGCAGATACATGAGGTCACTAACCCCTAGTCCTTGCACAAAGGTCAGCCTACCCATCATCTCTGTAACACAAATAGAAAGCTTTCCTCCTTTTTGTAGTCAATAAAAATTCATGCAATAAGCCAATCTGTCACCAAATGTAGCTGATCCCAGCTTCTAAACACTTATTTTTGATTTGGGGTGAAATTTGGGGAATAAAATACAGAAAAATGCCAAGGAAAAACAATAAGTACAGCAAGTCAAATGGAGTTTTAAACAGGAGGAAAGTGTACATATAAAAGGGACATGTATCTTTTAATAAAGGAATCAAAAGAGACAGCCACAACATAGAAAAAATGAGAAGGAAAAGTTTGATTGCCTTACCTTAGTGAAATATATGAAGGCAATGCCCCATTGGTCCAAGGACAGTCCCGAGGCATCAGTACTATTACATCCCTTATAAGCACAAAAACTTCAGGTGAAGCAGTGTGCATTCTCATCTGAAATAAAAGGGTAAATAATTTTAATCATATAGATGCATATCATTTATATTGATCCTACACATACAATTAAAGCAAAGTTGGCTTAAATTAGGCACAAGCAAAAAAAAAATAAAAAAATCTGTGTCCTGTTTAACAACCTTTCAAATGTTGCTGTAAGAAATTATTAAACTAGTTGTACTTACACTTGCATAAAGATTGAGGGCTAATATAATATTTGACACTAAATCTTTTCTTTATTTTCATAAACAAGTACAGAAAATGTGAGTTTTTATTTCTTCAAATGTCATGTCTGGTGTAAGGGAGATAACTGAATGAAATACATAAGGTGTGGTGTTTTTATTTCCACCAATATATTATCCATGTAATATAAATTAGTTCATGAAAACCTGCATTAACTTGCATGCAATTAAATTATCCAAAAATACATTATTGATAAAGTGTAGAACCTAAAATTGAGGCTTCTGTATGTAGTGGAGACCTTGAAAGTGATTTAATTTTGTTCTCAGAGATGAGGAGGTTGCCTCATATCGAATAGTTTATGTTCTCTAGAATGCTGGTATATGGATTGCAACCTTGCGTAAACATGCCAATATGATCCCATGCTATTCTGGATTCTTGCGATGCGACCCAAAGTTTGAAGAACAGTGTGGACTTGAATGGAAGGAATGGGCAATATGTGACTAATGTGGTTATCACTCAGAAAAATTTGGCCTTGTATGAGGAAATTCCAAAAGAAATAGTTGGACAGAAATAAATATGATTAATTGAAAGTCAATAAAGGATTATAAATGGGCACATGCAAGTGTCAATGGGAAATGCTAACTTAAAGAAATGGCTCTTGTCTGATGATATTCCTGCTACTTCTACAAAAGGGAATGCAACAGAACTTATCTTTATATATTGCATGAAGAATTTCAAGACAAGAAAGTGTACAAAAAGTGACAATTATTGCATGACAATAAAAAGAAAGTGGGAAGGAAGACCATATCTATAATAAGTTACCTAAAATTACTCATACCAGCATATCCTATATGATACAAAGTGATCTACAACAATTGAAGCACCTTCTTTGAACCCTATAGTGTTCTCTATCCTGTTTTATGGCACGCTTTTCAAGAAGCAGATATTTACTGTTTATACATGATTTATCATGATATGCAGGTAAAAATGTTCATATTTGGCCAAAAATCATCCACATTGTGTTTACATAACTTATTTTGTTACATGTATGACAATCTCTGAGCTGACTCCACTGATATAAAGCCATCAGGCCATACAACTCTCTATCTGCCATAGCCATCTTTATCAAATGCCTTCTCCATTGCTAACATGTGTTATTTTCTGAAGATTTTATACATTTTCTAGCTAAAAGTCTGTCAATATTTGACCCAAACTTCTCAATATCCATTGTTTTTACCAGACGACACTACTATAGTTTATATATGGCGCCTACATGTACACGTTACTATGGATACAATACGAGGCTGGTATTCCCTTTAGGTATCACGGTGCCAATTGTTTTTCCATAGACCTTAATGTTAATGTTTGGTGAAATAAATATACCTTCTCTTCTACTTTAGCATGCGTGTCACACTCTGTCATAGAGAACAATATTAGATTGTCAATTTGACAGTGACAGAACCAGGTACTCCATTGCATTTAAGAGAGATACTCTGCTGGAACTAGACAGGGGTCAGAGTTGTCCAGTCACAACAGACACATTTTCAGTGATGTGTATCACATTTTTAAAAAATCTTAAAAAATACAAAACATGATCTACATATGAATTAACATAATCTCACAGAGACTCAACTTTTTTTTAAGCCAGACAGAAACTACAAAAAAACAAACTCGTATGAGGAAACTTCCGGAAATTTGGGAATACACAAAGGAGCGCACCCCTACATTGGAAACGGACTAATCCAGCCATAATTCTGCAATATTGTGTACTCCGTTCATTTTTTTTTTTTTTTTTTTACAAAAACGCTATTACCGTTGAAAATGGAAAGATAGCCAGAAATTTTGTGAGATATGGAAGGAAGATATGATTCTGATCTACATCCGAGATGTGGCATGCAGTTAGCTTCTGTGATTTAGCGCCGAGTACGATTCATAATGCATCGACTCCTGATATAAACAAGTACACAACTTTAAACCAGAGACATATGTGTTATATAGGTCTCTGTTTCAATTTACAAATATTTCAGGACATTTAAGCTAATATATTTGTAGAACTTTTCGAGTTTTTCCTAATTTCAAATATTGGGAAATTCAAGATACAAATTTTAAGCATCAATAACAACAGCAATAACAACAACCACCACTTTATTCGATGCAGCATGTCTGCTTCATCTTGTATAACTTTTGAATAAAGGTAAATTTTCACGGAAATCGAAAACAAACAAACAAAAAAAACCCAACCTTTTCTTAGTTTAAAAACTAGTCCAAAAGACAAATACAAATGTAATCAAGCAATCTCGTGTCAATTTGAGATGTTTCAAAGCCGATATTTTTCCTGAAAGGTATGTGTGTGTGTGATGTTTTTGCGCACTAAAATTTTTTTTTATGTCCAATGAAGGAATCTAATTTCTATGCAATATCGTTCGCAAACACCCCCCCCCCCCAGGTATATATTAAATGTATTGAATGCTACCAAAGGATAATATAAAAACATAGATGACATTTTTTACAACTCTAAGATAGGCCTAGTTCTTTTCTTTAAGGCATTAATGAGTAGACTCTACTCAAGTTTTAGATAAATTACACAAATCCTAAATGCATTCTAACTATTTTAGCTGTACATCTTTCGTAACATACACTATATATATATATATATATATATATATATATATATATATATATATATATATATATATATATATATATAACCATGTTTAACTTACCAAGTCAGGACGAGAAATCGAAAACACAATTGTCCCAAAAATTAATTTTATACTCTAAGACCACGAGCTCGATAAACCAAAGCATTCTTTAGCTGAACTATTCTTTGCAAACAATGGAATTAGGTGGGATTTCCACTGTTGCAAGAAAAATACAAATTACACTTATGCATGTAATGCACGTGCATAGCGAGACGTATGTGCAGCATTCACGCGACCAGATTAATGGATCGACGTTGCACAGTTTATCGCCCCAGGTTTAAAAAAGTTAGCAAAATCAACAATGCCTGACAGCTTACAGCCACTGACAAGCCCGCATTCACGACATCAGATCGGAATCGAGTCATGGCTAATATATAAATACAGCTCGTTTCTCATTGTAATACAAAAAAAGCCCCCCCTCCCCCCCCCCAGTATTCAACAGTTTAATTAAGATGAATATATAAACTGTACGTTTCTGAAGTTAGGTCATACATTTAAGCTTTTGGGTGGAAATATGTATTCTCATATGTTCTTATTACAACTATAAAGAGCAAGATTTAGAGAACTATTAATGAATACATACATACATACATACATACATACATACATACATACATACATACATACATACATACACGCGCGCGCGTGTGTGTACGTTTAAACACATGTTAAAACCAACATACACACAAGTAAGTACATGGTAAGCCATGAAATTACAGGTTGAGACAGTGTTCATTCAATATATACATGTTCTCTTTGATAAGTGTTCAATATGTGATCGTTATTTATACGACAATCAATAGAGATTTATATCAAAAGAAATAGTACAAAAAACACATTCTTGAAATAATCTTTGATCAAATTTACAATAAAAGTAATGAATAAAACATTATTTGTAGCCAGGAAAAATAAAACAACGTACCTGTAATACAGACACGAAAACAAGACTAGTTTTCGTTACAGCAAAAAAAAAATACATCATCGTTATGACATGGTTGAATGGCAAATGCGCAAAACAAAAGTTTTCCAGCGCGCACGTGCACATGAAGTGGTTAAAGTTCAGGGACTTTGCACTGGTTTGTTATTTACTGGGTGGCTCATACCAACCATTGGAAGAAAAGACAATTTCTACTTATAGGCCTAGTCTGCCTTTAATCTCAAAGACTAATATCTGCAACTAACATCTGTGTGGATTATACATGAAATTAACACATTAAAACCATATGAAATAATTAGTTTTATCAGAGATTTGTGTGTATATAATTGTATGGGATTTATTAAAAAAGCAGTATTCTATGATGTTTATATATATATATATATATATATATATATATATATATATATATATATATATATATATAGAGAGAGAGAGAGAGAGAGAGAGAGAGAGAGAGAGAGAGAGAGAGAGAGAGAGATACACCAAACAGAGCGGAAAGTGCTGTCCCTGGATCCTGCAGGAGAATGCCTAATAACACTAAAAAAAAAATGTTAGATACGAATAAATAATGTTATCATACAGGTTAGAGAATTTTAATTCGTACACTACGGAGATTAGAACCCGGATCCGCGGGCTATGGAACCAATCCCCTTGCCTGTAAGCACCAACTCCTATACCATCTCGACCATGCACACATTACCAAAAAATGATGATGCATAGTCGCTGGTATAGGCATTCGTGCGTAGCAGACATACCCGCATGTCGACCCAGTAATTAATTGTCATCTAAATACACAGTCCATCTGGATTCCTACTACAGAAATCAAGGTATATAGAAGTTATTATAGAGAATTACAAACATACACTAAACAGAGCGGAAAGTGCTATCCCTGGATTCTACAGGAAAATTTATATTTATTAGGTGTTAGTGTGTGTAAGGAGTAATTCTTAAACATTTTAGGTTACAAACAGATACATGACAAATTGGAGTGTGCATTTTTAGGTTACAAACAGATACATGACAAATTGGAGTGTGCATTAATACCTGCAAACCATTACGCTTTTGGCGTAATCATTCCGCTTTTTTTTCACCTAATTACGTCTTACGCTCACCTGTAAATGGAATACGCTTTTCTGGTACATTAAAAAAAAATAATAACGCAATAAAAAGTTGTTTTGTCATTTTTATTATCATCTCTTTAATCCCACACATCATACAAATCTGAGAATATTCTGGGGAAAAAAAGAAGTCTGCTGCATAAGAATAACGTGAGAGTATCGTCCAACCACCCGATCTCGTGATAATCCTTCGATCGTGCGCCATTTTCTAGCGATCTAACGCGCTTGTTTCGAGATAATGACGTCATCGACTGTATCACCAGCGTTCTTCAAGACTGACAGCATTGAATTAAATAGTAAAATTAGACCAAATGACATTTAAACAGGTAATTTCATGTAATTTCAAAAAATCTTAATGAAAATCTATATTTTCACTAATGTCTTATTTGTGTTAGACATTTTGGTCTCGAGTTTTCTATTATATGCTAAAGATAGCGCCGCCGATCACATGATGGCTTTGTTTACATATCTTGAACAGGAAAACCAAATTTGGGAATTTATACAACGTGATAGCTGTTGTAAATATTTCGTTTTAATCATGTGGGGTTCTTATACAAACTAAGAAAATTTTTCACTCGAAATGTATATTCACTACGGACTTTTTTGTTTCAGTATTTTTTTTTCTAATGGACATATATTCAACATCAAAAGACATTGAATCTATTATAATAAAATGTGTATTCATTCACCAGTGTCTATTTTTAAATTTCTCTCTACCTCTGCCTGTCTCTCTCTCTGTCTCTCTGTCTCTCTCTCTCTCTCTCTCTCTCTCTCTATTGAGTCATGTATTTATCTGGTAAAGAACAAGCAAGCAGTAATGTAAGTGCACAAACGACATATATAAGTAAGTGATTTTTTATTTTTTTAAATTTTTTTTTCATATTTAAATTTTATTTTTTTATTTCAAAAACATGGAGACGCTATAAACTAATAATATCCATACCTTTACCTTGACCTAACTGGCACATTCCGGTCATATGCCACGTAACTTTTTAGTTATTGTCACGAACCATGGATGCCACTTCCAGAAATAAGCAAAATTACAAACGCTCGGAAAAACGGTAATTCTGAACTAATGTACATGTACATAAATGCCAACATTTTGTTAACGATGATTAAATGAAGCAGATATAGTTGAACACTTTTTATGGTTATTTTAAATAGATTCTCACAATATTATAACGAACGCGTTAAAATTCACGTTAAGTGCACGAAAAGTGGTTGCTCGAGGCTACATTTGTAATATACCTCCGTGTACTTTCCTTATTTTCTATTTATAGCAGCTTTATGTGACCAATTTCGAAGAAAGCAGACGGGTTTCTTCAGTATAAATTAGTTTCTCAAGATTCATTATATTAAAATATACTAAATATTTTAGCGGACCAGTCTATACTTTAAAAAAATGGCGGCAGATGTTAAGTGGAATCACACTACGAATGTCGTCCCAGTCTATTTTTAGATCATTTTTTCCTCTCTCATTTTGGTGGTGATGTATGCATTATATTTAGGCATCCTTAGTATTAATTTAAAGGAAATTGGTTATTGTTTAGAATATGAGCATTATAGTGTGGTGGTCTGTGTGTATTTTGGAGACAGTGCACAGTGAGTAATGAGGCATTGGTGCTGATCCGGAAGTGAAATCTGTGACTCATTGCACGTTGCATTGTTTACAGTCCAGCCATTCATAAGAATGCCAGTTAACCTTTGACAAGAACTTCAGCGTGAGTTCATCTTTGAAGATATTTTACAGCAACATATGATTTATTAGGATTTGGACACAGTGGAAAGTTCAGTACTGACAAACAAATGTAGAGACTATATAGGAAAATGAATTGTGGTCTAAGGCCTGTCAGTAGGAAGGTTATAAAAGTTTAAATTGTTATCCTGAGTTTATTATTCAAGGTAGTGTAACAAGATAACCTGGTTGGATTTCGGATTTATAACAGAACACTTTTGATGGTGATACAAATGAGTAGTTAGGGGGGACGATTGAGACCAAAAGGGGACCCTTGAGACCTTTACGGGAGTTTAACATGTGGGGGACACTTGAGACCTTTACGGGAGTTTAACATGTGGGGGACACTTGAGACCTTTACGGGAGTTTAATGTAGCGGGAGTCGCACCGTAATGTAGTGACGAAGACAACAACGTCTACTACCATCAAAAAGGGGTGGGGAGTGTTTTTGATAGTAGTAGACGTTGTTGTCTTCGTCACTACATTACGGAGGGAGAGTGTGTGGGAAGAATTAATCTTTCTTGATAAAGGGTGGTCCTGATAAGGACCATTGGAGGAATAATTTTATTTCCTCCAACATTTAGTAAAAAAGTTTAGGAAGGTGGTGAATCTTTTTTTCTTGGTTGGAAGTGTTGGTGGTAGCCAGTCAGGATGTTTCATCCGCCTGAATTTATCTTGGATTTTCATCCAATTTAAATTCAGGCGTTCAAATTCCATTTCTTTCCTGGCCTGTTCTTTCTTGGAGCGTTCAAGAGCCCACAAGATTTTAATTTGAGCTACTTCCTTTTCTAAAACTTTCTTTAACAATACCTTCACCATGTGAAGGTTCACCTCTTCTCGCCTGGCGTTACTGGCAGGTGGATACAACCATTCATCTTGTTGAACAAGGTGAAGGAAGTTCTCCACTTCATGCAATAAATCCAGACTTCTCTTGATAAACCCCACACGGCAAGGGGTTGAGGAAGTTTTTACTCTTTCCTCCACCAAAACATCATTCACCAACCTCCTCGCTGAAATAAGAGCCGCTAGTTGGCTGGTGACAAATGGTTTGGTGGTAGGATATCTCCACCAATACTCCAACCTTTCCATCAACGACTCAACATCCACCATCCTATCCCAAGCTTCCTGCAACAATTCTACCGTATTCATTCTTCAGTGTGAAGTGTGAATGGCGCAACTGTGGAAGGCACCGCTTTATATGCGAGAAGCGCGGACGTGATGGAAAACATCCCCCCCTTTTTTTTCCAAAAAAAAAAAAAAACACACACCACATAAAACATACATGGGAGAAGGGATTTTTTTGTTTGAGGAGGGGTAGACTATGACAAAAAAAAAACAAAAACATTACAAACATATATAAACACACACTTATATAGGCAATATTGGAAAAATTAATCTTTTCTTGATAAATGGGTGGTCCTAAAAAGGACCGTTGGTTTTTTTTGTTGTTGTTGTTGTTGTTGTTTTAACATGAGCATCTCCTAGAAGGTTTTCTTTTTCTTAAACTTCTTCGGACTTCGGGCCCATACAACAAAACCCTCTTTAGACAGCCTTGTCTCTCCACATAAGTCTGTCTATGCCATGTAGCTGTGTCTGTAATTTTTGTGGTAGCCCATGAGGCTTTTACATACATGAGGAATGCTGGATTAAACAGCATTCCTGAAACAATGTTGGAGGATTCCACACTAACCCACATGATTTTTTAGGAGTGGTCTTGGAGAAAAAACCGGTGAAGCTTTATGAAACCAGCGGTTGTATATATACCTTACGATCGGATTGAAATGGATCGAAATCAACTACCAATCGAAACGCGCGTTACAAGTCGGTTGGGTTTTCTTCCAATGGGAAGAGAGCGGGGGTGTGACGTCATCTCGGGTATAAAGGTATCGTAGCGTTCGTAGGGGGTTTATTACTTTTTTCGACAGCCTTCATGGAGACTGAAAAGACAAGTACTACAACAATGTATTGGAGTGATCCTGCAACGATAATGAATGCTGCGGCATTATTGAACTTCCGGCCGGAAGACTTTGATTTAGATTTACTAAATCAAGAGTTTGACAATACTACTACTACTACTACTACTGTACCAATGGTGGATGATTTTAAAAAAAGACAAATGGAAGAGATGGAAAATTTTGTAAAAAAGCAACGGGAAGAGGAAGAAATGTTTCTTCTTCTTCAACAACAGCAGAAAGAAGAAGAAGAGAGAAGAAAACAAAGTGAAGAAGAAATCAGACAGCAGCAGCAGCAGCAGCAGTTACAAGAGGAGGAGAAGAAGGAAACAGGAAAGGAAAGCATCAGTCTTCAAGAAAGAACTGTAAGTCTGTTAGAAGAGATATTATATGAGTTAAAATGGATGACTAATGTCTATAAGTATTCTTTAACTCATCAACCACCTAAACGAAAAAGACCATCACGGGCTAAACAACATTCTTCTTCTAAGCCTTCCAGTGCTAGTGAGATGCCACCACCACCACCACCAACGCCACCACCAGTGACTACCACCATAATGAAAACACCATCAGTAGCAGCAGCATTAACAGGATATGGATTGGGCCGTGGTAAAGGACTACGGCATTTGAAGTTAATTTGAAAAGTTTTTTTGTTTTTGAAAAAACAAAAACAACCCAACGGTCCTTCTAAGGACCACCAGATTTCTAGAAAAGAAATCAAATTGCCAAAAATCAAGTTAAAACTTTAAAAAAATCCCACCATAGTAAAAGTGTGAGTGCGTGCGTGCGTGCGTGCATTTCTACTCTAAAACAAAATAACACAAAACCACTTACTTTTTTTCTCTCCAGTCTGTTGTATTCATCCATTTTTTTTTACAAAATAATTCCGCAATATAACATATAACACCAAAAAAAACACACAAGAAAAACAAAGTTCACTTTCTGTAATGCTTGTGTGGCTTGAATTGATACACTGGAGTCATAGTTTCCTTTTCTTCTTCATTCTCATTCTCTCTCTTGTGTTTCTTAAATTTCTTCTTCATAGGAATCCTGTTTTCCTTTTCTTCTTCATCATTCTCACTGTCTTCCATTCTTCTTACTCTCTTCTTACTTTTCTTGATGATATGTTCTTCTTCTTCTTCTAGGTTTGTTGTTTTTGAATCAGCTTCCTCCCTCTCTTCTTCTTCTTCTTGTTCTTTCTGAGGGCATTCCGAAGACCAATGTCCTGGTCCTTTACAATGATAACAGATATCTTTGGTTTTGTCTCTCTTTTGCTGTTGACGTTGTGGACATTCTGGAGCCCAATGTCCTTTCTCTTGACAGATATAGCAAGTATCTTGACTTTTGTCTCTCTTTTGCTGTTGACGTTGTGGACATTCTGGAGCCCAATGTCCTTTCTCTTGACAGATATAGCAAGTATCTTGACTTTTATCTCTCAGTGTACTTCCTTCGGTTAAATATTTCCAATCATACTTCTTTTCTTTTCTTTGTTGATGACGTTGTGGACAATAGGAAGCCCAATGTCCTTTCTTTTGGCAGAGGTAACAAGTATCTTGATTGTTATCTCCAGTGTAGTTGTATCGATATATCCTGTTGTTAATTGCCGTAGAGTATTCGTCAGGGTTATTCACTGGAATAGGGCTTCTTGACTTTTTCATCTTGACAGTTTGAAAGTTCAATCACCAAAGACTGATTCTGAAGGTAAGAAGCTCTCTCTTTATATACTCTTCTCTCTCTATATAAAGGTACCTGGGTGAAAACTGAATCAGTTTCAAAGTAAAGTTCAAGATGAAAAGATCACGCCCAAACCATGAGAAACAAGAACAAGAACAAACCAAGAGACGACGAAGGTATTCCGTACCCCCTGAAACACCCTTAGACGAACTACTGGCTCAAGTCCATGCCAGTGACTTTGAAGACGAGATGAGTGAACAACCTGAAACCCAAACTTCCAAACCACCACCCAAAACCAAAGCCACCACTACCAACACCAGAACCCCTGACCAAGAAAGTCCTACTACCGCCGTGGCTCCTGAAAATTACTATACAATTCGAGAGACACAAAAAATAACTTCTCGAAAATTTAGGACCACGGCCTACACTCACACAGTTCACTTCAAAGACTTCAAGTCCAAAGTACCTCCCGAGAAAGCGGCGGGGTTCATTAGCAATTTGTGGGAATCTGTCTTACAGAACTTGAAACGGCAATGTGGAGCCAAAGAAGAGGATCGGTTGAGACTGGCCATCCATCATGACCAATTGAAGAGTCCCGTTTGGATTGAGTTTAGCACTCCGGCAGAATTAACGCCAGATAAAGTCATGTCTAAAATAGAACATGTGCAACAATCCAATGACAAGTTTACCATCACCGATGGAAAGGCGACCCTTTACATGACTCACGTTTCTCCACCTCGAGGAAGTGGACAAAGAAGAAAAAGTTTATTGGTGGACGATCTTCGTACTACCAAACGCAGTGTCGTCCAAATTAACAATACTGAAGATTCAATGTGTTTAGCCCGAGCTATCGTGGTGGGCCGTACCTATGCTAACAAGAACGAGAGCAAAGAATGGAAAAAAGCCTGGCATAACATTCGATATTCGGAGAGACCCCAACAACGAAAAGAAGCAGAACTCTTGTTGAAACAAGCAGGGATCCCTAAAGAGACGGTGTGTGGCATTTCTCAAATGCAGCAACTTCAAGATGTTTTGGCTCCTCATTATACGTTAAAAGTTCACCCTCAAGAAGTGCGCGGAGCTCTACTGTTTCGAGGCCCTGATTTTCCTGAAGGAAAATACATTCATCTTTATCACCATCAAGAACATTTTGATACCATTACCAGTATTACCGGATTTTTAGGATACGGATACTACTGTGAGAAATGTAACAAAGGGTGTAATAGTCGGGAGAAACACATTGGTTGTGGAGCAAGATGTCGGGGTTGTTTAGCCGACCCACCATGCCTTCCTGAACCACAACAACAACACGTTTATTGTGAAACCTGTCGACGCCGTTTTGTCAGTCCTTCTTGCTACCAACAGCATCGCAAGACCCAAGGTCACCAACAAAAATGTGCTTGTGAGTTATTACAATCGTGTTCTACGTGTGGACAGCTCATTCGTACCAACAACTCCAAAGCACACATTTGTGCTGGCAAGAAAAAATGTTCTATTTGTCATCAGATCGTCGATTTTGATCATCGATGTTTTATTCAAAAACACGACAAGATAGAGAAGAAAGAAATAAAGATGAAGAAGAACAAGAACCAAGTAGATTTCATCTTCTTTGATTTTGAATGCATGCAAGAAACGCATTCACATTCCAAATTTCTGTGTAGCACATCGGGCTTGTAATCAGTGCATTCAAGAATCGATTCATTTTCACTGTCCTCATTGTAGTCGGATTCCAGGAGGACGTGAAAAAATCTTTCGTGGAGTGAATACTTTGTCTGAGTTTGCTGAATGGGTTTTAGACCCTACCACCCACGACAGTTGGAGCGAAGAAGACATTCATCGTTACGGAAGTTGTCATCGGTATGCGACCGTCATTGACGATCTAACTTTTCGTCAATCACTTTCACCACAGAGGAAGCAGAAGAGGCAGACGAGGTAGAAGAAGATGTAGCCATGATTGAGGTAACAAGATTTTTGAGAAGAAGACAAAAAACCCAAGGCATTTTATACGTTTTCATACACGTTTATTTTTTTAAAAAAAGTAACCAACTAACCAACCAACAAATAACATATTTTTTTTACAAGTCATTCAATCTTTTACAGTACGAGTTAGAAAATAGGCAAGTAAAATCATCAGGTACACAATGAAGGCTCCTACTAAAACCATCAAACTGTCATATAAACACGTCAATGTACAACAATTGTTTCGTGTCCTAGTCATGAAAGACACTGTTTGTGGTGACATTCTTCTGGTCGTCTTTTGTTTTTTTGAATCCTCTGACGGTAGCGGTGGTGGTAAAGAAGGGTGGTGGTGTTCCTCCTCAAGGGGTATTGAAACCACAGTGGTGGTGTCAGGTACTTCTTCTTCTTTTTCTTCTTTTAGGGTTTCCCATGGAGGTTCCCCTTTTTTCACTTTTAGAACCTTATGAACAAGTGGCCAAATCTTTGCTGAACTGGGCCACTTCTTGTAACCAATATTGGAAACCAAGGTTTCTCCAGGGGCGTACATCTTTCCAATGGAAAAGGCGTTGGTGTAACTCACTAGCAAAACACACTTCTTGAAATGTTTATACACGGATAAAGTGTGACGAATGTCTTCTTCACATGGAAGTACGTCACTAATTTTCATTACCACTCTCAACGCTTTACGTACAATGTTTCTTTCGTGGACTGATAAAATCAAGTTTTTATAGTCTTCTTCTTCTACTAAGTCCAAAAAAGAACACAGGGTCATATTGTTTTTTGGAACTCAACAATTGAGTCCAAAACAACCACGGATCCTTCAAAAGAATCCAAGGCAAACACTTGTCCTCAAAAATAGTCCACAACGAATGTCCTGGAAAACGAATTCCAAGATAAGAAGTCACTATGACACACACTACATAACGTCCAAAATTCAATGGACAAAGTTCTTGTATCACTTTTTTATAATCCTCTAAGGTCTGAATTTTATCTTTGATTTCCTTCCACGGAATCCGCTTCACAACTGGCGTGTAGAGTTCAGGCATACCCCCTCTTTTATAGTAGTCAGGCTACCTAATAATAGTCACTTAGTGGTGACGGGCTAGATCTTTGGCAAACTGTGGTACTTCTTCTAGCCAAGCATCGAAGCCAACACTTTTCCAGTCACGTACATCTTTCCAACCTTGAAGTTGTTGGTACATCCAACTAACAAGACACACTTCTTCAAACGTGTCAAGGCAAGATAAATTTGTTCTAATGTCTTCATCCCCACTTGGAATGTTCATCACCACTCTCAACACTTTGAGTATAATTTCTCTTTCGTGTACCGATAAAGCATGAAGGCTCATGTTTGACTTCCTTCCACAGAATCCGTTTCACGAGTGACGTGAACAGAGACGTGCCGCCTCCTCTTTATAGGGGTTGATGGCTAAGGTTGGCATCTTGGGTGGCATGTTTTTATAGCCA
The DNA here is from genome assembly GCA_029931535.1 of Margaritifera margaritifera. Classification (NCBI taxonomy): domain Eukaryota; kingdom Metazoa; phylum Mollusca; class Bivalvia; order Unionida; family Margaritiferidae; genus Margaritifera; species Margaritifera margaritifera. Next base: position 78,303 of record JAQPZY010001066.1, read on the forward strand.
GGCTCCCAAGGTTGGTACCTTTTGAGAAAGTCTCCGTGAACGTAGCTATTGCAATATAAGTTTGCCAGAATCAGTCTTCTACGACTTTTCAAGATAGCATAGTTCACAGCTCGAGAAATGACTTTGAGTTTACGTTTCACTTGGATTTTGACAAACTCTTGGTAAATCTTTTCGCGCACATTCAAAGGCATGCCACTAATGTACTTGGGTAAAGTTTCCGATTTGGAAAGAAGTAACTCTCTTTTGTATTCTTCACGATACTGGTGATAGTCGTTGTTCAGAATCAAATTTCTGATGCGGTGAAAGTAGCCATAGCCTTGAAATCGAGGAATCACTTGAAGTTTACGTTTCACTTGTATCTGAACCAACTCATCGTAAATCCGTTTTTGCAACTTTGAAGGTAAGTCACGAATGCGATCTTGTAGAGTAGGCTTCTTGGTGACAAAATACTCACACACCAACCAAACGGAATCGGCAGGTAAAGGATATGAATATGATCCAACACAAGTTTCAGTGATTATCCTATCTAATTTCAAACCATGAAAAGGCGATTCGTCTTGAGGGGACAGTTCTTCTAACAGTTTTTGGTATTCGTCTATGTTAGTCACATTTTTTTCCTTCACATCCTTCCATCGAATTCTATATTCCACTGCTACATTGTAGGTTGCCCCCACCAATTTCTTAAATTGGTGATGTAAATCTTCATCAATGTCTGACCATTTGAATATCTTCTTAGCAATCAAATGTCTTATTGTCTTCAAATACCATTGGTTACAACAGGTCTGTCGTAAAGGATGTAACTGTTCTTTACGTTTCAGTTGAATCTGAACAAATTCTTGGTAAATCCGTTCTCGTATCTCCAAAGGTAATTTACCAATACGATCTTCTAAAGTAGGAGGAATATACTGAAAAATGTGATCTTGTAACTCTAAAGGTAAACCACAAATAAGTTCTTCTAAAGAAGAAGTATTCTCCTTCTCCGCCATGGAATTTTTTTTCTTTTACTACTTCTTCTTTTGTTTAGCATCTGGCTCATCGTACCCGTACTCTTCTAAAGCCACTAAAGGTAAGAACTGACAATGCGGAGACCATCTGGCATGTTCAATGTAAGCTGAGTCGGTAGGCTCCCAATGGTGAAGTTTCACACCACAACTAAAACATTGAACTTTATCTCCTTCTCCCGTGTATTTAAATCCAGATCTAGCTAAAGCTTCGGGTTTAGGTCCATTTAAATATTTTGGCCACTTGTCTTTGAATGACTCGAGACGACTTTCATACTTGGCATAACCAAGTAAACTCACAGGTATTCTGATATGCGAATATGGACCTACATTCACCTTGTTGTCGTTATGGTCAATACCAGTTCCTTTAGTATTTCCAGTAAAACATAAAGGGCGTACTGCCTCTTTAGAGTGTGGTCGATGAGTGGTGAGACTTCCAGAGGGTCCTGAATCCAAGATGTTACAACGTAAGGAATCCGTTTGAACGTGTGAATCGGGGATGCCAAACCGTACAGAATCCGTTTCATCGCATGGTACTGAATCACATTCCAAGTCGTGACTCATATTTTTGCTTGCTTCTTGGTTAACGTTGAAAGTCAGAATGAAGGGTTAGGCTTGGAAGGGGTTCCTTTTTTATACCTGTCGACTGTACCATCCGAAAAGTATTGTAATGTGATCCGTGGAAACGCTAAAGAAAGGTAAGCACAGTTTGGTGACCATCTGGTATGTTCCAGGAGAGCGGATTTCTTACAATCCATACGAATAGTGGCACCCCAACTAAAACACTGAACTTGTGTTCCTTGTCCAAAGTAAACAAAACCTGCTCTGGCTAAAGCGTAGGAAGTAGGTAATCCATTGTTCCTAAGTTTTTTTGTGCTCCATCGATGAGGACAATAACAATAGTCAGGCATGTGTTTTGGCCAATTTTTGAACGTTTTCAAGCGACTGTCACACTCACCATATTCAGGCAAAGCCCATGTTGTTGTTGAAGACATCTTTTTTTTTCAAGAGGAGGGTTTCCTTTTTTTATACTTCTCCAAATCGGCGTGTCCGTAAGGTAAAGTGGTGTGATCTGGAAGTCTCACTCTTTTTTGGTACACGATACGATACACTTTTTGAACAGGTCGAGTCACGATTTTATGATTTGGTAGGCGAACAATCTTGTGAGGTTCTAACGTGGCTACTTGAAAATCTTTCACTTGTCCAGACAGCAGAGCATTTTTTAAAACCTCAAAGTTCACGACTTGGTTAGTTCGATAGTTCAGAGTCAATCCTTTGACTTTACAGGAGGTGTGAAGTTGACCTTGCGGGTCTCGGTATCGGTACCCATAATTTTTAGGGCCACCGCTAGCAAAACTCAGGATGGTATCTTGAGGGTGCTCGTCTGTCCAGGCTCCTAAACGATCTCCTTGAATGGTAGGGTGGGGGTAACCGGGACGATGAATGTAAATGCAACTGTCAGTATCAAAATACAGAACACGATCTCCCAAGACTTCTAACGCTTCGTCGTACAATTTCAAACGAGCATGAGCAGTCACGTAAGCGGCAATGACTACGTTGCTAAAGTCGTCAGGTTTGACAAACTTGGGTTCTTCTTCAAAATTGACATAGATCAAATCCTCACGGACGATTTCGACGTGTTTAACTAGTATACTTTTGTCGTCCACCAATTCAAAGTAACGATAAGGATCGTCCACGTATTCCGTTTTGGGTAAGATCGTACGTTGGGCCATTTTTCCCCACAAACAATTCAACATCACTTTAGCAAACGATCTTTTTCCTTCATTTTTTTCTACGTCTTCTAAAGTGATGCCTTCGATGTCACGGTATTCTTCTTTAAATCGAACTTGGTCTTCGGGAGTTTGACACCACGAAGGATAACCACTAGCTTCTTGTTTCAGTTTGAGAAATTGGTTCACGTACCCCGAGAAAATGCCTGGATGATTAGTGGCGTCGTCCTTTTGGTATTGGGCTGTAGTTGGAAAGTGCCAAATTTCATACACGTTCAATAAACGGTATCCACGATAAAGAGCTCGAAACAATTCGGTACTGACCCACGTTCCTGTCAACGACCGTTCTTCCTTCGTGTGGCAATAGGGATGATCTTGGTTGCACGTTTCGGCACACGTCCGACATAAAGGAAACATCAATTTTCCTTGACAATGGTGAGGTAAGATGGGATGGTACAAGTGGGTCGGAGGTAAGACTTTACATTTGATCAATCCTTCGTATTGACGAATGTGTTCCACGTCAATGTGTTCTGTTAAAATTTCAGGGTGTCCGGTGGGAAAACGAGCATATTTGCACACCCAAGGATACAAAGAACACACGTCGATGTATTTGATTTCTTCTCCTTGGGATTCATTCACGTCGTACAGTAAACGAGTGGCATTGGTTCGTCCTCCAAATAAACTGTGGCGTGGATCTAAAGGTTCGATGTCGGCTGCGTCGTAACTTTGAGTAATGGTTTTAAATTCAGGATCGGTTTTCAAACGTCGATCGTATTCGTGTTCCCACATTTCTATTACTTTGTAACCTTGACTTTCTAACTGGAGTCGTCGTTGACAAGTCTGTTCGTATAACTGATCCATGGTAGAATCGGAATAAGGGCTTTCCATCTCTCGGTTAGGATAACAAGTAGGGCATCCGTGAAACAAGCAACCCTGAAACTCGTACACAATGTGCGGGTTTTCTAAATCCCAACCATCCACGGAATAACCTCCAATCTTTTTTTCTCCTCCTCCGTTTCTAGCATGTTGTATCCATTTGTCTTCTTTTTGACATAAGTAATGAAGCCAACGTAAAGCTTTGACCGAATATTGACGACTGGCAAAGAGTGCCGTATTGGAGTCAATGATGGCTAGTTGGTTCTCGGGCATGAAATTTTGTCTGTAGACTAAGGAACAGGCTTTAGGTAAGGCGGCTGCATCTTTCAAAGGATCGACCTCCGCACTATCGAGAAATAACTCTCGAAACTTTCCACAACAACGCCTTAAAATATCTACATCCGATCGACAATATTTGAGCATCTCTTCTTGAAAGTCAAAGGGATCGTTCTGGTGAGTACGGTACCAAGCGTGAAAAGCTTCTCGCTGTTCGGGTCGCATTCCATCGGGGTCGTAATCATGAAGGTCAGGTAAATGAGGTAGGACGACCTGTTGATTAGCTTCCGTGTTGAAAAAATGAGGAAAGTAACCTTTAGCCATTTCTGTCATGCCAAACGTTTTTGGCATGCGACTCAAAGGCATGGCCAAATAACTCATCGAATCTTTGAATTGGACTTGTCCTACTTTCATGTAGATGAGCTTTTTTCCGTTCATGGTAACTTCAGGGCGTTCGGTTCCATGGTTCAAATAATAATGAAGTAAAAACTGTCCATCGTATCCAGAAAAATTGTGAGCTGTGACGGTCGCATACCGATGACAACTTCCGTAACGATGAATGTCTTCTTCGCTCCAACTGTCGTGGGTGGTAGGGTCTAAAACCCATTCAGCAAACTCAGACAAAGTATTCACTCCACGAAAGATTTTTTCACGTCCTCCTGGAATCCGACTACAATGAGGACAGTGAAAATGAATCGATTCTTGAATGCACTGATTACAAGCCCGATGTGCTACACAGAAATTTGGAATGTGAATGCGTTTCTTGCATGCATTCAAAATCAAAGAAGATGAAATCTACTTGGTTCTTGTTCTTCTTCATCTTTATTTCTTTCTTCTCTATCTTGTCGTGTTTTTGAATAAAACATCGATGATCAAAATCGACGATCTGATGACAAATAGAACATTTTTTCTTGCCAGCACAAATGTGTGCTTTGGAGTTGTTGGTACGAATGAGCTGTCCACACGTAGAACACGATTGTAATAACTCACAAGCACATTTTTGTTGGTGACCTTGGGTCTTGCGATGCTGTTGGTAGCAAGAAGGACTGACAAAACGGCGTCGACAGGTTTCACAATAAACGTGTTGTTGTTGTGGTTCAGGAAGGCATGGTGGGTCGGCTAAACAACCCCGACATCTTGCTCCACAACCAATGTGTTTCTCCCGACTATTACACCCTTTGTTACATTTCTCACAGTAGTATCCGTATCCTAAAAATCCGGTAATACTGGTAATGGTATCAAAATGTTCTTGATGGTGATAAAGATGAATGTATTTTCCTTCAGGAAAATCAGGGCCTCGAAACAGTAGAGCTCCGCGCACTTCTTGAGGGTGAACTTTTAACGTATAATGAGGAGCCAAAACATCTTGAAGTTGCTGCATTTGAGAAATGCCACACACCGTCTCTTTAGGGATCCCTGCTTGTTTCAACAAGAGTTCTGCTTCTTTTCGTTGTTGGGGTCTCTCCGAATATCGAATGTTATGCCAGGCTTTTTTCCATTCTTTGCTCTCGTTCTTGTTAGCATAGGTACGGCCCACCACGATAGCTCGGGCTAAACACATTGAATCTTCAGTATTGTTAATTTGGACGACACTGCGTTTGGTAGTACGAAGATCGTCCACCAATAAACTTTTTCTTCTTTGTCCACTTCCTCGAGGTGGAGAAACGTGAGTCATGTAAAGGGTCGCCTTTCCATCGGTGATGGTAAACTTGTCATTGGATTGTTGCACATGTTCTATTTTAGACATGACTTTATCTGGCGTTAATTCTGCCGGAGTGCTAAACTCAATCCAAATGGGACTCTTCAATTGGTCATGATGGATGGCCAGTCTCAACCGATCCTCTTCTTTGGCTCCACATTGCCGTTTCAAGTTCTGTAAGACAGATTCCCACAAATTGCTAATGAACCCCGCCGCTTTCTCGGGAGGTACTTTGGACTTGAAGTCTTTGAAGTGAACTGTGTGAGTGTAGGCCGTGGTCCTAAATTTTCGAGAAGTTATTTTTTGTGTCTCTCGAATTGTATAGTAATTTTCAGGAGCCACGGCGGTAGTAGGACTTTCTTGGTCAGGGGTTCTGGTGTTGGTAGTGGTGGCTTTGGTTTTGGGTGGTGGTTTGGAAGTTTGGGTTTCAGGTTGTTCACTCATCTCGTCTTCAAAGTCACTGGCATGGACTTGAGCCAGTAGTTCGTCTAAGGGTGTTTCAGGGGGTACGGAATACCTTCGTCGTCTCTTGGTTTGTTCTTGTTCTTGTTTCTCATGGTTTGGGCGTGATCTTTTCATCTTGAACTTTACTTTGAAACTGATTCAGTTTTCACCCAGGTACCTTTATATAGAGAGAGAAGAGTATATAAAGAGAGAGCTTCTTACCTTCAGAATCAGTCTTTGGTGATTGAACTTTCAAACTGTCAAGATGAAAAAGTCAAGAAGCCCTATTCCAGTGAATAACCCTGACGAATACTCTACGGCAATTAACAACAGGATATATCGATACAACTACACTGGAGATAACAATCAAGATACTTGTTACCTCTGCCAAAAGAAAGGACATTGGGCTTCCTATTGTCCACAACGTCATCAACAAAGAAAAGAAAAGAAGTATGATTGGAAATATTTAACCGAAGGAAGTACACTGAGAGATAAAAGTCAAGATACTTGCTATATCTGTCAAGAGAAAGGACATTGGGCTCCAGAATGTCCACAACGTCAACAGCAAAAGAGAGACAAAAGTCAAGATACTTGCTATATCTGTCAAGAGAAAGGACATTGGGCTCCAGAATGTCCACAACGTCAACAGCAAAAGAGAGACAAAACCAAAGATATCTGTTATCATTGTAAAGGACCAGGACATTGGTCTTCGGAATGCCCTCAGAAAGAACAAGAAGAAGAAGAAGAGAGGGAGGAAGCTGATTCAAAAACAACAAACCTAGAAGAAGAAGAAGAACATATCATCAAGAAAAGTAAGAAGAGAGTAAGAAGAATGGAAGACAGTGAGAATGATGAAGAAGAAAAGGAAAACAGGATTCCTATGAAGAAGAAATTTAAGAAACACAAGAGAGAGAATGAGAATGAAGAAGAAAAGGAAACTATGACTCCAGTGTATCAATTCAAGCCACACAAGCATTACAGAAAGTGAACTTTGTTTTTCTTGTGTGTTTTTTTTTTGGTGTTATATGTTATATTGCGGAATTATTTTGTAAAAAAAAATGGATGAATACAACAGACTGGAGAGAAAAAAAGTAAGTGGTTTTGTGTTATTTTGTTTTAGAGTAGAAATGCACGCACGCACGCACGCACTCACACTTTTACTATGGTGGGATTTTTTAAAAGTTTTAACTTGATTTTTGGCAATTTGATTTCTTTTCTAGAAATCTGGTGGTCCTTAGAAGGACCGTTGGGTTGTTTTTGTTTTTTCAAAAACAAAAAAACTTTTCAAATTAACTTCAAATGCCGTAGTCCTTTACCACGGCCCAATCCATATCCTGTTAATGCTGCTGCTACTGATGGTGTTTTCATTATGGTGGTAGTCACTGGTGGTGGCGTTGGTGGTGGTGGTGGCATCTCACTAGCACTGGAAGGCTTAGAAGAAGAATGTCGTTTAGCCCGTGATGGTCTTTTTCGTTTAGGTGGTTGATGAGTTAAAGAATACTTATAGACATTAGTCATCCATTTTAACTCATATAATATATCTTCTAACAGACTTACAGTTCTTTCTTGAAGACTGATGCTTTCCTTTCCTGTTTCCTTCTTCTCCTCCTCTTGTAACTGCTGCTGCTGCTGTCTGATTTCTTCTTCACTTTGTTTTCTTCTCTCTTCTTCTTCTTTCTGCTGTTGTTGAAGAAGAAGAAACATTTCTTCCTCTTCCCGTTGCTTTTTTACAAAATTTTCCATCTCTTCCATTTGTCTTTTTTTAAAATCATCCACCATTGGTACAGTAGTAGTAGTAGTAGTATTGTCAAACTCTTGATTTAGTAAATCTAAATCAAAGTCTTCCGGCCGGAAGTTCAATAATGCCGCAGCATTCATTATCGTTGCAGGATCACTCCAATACATTGTTGTAGTACTTGTCTTTTCAGTCTCCATGAAGGCTGTCGAAAAAAGTAATAAACCCCCTACGAACGCTACGATACCTTTATACCCGAGATGACGTCACACCCCCGCTCTCTTCCCATTGGAAGAAAACCCAACCGACTTGTAACGCGCGTTTCGATTGGTAGTTGATTTCGATCCATTTCAATCCGATCGTAAGGTATATATACAACCGCTGGTTTCATAAAGCTTCACCGGTTTTTTCTCCAAGACCACTCCTAAAAAATCATGTGGGTTAGTGTGGAATCCTCCAACATTGTTTCAGGAATGCTGTTTAATCCAGCATTCCTCATGTATGTAAAAGCCTCATGGGCTACCACAAAAATTACAGACACAGCTACATGGCATAGACAGACTTATGTGGAGAGACAAGGCTGTCTAAAGAGGGTTTTGTTGTATGGGCCCGAAGTCCGAAGAAGTTTAAGAAAAAGAAAACCTTCTTGATATTTACATTAGATTTTATGTCTATCTAATTAGTAAGTTTAAATTTTCCATTTTGGTGCCACCTTGTGCGGCTGTGTCTGATGATCCGGGTTTTGATCACCTTATATTGCTAATATTTTGGGGATGCAGCAGGTATGCTTTAATACTATCCTGATGTAGTTAAATTGGTTTAGTTTTTTTCCCAATCTGGTGCCACCTTGTGCGGCAGGGCCTGATGATCGGGGTTATGACCACCTCATTATGTTAATAGTTTTAGGGTTAAGAGAGAGAGAGAGAGAGAGAGAGGGAGAAAAAAAAAAAAAAAATTGAGGAAATAGGCTATCTCAGGACCAGTCTTCCGGCCACAGCAAGGATTCAGTCCTGGCATGCCCGTCTGGTTCCAGGCACCAGTGCTTTGGGTAGCAGAAAATCCTACGATCACCCGCACCTTAGCGATACGCAGGGATTCCGCCCAGGCGAATGCTAGTATGATACCTAGCGCCTGTTTAGAAGCGTGACCGAAAATCTTGCGTCAGACCAGAGCCCAGTCCGTTCGACAGATGTGTTAAAGAGAGAGAGAGAAAAAAAAAAAAATGTCCAGTCAGTTGTGCTTACTAACATTTATTACCCCTACTCTTTGCAATTACAGTAAATTCATAGTAAGGGTCTTAGTTCTGAGAGTAATAATAATATTTCTTACTTATGTTTTACACTTTTCAGAGATAGAGGTTCCGGCTCCGTACAGGCACTCCCTTTAAGAGGGAATTTGTCCTTCGCCTCTATCCCGCTAGTGTGTTTTTTTTTTGTTTTTTTTAATAATAATGAAGTCTATTTGTTTATTTTTGTTTTTGGGATTTTAATTTGGTTGTTGTTGTGGTTGTTATTAGTTTTTGGTAACCGATTTTTGTTAATATCATGGTAAATCTATATATTATTATTGCCTATAGGTATTTTATTTATTTCTACTGTTTTATTTTACACTTTTCAGGGATAAAGGGTCCAGCTCCTTAAAGGCACTCCCTTTAAGAGGGAATTTGTCCTTCGCCTTTATCCCGCTAGTGTTTTGTTATCTACTAAGATAATTTTTTAGCGTTTTTTGTTGTGATTATGTATTATTAGGTATTTTTATAATTATATTTTGCCCCTTTTTCCTATTTCTGAGATATATCCCACTATGTTGGTGTATACGGATTTCATGTTTTTATTCCCTTCTTTGAGGAAATCCGGATATGTAGTTGGGGATTTTAGCTTTGCTTGTTTTTCCTGGAATGTTTTCCTTTCGTTGCTGTATTTATGGCAGATGTTAAAAACGTGATCCAAGGTTTCAGGTGTGGGGCAGTGTGGGCAGTTAATTCCTGCTGTATTTAGTCCCGACACGTATTGTCCAAAGCTGTTTGCTAATAGTGTTTTATCCGCTTTTATTCTATTTATAATTTTGTAGTCGTGCGGATTTGCCAGTGTTGGAAATTCAATTTTTCTGTTGATTTTCTTATGCAGTTCATAGAGTTTGCGCCCTTTGTTGGATTTATCCCATTCCGACTGCCATTTTAGGTTTATTTTTTTCCTGATGATACTATAGATCTCCTGGACGCTATAGTCCAGGGTTTGAATTGCGGCCTCATTAAGTTTGTTTTTGGCTTCTCTATCTGCCCTCTCATTTCCAGGGATGTTAATATGAGAGGGTATCCACATAAATTCCACTGTCTGGTGTTTTTGATCTAACATTTTAAGTTTAAGGTTGACTTCTCGAAGTATGTTCTCCATACTGGTGGAATTTCTCGATTCCAGGGAGCGCAGCACGCTAAGGGAGTCGCTAATGATAACTGTTTTTGCTTGATTGGTTTCGATGGCCCATTCAATGGCTTGTTTTATGGCCCAGAATTCCGTTGTATAGATAGAACAGAGATCAGGTAGTCTCGCCCCCAGCGTGATGCCCTCCCCGGGGATCACCACTGCCGCTGCAGTGCGTTCTGGGTCTGAAGTTTTTGAACCGTCAGTATATATGGCGGTGTAACCTTCGTATTTATTCCCTATTTCTTCAAGAATTTTGGCCCTCATTTCATTCGGTTGTTCGTTTTTGTTCCCGTATTTTAAAGCGTTTAAATTTACTATGGGGGCCTTATTTGTCCAGGGGGCGCTGTCTGGATATTTAATGATTTCCACCTGGATATTTTGCATGTTTAATTCTTTTTTTAATTCTTGAATTCTTTTTCCTCCTGGTAGGTTATTTAGTAATTTATGCCGGAATGGTTTATCGCATTTTTTAAGGGCTTTTTGAGTTAGATGCGTTTCGGGGTGAACAGAGATCCTGGCATTATATCTCAGTAGGAGTTCCTCCCGTCTCAGATTGAGGGGAGGTTCTCCTGTTAGGAGACTGAGCTCTTCCCCGGAAATGTTTCGGAGAGCTCCAGTGCATATAATTAGAGCTTTCCGTTGGATCGCATCTAATTTTTTTAGACTGTTGGGGCAAGCCGAAATGTATGCTTGGCACCCATAGTCTAGTTTAGACCTAACTAATGTTTTGTATAGGGTTAAGAGGGTTGCGGGATCCGCCCCCCAATCGGAGCCTTTAATGTTCCGTAGGAGGTTTAGGTCCTGTCCGCATCGTCTCTCTAATTCTTCTATGTGTTTATCCCAGGTCAGATGCTCATCAAAGAGCATGCCTAGGAACTTAGCACATGTTTCAAATTTAATTAGGACCCCATTTAAATATAATTTTGGGGATTTTTGTCTGAATTTTGTTTTGGGGGAAAACATTACGCCTACTGTTTTACCAGGTGACATCTTAAAACCCCACCTGTCGGCCCATCTACCTATCCTGTCAAGTCCCATCTGCAGTTTTCCGACCACAGCTTCGCTGTCGGGGTTTCCCCCTTTTTAGATCCCGCTGTCGTCGGCGAACTGGGACAGGTCCAAACAGGACGGGTCGATTGATTTCTCAAGGTCATTAATCATTAAGTTAAACCGGGTCGGACTCAGAACGCTTCCCTGGGGGGTGCCATTTTCTACATTATGGCATTCCGAGTATTTGTCGTCGACCCTGGTTTGTATGGTTCGACCTGTGAGAAACTCCGCTATCCACGAGTGTGCTCGGCCTGATATTCCGTAGTGATTCAATTTAGCTATAAGTCCTTTGGTCCACATTAGGTCGTAAGCCTTCTCAAGATCTAAAAAGATCGCGATTAGGTTACGGTCCCTTTTTCTTTTGACATTGAATGCGAGTCTAATGCTGGACTCCAGTCGCATTATCTGGTCCAATGTGGATCGTTTATTACGGAAGCCGCTTTGATTGTGGGATAGCAGTCCTTTGCTTTCTAGGTGGTATTTAACCCTATTGTTTATCATAGTCTCCATGATTTTACAGAGACTATTTGTTAGGGATATCGGCCTGTATGAGTTCATGTCTGCTCGGCTTTTACCGGGTTTCGGGATTGCGATTACTATTGCGTGTTTCCATTTTTTTGGAATTTTTCCCGTCCTCCATGAGGCATTCAACATACATAAAACCATCAAGGCCGTTTTTTCAGGGAGATTTTTATATATGTCGTACCCTAGCGTGTCTTCCCCCGGTGCAGTTGATTTGCTTTTTCTATTTAGGGCCTTTTTCCATTCGCTTAAGGTGAATTCTGTGTTTAGGGGGTTAGATTTGTCTCCCTTATCCGTGAACAAGTGGGGATATACTACCTCTACTATATTGCGGTGTTTTTTAAATTTTTCTGAATGGTTAGCGTTACTGCTCATATTAGCAAAGTGTTGGGCCAATTTTTCGGCTTTTTCCGAATTAGTGGTAATCCCTGCGAGTTTTGGAGTCGTATTTACTCCTTTTCCCCTAATTTTTTGATCTTGTCCCAAACTTGTTTAGCATTTGCTTTGTAATTTAATGATGAGCAGAATGACTTCCATGATGCTTGTCTTGCTTGGTTTATGGTGTTTTTAGTGAGTTGTTCTTTTTCTTTATAGATAAGAAAGTCCATGGAGTTTTTTGTATGTCTAAATTTATTTAGGGCTTTCTTTTTCTCCTTTATGGCTTGTTTACACTCGTTGTTCCACCATGGAACGGACTGTTTGCCGGGCCCTCCTCCCGCCTTCGGTATACACCGCTCGGCCGCCGATGACAGTACTTTAATGATGTTTTGATAGTATGTATCAATGTCCTCACTGTGTATCCGAGCGAGTGTAATCTCTTCGCAGAGAGAACGGAACGACTCCCAGTCCGCTTTGTCATATCTCCATTTTCGGGTACCATTTGAGATGTTTTTATGAATTTTGGTGTTAATGATGGTCCGTATCGGGAAGTGGTCACTCCCTAAGGTCCCTGATTGGTCTACCTCCCATTCTGTTATTTCCGCTAACCTGGGAGAGCATAGGGTGAGGTCAATGGCTGATATTATCCCGTTCATCGGGTTGATCCTAGTGCCATTGCCGTCATTTAGTATGACCAAGTTGGACGTTGAGGTCCACTTTTCTATGGTTTTTCCCCTCCGGTCACCTCCCCACTGTTCACTATGGGCGTTGAAATCCCCGCATATTATAAATTTATCCCCTATATTACTAGTTATTGCTTTTAGGGTTTCTAATTCAGTGAATTTATCCCCGCCTGGGTCATATATGTTCACTATGGTTATTGGTGTATTACCAGTGTTTATCCTTATTATTTGATGTTCGAGCGCAGTGTTTTCATTTGTATTTATGTTTGATGGAGTGCCCTCCATTGATTCGCTCGATATCGCATCACTTACGTATATAGCTAGGCCTCCACCTGTCTTTTTGCCCCCGGGCCTTTGTTTACAGTAAGTAGTTGAGTAGCCAGGGATTTTAGGTAATGTTGCTGTTTTTTCATTTAGGAGAGTCTCCTGTAAGCACACCACATCCGGTTTGTATTTTTCCTTTATGATTTTTATTGCAAGTTCTGCGGCATGAAGTCTAATGCCTCTGCAATTCCACTGCCATATATTTATTGATTTGTTTGAATTCATACATGTTGTAATCTATTTACGTTAATATATTTTGTAAATTCTTGTGTTAGCTTTCTGTGTTATTATTTTAATTCCCTATTTCCCCCCTCTAACCTCTATTGACTTCGTAGTTTATTCGCAATGGCGACAATCTTATTGCAAAGATTATCGATTGTTAATTCTTTGCTTTTGGTGAGGCTTTGTGTCTCGTTTAGAATTTCTCTAATTAGGGTTAGTACCTGATCTGTTAAGGTCATTGCTACTTTATCTACTTTTACTGTTTCTACCTGACTTCCGGTGGTTATTTTTGATTTCTCTTGAGGTTTTCCCTCCTGGGTTCCCGGGTTGTTTGGGGTAGGTGTTGGTAGTATCTGTTTAGTACTTTTGCTGTTGTTGGTGTTCGGGATCTGTTTTTTATTGGTTGGTGGTGATGGAGTGGCTTTTTTGCTGTGTACTACTTGGTTTTTGGTTTTAACTTGATTATTATTTTGATTATCTTTTTTGTTTGAGGATGTGGGCTGGCTCCTTTGATGTCCTTTGTTATTTATTTCCCTATTATTCGCTTTTTGATTGTGAGAATGGTTGCGTTCATTCACTTCCGCTTGTTTATTTATTAATGGAACTGAGAGTTTTGCTTCTGAATATGTTATTTCTTCATTTGACATTAATTCAACTATTGCTTTTTCTCGGATAGCCAAGTAGCATTCCATTGAGTTGGTCATATGTTCAAGTTTGCAGTTTCCACATTTAGGTTTTATTAAGCGGCATTGGCCATTATGGTTCCCTCCACATTTAGCGCATCGTCTTTGTGACCTGCATACTGTGGAGAAGTGGCCCCATCTTTGGCATTTGTTACAGAACCTTGCTTTGTGTTGGTATTTCTCCAGTCTGTACCAACATCCATGAGGCCCTAGTCTAACCATTTTTGAGATATCTGGCTTTTTCTTATGATGTAATAGGACTACCAGCGATTTGTGTCCCTTCTTGTTATTGAACCGAATGGCCTGCTCTATCTCATGCCCTTGCTTTTGTAATTGTTGAGTTATTGTTTTGGGGTCTACTGCAGGGTTAATTTTCACTATATGTTTAAATGATGTTGGTTGTCTTGGCTTCCTCTTAACTTTTGTGTTTTGGTTCATGCCCTTGTGTCCTGTGATTTCAACTCTGTGCGGCCCAATTGTTGTGACCTCGAGGAATCTTGCAACTTGTGAGGTTGTAGTTGTAGTACTACATTTGATCACCAGATATTTTTCCCTAGTCTGAGCGATGGTGAACTCTCCGCCGTGATATTTTAGGAGTTCATTGGTAATACTTTTTATGGTCAGATTTGTTATGTTGGAATTTAATCCCTGTAAGAAGACGGTCAGATGGGGTGATAAGGTTTCGCGTGTGTTTTGCTTTTTCCTATGTCCTGTTGTTTTAGTTGCCCTTTGAATTCGTTATTTTTGTTGTTTTTGTTGTTATTGATGTTGTTTTTGTTTTTGTTGATTAATTTTAAGTTTTGCTGTTCCTGACTTTTTTCCACACAATTGATCCCAGAGTTTTTGCATTTGGAGATCCCTTTTAATGGTCCTTTCCCTTTTCCTTTAATTGGATTGTTTTGGGTTTCCTTTTTGGGTGGTGTTATTTGTGTCTTAGAGGGTGATGGGTATATAAGGTCTTTTTCGTTCAACGGTTTTGAGGGGCCCGCTGTTTGGCTGCTATGTATAGTTGCCTTTTTTTGGTTTGAATTTGGCTGTGTTGGTTTCAAATTTGATTTTGGGGTTTGGCTCAGTACTCTTGAGAATAGTCCCTTGTTGAGCCCTGTGGCTGATTTTCCATTTGTTTCCATAGAACGGATTGGTGTGTCGGATTCCCCATTTTTCCCCTCCTCCTGATTTTTTTTAATGTTTGGGTCGTTGGTTGACCTTTTATTTTCCCCTTGGCTTCCTGCTTGCTTTGAGGGACCTATTTCGATCTGGATTGTTGTTGTTGGTTTGGGTGGAGTGTTGAAAGGGATTTTTGTTGTTTCTGGGCGGGTTTCATTAAGATCCCCGTGGCTAAAACCCTCGAAATCTGGGCCCTTAAGTTGCACTGAGCGGTCCAGTTGTTCTGATATATTCATCCCATTGAATACAATTGGAGGAGATGTTAATGATAGGGCTAGATTCCTATTTGGGGTTGTCCCACTGTTTATCTGCTCAATGGCCGAGATATTCAAGGTGTTTGTTTTCCTTGGTGGCTCTGAGAAGTCTAGTGTTTTTAACTGCACTCTATTTGTTTGTTTGATTTCCCCTATATGAGTTGCTGGGGGAGTCGAAGTCATCCTTACCCTAGTGCTGGAAAGGGTTCTATTCATTGACCTATTCATCATATTTTTATTTTTGTTGTTGTTGTTGTTATAAAAAATTTTTTTTTTTTTTTTAAGTATTTAACTGTTTATGATTAATAGAAATTTAATGCTGTCTAGTTATGTATGAAGTTAGTGTTAGCTGTTTGTTGAATACAAGCGTTGAATAAAAAAGAAAAAATGAGTAAAGAAAGAATGGCAAAAGATTCAAAAAGAAAAAAAGAATACAGTGGTAGTTAGTATCAAAATTCCTAAATTAGCCAAGTGGTACAAAAATAAAAGATATCCCGTAGGTTTAATTCTAATGATTTTTGCTTACCCTACCAATTTTGATTTATTTCCTAATAGCTGGGTGGTTTGGCTGGACCGGCTGGCTGGCTGGCTGGCTGGGAATGGCGGGAACGGCAGAAATGGAAAATATGGCGGGATTGGTGGTTAAACAGATTTTTCTACCGCTGCGCTGCAAGGAGAGCTCTTGAATCGTTGAATCCTAGGGATGGGACAACAAGCCCGGCTTGAAGTTACTCCCAAGGTCCTAGGCGGTCAGCGGATTTTTGTTGATTTTGTTGATTTTGATTTTGAAGTCCGACACCAACATAAACGTGACTGTCCTCAAAGGGCCACAACTGTGGAAGGCACCGCTTTATATGCGAGAAGCGCGGACGTGATGGAAAACATCCCCCTTTTTTTTCCAAAAAAAAAAAACAACACACACCACATAAAACATACATGGGAGAAGGGATTTTTTTGTTTGAGGAGGGGTAGACTATGACAAAAAAAAAACAAAAACATTACAAACATATCTAAACACACACTTATATAGGCAATATTGGAAAAATTAATCTTTTCTTGATAAATGGGTGGTCCTAAAAAGGACCGTTGGTTTTTTGTTGTTGTTGTTGTTGTTGTTGTTTTAACATGAGCCAGATTCGTCAAGCACAGAGCACATTATCAACGTAGTAGTCACGTGATACAAACAAAAACATCATTGACATGTGCTCTGTGCTTGATGAATCTGGCTTTCTCCAGGTTACTGTGACAGTGACAGGTTTCTGGTCGTTGTTCTCAGAATAAATATGTTGAGAATTTATTGTTTTTTACAAACATTACGTGACTTTCATTTAATGTTTTCGAAGTTTTGTACAACAACATTGGAAAGGGGTTTATTGTTGATATCACGTGACTATTTGACCTCTGATGTCCTGGACATGTAGGTTGCGAGATTAGGGTAATCACGTGACTAGCAATGCTAATGACGTGTACCAGGTCAAATTTCATCAATGCTGCAGTTATCAACAGACATTGCATATCCATTGCGAATTTGAACTCTCGAATGTGGCAATCGACGAACACATGTTTTGAGTAGACTGTACATGGTGAGGCTCCGAAAGGGAATACAAATAAAGTTGGACACCTACAATCGAGGGCTGTTACACTACCCCCGCCTTCATAAAAAAAGTTCGACCCCGAACTGGAAGGGACAACTAGATACAAATATTATTATGGTGAGTATGACATTCACTATTCATTTTACTAAACAACAATATGAGAAAAATGTGATGAGATAAAAGAGTAACTTAAATACTCATTCAACGGTGGATACGAGTCATTACGACAGAAGAAATTATTCAAATACACATGAAGACTTCATTGAAGTTTATCACAACGCAGAGAAAACTTCAATATTTTGAAAATCCTCAACTACTTTAAAATGAGTTAAGAAACTTATTAAAAAGTTTGGCTCTTTGCAATCACTCAACAAACCCATTAATATCATATATAGACAATCAAAACAACAACAACAACAATAAATAAAATTACATTATACAATAGACACAATTGCTACCTATTTCTTATCCTCCCAGCCTGGATTAGACCATGTAGCAAAACACTTATAATATACCGGTAACCTACTTCTCTAACATATTATCCATCAGTTTATTTACATTTAAGAATCATACAATGTACATTATAATACATGCAAGGGGTGAATTTAGTATGAGATATTACTTGTGGAGTCTACCTTATTTGAAATTGTGTATGACCACATGGAGAAGTATATAATGATTATTTAGAGCTAAATGCAAGAAATGATATGCATGCAAATACCTAGATTTTTAAACTGCATACTTACCATTATATACTGTCTAATTAAAACAGAGTAAACCATACCCTTACACATATACAAACGAAATTATAGAGAACATAACAGTGATCTCTATTTACTACTCACTCTTATATAGAACTTTAAGAAAATTAATAATAATAGACACACTACTCAATATTAAAAAAAATTTAAAAAAATTGTAAGAGTATGAATATTAATACACTTGTCAGATATAAATGAAAAACAGTTTATGCTAAAAATGTAAGTTGTTATCATGCGAGAGAGAAAGAAAGAGAGAGATAGAGAATAGGAGAGAGAGGGACCACAATCATAATACCTAATGTAATGTGGTACAGATGTGATTCATCTTTATTCCTAAATAACTTGCTGTAAATCTATACTGATAATTTAGATATGTTAATAATAATAATAATAACAATAAATTAAAAAATTTAGTTTGATAATTTCACATTGAATTTCTTTTTCTTCCGTCGTCGTTGTTTCATCTACTTGCATACTGTTTTCAATCAGGTGTTTGGCTTCCGGGTCTGGGATCCAGGTCGAAGAAAGCTCGTAAAGGGTTCCGTCCGGCAGAATGCACCTTTCTGTCCTCTTTATACTAGATACACCAGCAGGCATTGAAAACATAACCTCCCTTCTATCACGATGTCTCAGCCACCTGCACCGGACTGTCCTCAGAACTGCTGCAGTGTCGGTTTGCATCAACAAAGAAGGGGCACCCAAAAAGAAAAGACGAGGATCCAGATGGAGATTATTAGACATAGGCTCCTGCCCTATGGCAACTATAGGTGGAGGAAACTTGACGGTCAACGCCTCAGTAGAATTTTGGATCCTTGCTGTTGAAATAGCCTCAATATTTCCCTCTCCAAGCGTGTCATCCCTGTCTTTGTTATCGGATCCAGCGGATTCAGGAACTATTTCTGGATTCTTCTCTGATAAGACTTCATCAATCAGATCTTCCCAAGTTGGGCCAGCCCACTGTACAGAGGGAAGTTCAGGCTCTACCTGTGGTGCTTCAAAACAAAAAAAATGGGTTGATATCCAGATCTATATCTCCTGCCGGCGGTGTATTCAACATTTCATCTATTGCCTTTTGGAAACCTGCTCCAGCTGGTAAGATTTCTCCTTTCATCTCCTCTTTCTCCTTTTCCTCCTCCTCTCTCGTCTTCCTGAGACTAGCCCTGCTATGCATTAGATCTTGCTTCCCAGCCAGCTGGGGGTGTTTCCGTTGGTAATGCCTTTTTAATCAGTAAGACCTGCTCACCGGTACACGGTAGTCGCACTCACCACATCTGGCTGTCTCACCATGCTCTTTTAGATGAGTTTGAAAGATTTTATCTTCTTTCATAATCTGCCCACAGATGAAGCACTTCAGATATTCAGTCATCTGTAAAATATCACAAACAATAGTTAAAAAAAACAGCCCAAAACAACAAACAATTAGGTATCGAACTAAAGTTACTTGTAAGTGGAGAACAAATCACTCACACGAAAATCCATGAAGGCAATTTATTTTAACCTTTATTTATTATTCCAGGTTACCATGATATGGCTTCAGCCGATTATGATGTACTACTTGAGATTTGCCTCCTTGAGGACGACCAATTTTGTAGACCAAATCAGAATGTCGCTGAATTACGGTGAAAGGACCATCCCAATGGGACTGTAGTTTTGGAGACAATCCATGCTTCTTTTTGCATGTGAACAACCAGACAGCATCTCCAGGTTTGTAACTATTAAAATTTAGATTGTTATTGTATGCTCTCCTCTGCCTTTCACTAGTCTTCTTAAGCTTTTCTCTGGCTAACTCATGTATTTTGTGCATTTGTTCCTGTAGTCTTTCTACATAATCTACCCTATCAGTCATGGAATCTGTATCAGGCACACAGCCATACAGCAGATCAATAGGCAACTGCATTTCCCTGCCTAGCATCATCCTGCTAGGAGTAAAACCAGTACTCTCTTGTACAGAAGTACGAAAAGCTGTTAACACTAAAGCTAGATGTTGGTCCCAGTCTTTCTGATCCTTGGACACATATTTACATAACATGTTCTCTAAAGTGCGATGAAATCTCTCTACCATTCCGTTACTTTGAGGATGAAAGGGTGTTGTTCTAGTCTTTTCGATACCAAGAAGTGTGCACATTTGCTGAAATAGTGAAGATTCAAACTGGCGACCTTGATCCGTGTGTACTTGATTCGGAACACCAAACTGGCTTATAAACTCATTCACAAAGAGTTTGGCGATTGTCTCTGCCTCCATGTTTAACATAGGATACGCTTCTGTCCATCTAGTGAAACAGTCTGTGATCACAAGAATGTACTTGTTTCCCTGATGTGTCTCAGGTAAGGGACCTAGAATGTCTAGTGCTACTCTCTCTAAAGGTGCACCTACTTGATATTTTCCCACGGCTCCTTTAGCTCTGCGTACTGGTTGATTGGTTGCTTGGCACTTAACACATTTTTTACACCACATCACTATGCTGTCTTTATAACCGACCCAATAAAACCTTTCTCGAACCCTGGCGATAGCATGATTGATCCCTAAATGACCAGCTCCTACACCATTGTGCAACAAATGTAAAATTTCACTGCGCCAACACTTAGGTACAACTAATTGAAATTTATCCCCAAGTTTCTTGACTGCATCTTACCAGACACGGTACAACACCTCATTTTTCAGTGTCAAAACATCCCATTTAGCCCAATATGCCTTAATAGTTGCACTGAAAGCTGCCACTTCTGTCCAGTTGGGTCTTGAACCACTCTTTTTCCACTTCAGCACGACCGCAAGATCTGCATCTTGTAATTGGGCTGTTCTAATTTCATCGTTATTCATCCCCTCGTAACCAGGAATCAACTGAGGTATGTGCTTTACCTTCTAACTGCCGTGTGACAACTCGTGCCTTTGCTATTACTTCTTCAGTACCATACTTTTCCTCTGCTTTCTCACAATGTTTACAACTGGAACAGAGTCGCCTGGATAGACCGTCTGCATTTGTATGAGATTTTCCACTTCTATGTACAATTTTGAAATCATATATACCTAAAACTTCTAACCAGCGAGCCATTTGCCCTTCCACATTCTTAAATCTAAGTAACCAATGTAAAGCACCATGGTCAGTGCGGACAGTAAAATGTACCCCATAGAGATAATGATGAAAATGTTTTATAGATTCTATGATAGCCAACAACTCGCGCCTGGTGATACAGTAGTTTCTTTCTGGTTTGCTTAGTGCCTTGCTAAAATATGCAACCACATGCTCCTGTCCATCTCGGAGTTGAGACAGTACAGCTCCTATGCCATAATTACTGGCGTCGGTATCTAAAATGAAATCTTCTTGTTCACATGGATAACAGAGTACTGGAGCAGTAGTCAAAGCTTTCTTCAAAGTTTCAAATGACTCTTGACATTGTACGGTCCAATTGAAATAATCTTGTTTCTCTGTCAATTTATGCAAAGGCCTAGCTATATTGGCAAACCCTTTCATAAACCGACTGTAATATGAGCATAGACCCACAAAACTTCTCACGTCTCTTTCTGTTTTTGGTTGTGGCCAACTCTCTACTGCTGTTATTTTTTCCGGATCTGTTGAAACTCCATCTGATGACACTATGTGACCCAAAAAAGATACTTTTCTCTTAAATAACTGACATTTGTTTGGGGAAATTTTTAGGCCTGTTTCCTGAATCCTCTTTATCACCGCAGAAAGTCTAGCAACATGTTCTTCAAAGTTACGCCCAAATACTATTATGTCATCTAGATAAATCAAACATATCCCAGTTCAACCCATGTAATATAAACTGCATCAGACGTGAAAAACTTCCTGCTGCATTGCAAAGACCAAATGGTAAAACTTTAAATTGATAAAGCTCACATAATGTAGTAAAAGCTGTTTTCTCTCTATGTTCTGGTGCTACTTCCACCTGCCAATAGCCACTGGCCAAGTCAAGGGTGGAAAATCATGTTGATCCCCAAAGCATGTCAAAAGTTGACTGAATCAAAGGCAAAGGGTATGAATCCTTCTTAGTCACATTGTTCAGTTTTCTATAATCAATGCAAAATCTTACGACCCATCTTTCTTTTGAACTAAAACTATTGGAGATGACCAGGGACTCTTAGAAGGTTCTATAATATCTTGCTCCAGCATACTTTGCACCTCTTCTTTGACTACTTCTTGTTTTGCCAGTGGTAACCTCCTGGGATTCTGTTTTATGGGTGTTGCATCTCCTGTATCAATTGTGTGCTTAACAATATCTGTACGACCCAGATTTACTTTGGATTTTGCAAAAGCGTCTTTGTGATCTAACAATACTTTCAAGGCTATACTCTGTTGCTCGAGAGTTAAATCTGATTTGCTTTTCTCCCATAAATTAATTAAATGGTCATCTATTTGACCAGGACTACCTGTATCTGCATCCTTTTGAACTGGAGATACTTCCAACTCCTCTACTTTATGTACCTGTGTGCAAGAAGCAATATTTGTACACCTGAAAATTTTCTGGGGTTTGTTACTGACATTAACAATTCTCAAGGGGACTGTACCCTTGCTTGGATCTACTACTGCCTTAGCTACCAAAATTCCGCGTTGATTCAGACTTTCACTACTATACTCGATAATCCCTTTAGTGAAATGAGGAAGGTCTCTGATCTTCCCCTCCAGTATCAACTCCGTCTCTGCTGGTATAACTATACTTTCAGGAATTGTAACCTTAAACACTGAAGGTAGACAACCTTGTAAAACACATGGCACATTCACCTCTCCTACTACCAACTGAGATCGTGCCACATCAACTTGACATCTATTCTGGTACAAAAAGTCATAACCTAAAACTGCAGGTGTATCAATATCAGCGATTATTACTGACTGTTGAAACTTGTGTCCAGTGATCTCTAATGGTAAGTTACAACGTCCCCACATCTTCACCAAACCACCATCAGCTACCTTTAAATGTCCTACAGCAGTGTCCAACTTTGGCCTAAACTCTTTACAGATATATAAAAACTGAGAAGAGTGCAAGATTGTTGAAGTAGAACCAGTATCTATTAAACAATTCAAAGTAACACCACAAATGCTAACTTCAACATATAAACCATCAAAAGAAGGATTTTCCTTTGTTTTTGTAATGTTTTCAGGCCGTAATATCTTTGCTGATGCTTGGCCACCAGCCCCAGCTATTTCTAGTTTCCCTGTAGTTTTTCTCCTGTCTGTACTTTTTCTGCAATTCCCACTACTGTTTTTTTCATGTCTTACGTTTTCGACAGTCTCTTCTATAGTGTCCAAGTATTCCACAATAATAACATCTCGCACCATCTTTCGTCGGAAAAGTCCTGGACCCGTATGCAGGGAATCTCCTATCCCTAGTACCAGTACCGTTTATGTCAGCCTGTATTTTCTTTACCCTCCTGAGAAGCTCTTGGGTAATATGTTCTAGTGCACTGTCGGTCCTCACCCTTGGAGACGTATCTGCATCCAACGCCCCCAAAGGCGGATCGGCCATGTTCTCCCGGGCAGAACATAACCGCACATTTGGGGCCATTCCCTTGTCTCCCAAACGCCGTTTGCGACCTTCATTAAAAGCCTCAAACTCCAAAGCCAAGTGTAGGGCCTCATCCACTTGCTTTGGTCTACCTTGGCGCACGGCCCACTCCATTTCGGAGTCATACAGGGCGTCAATAAAACAATCACGGGCCAGCCGCTCCCTAACCTCTCCCCCATCTGTTGGATAAGCCAACTTCGTAAGTCTTTTCACATCATAAGCCAATTCACTCAGGGATTCTCCCCTTTTCCGAAAACGGTTCTTTAATTCCGCTCTGAACAGTTCTGTCTGGGTTACCAGTTCGAACCTAGACGTCAACGCTGACACTAGAGAGTTATATTTTCTCCTTTGATCTGGACGCAAATCACTCAGTATCTCCTGTGCTGCATCCCACAAACTGACTGCCAATTCTAAAGCCATAATATTCTCTTCCCAACCATTAAGCTCAGCAACCATTTGAAATTTTACTAGATAATCTCTGAGACTACCTTTTCCGTCATATGTGGGTGGTTGTTTATGAAACATAGGTACTACACGGGGTCTCCTGTCCTTCACTCCAACTGCATCATGGTACTGGGGACTTGCTGAAAGTCTGTCAGCTCCATGAGTCTGAAAACTATTGTATTTATTTCCCACTTCATTATCATCAGTTGCCACTACTTTCCTCATCTCTTCAAGTTCTAAAGCTAAGTGTGAAATTTCTTCTTTCAGGTGTTTCACCAGCTGTTGCACTTCCCCTCTCTCATCGCCAGCACCCCTACTGGCTCCGAAATTGAAGCGAACCTCATTGCTGGGACTCGCGAAGCCTGCCTCTAAGGAAAGTGGGAGTCGCATCCATGGAGACGGCACAGTATTAATCTCCTCCATCATTTCTCCTGCAAGTTCAATGGGTGACGCCATATTCAGGAAAAGAAGAAAATCCTACTTTAAAAATATGCTCAGCTACAGCAACCCTTGGATCTGGTATATGAACAGGACCTGCGACGTGAACTTAAACCACCTCAGATGTGGCTCTCAAATCTGAATTAGAAAAAGATCCCACATGAAATATGGGATCCCACCGCTGTCACCACTTTGTAACGTGCCGGGACTATACTTTACAAATGAGAACCTTGTCAGAGGTATATACCGCCGCGATTTATACCATATATGTGGTCATCAACGTACTTAGTAATATGCTGCCACCACCCCTAAAGAAAGGGGAGAAATATGTGAAGAAAGAGATAAGAAGAAGAAAAGAAGAAGTAAAAGACTGAGTAGAATAGATGAGACTGTTTAGTATTTCTTTCAGGAACCCAGCTACTGCTACAATTCTGGAACTGTCATCCAACACAGTGAGAGAGAGAGAGAGAGAGAGATATAAGTGTGTAATATTGTAAATCTTAGAGTGATAGAAAGAATGAATCAAGAATAAATACAGTTATGACGTAGAGAGAGCTCTAGAGTTACACAGCTACTGGAACTACTGCTTTCTATCTGCTCATTCTGGAAAAAGAGCTCTCCCCACAATCATTAGATGATAGTGAGGATCGAGAAATATGGTGGAGAGACTAAAAGCGAATGACAGAGAGACTAGAGAAGAAGATTATGAACAGTAAGGATGAACTCTGCTCTGTTTCCGCTATTCTGCAACTCTGCCTGGTGTTCAATCCTTATCTGTGGAAAAAGAGATGATAGAAAGGTCGAGGCAAAGAAGTAACGATAAATAGGATAGAGATAAGAAAGGATAAACAAAGAGACTAAGTCGCTGATAGCGCCTACCACACAAGGGTTTGTCCCCCAATTGGACTTTCTTAACTTTAATGGATTCTTTAAATAACACACAGACAAAGATAAGGTTGCTAGAATGTGTATTGAGAACTGCAGCCTTTTATGATGAACAAGAAAAACATGATAATAAATTCATCAATATCACAATAAAAGAATTTATACTTTGTATTAATACAGTGTAATTTATCTATGCTCCTTAATACAGTATAATATTTGTTACAATCCACAGAATGAATAATAGTCAAATTGGTAATAAAATATATGACTGGAAATTTATAAGTGTACAAGAATTTATATTATAGTTGCAAATAAAAGAAAATCATCACAACTCACTACAATATTTAGATTTGTTTATACCTCAAACATGAACTATTTTAATGCTAAAGCAAACGGGGAGGGGGGGGGGAAATGACGTCTGCTCAAAACAAACACATACAAATTAATTAAATAAATAAATAAATTCTGAGAGATTCTGTGTTATGAACCTACACTTTTAAACAGAAGGAAAAGTATTTTGTGTATCCATGTTTTAGAGAGAATATATGGAGGTGTACAATACTGCTAACGCCTGTAGTCTGCTACTTCTGGATCACTGACGTTTCCATTGATGTGAAATTTACTTCAGTGTAAAGATAAACATGAAAGTTTCTCTAAATCTTAATAACAGTATTAACTGGTTAAAACAAATATTCTTCAAACAAATCTTTTGTGTTGTTACCTCTTCTAAATGTACCCCACCCAAAACTATCCCAAAAATAAATTTTACGTAAAGCTAATAACCACTCTGACTGCAGGGATGCGACTCGAACGCTATCCGTCGGTCGAGGTTTATATACTCTCGGCCCAAACCTTAACCTCTGTGACCCCTGACATCACGAATGAAACGCGGACTCCGGATACCGAAAGGTATTATGGGAGATTCCACTGTAAGCAAAGACGAGATGTCTCGTGACTTTATTGCTACGAAGATTGAATTTCTACTAATATTGTTAGCGCTAATACATGGTAACTGCCAATATTGATCATCCTTAACTCAAGTGAGATTAAACTTATCAACAGACATTGCATATCCATTGCGAATTTGAACTCTCGAATGTGGCAATCGACGAGCACATGTTTTGAGTAGACTGTACATGGTGAGGCGCCGAAAGGGAATACAAATAAAGTTGGACACCTACAATCGAGGGCTGTTACACTACTTATACTTTTTATCTTTTATCCTACTGCATCAGTAATCAACATGTGGTGCATTCATCAAGGTAAATGATTTTAATTTCCGATCAAAGGGATCACCAAAGTGCTGGATGTTACAAGGTGACCTATAACAGGAGGCGCTCTAAAGAGAACATCCTACTGAGAAATACATTGACCATCAGTTTGTACAGTATTTAAGTAAAAAAAAAAAATTATATCAGGAAATATAATGTTAAAGCATAGATTTAAAACAAAATTTCAAACTTATATTCATAAATTTAATCAAGATTTGTATATGCCTGAGTTGTAGTAAATCCATTACATAGATATGATTCATGATATTCTTATATAATATTACCACGTATATTTATAGTTAACCCCAACCCCCGTAAACTTTAATTGTATGCCCGATGTTTAGAAAACATCTTTTATGAATCTGAAGGGATAACAGGGTTCGTAGACATTGTGCTCGGCACAATTTTATGATTGTAAAGTACAAAAAAAAGGGATTGGAACTGGCCATATCCAGTTCAAATCCCTTTTTGCGTACCTTATTATGGTATAAATGGGGTTTTATCACTTACATTTGTACATGTAAAGCAAATGAACGATGTTTATAATAGGACGTGCCACTATATACGATTCATAATGGATCTGGCCCAGATTATTGAAAGATCTTCATGACAGCACAGGGTTTCTGACAACCAGTAAAACCTAGTTGCTAATTGACACAAGAAAGGGACTGAATGACTAAGTTTTTCGACACGTAAGTATTATAGGGGTGGGTAACTGGGGCAGTAGTGGGCACTCTGGGGCAGTAACGGGAATTTATTATGGTGGGGCACTCTGGGGCAGTAACGGAAATTTAACATGGATGGGGTACTCTGGGGCAGTGGGGGCAGTTGGAGGGGTACTTGGGGTCAGAAGTATTGGGAGAGGGATAGAATAGACACACACCAAACACAATTTTTGTGGAAAGGCAATAATGGAAAAAAAATCTTTTTCTAGAAAAGTGGGTGACCCTGAAAAGGGCCGTTGGGGTGGTGTCAACCAAGTTAACACAGGTGACATCTCATGGAGGACCTTCTTCTTCTTAAACTTCGACGGACTTCAGGACCATAGAGAAGGACTCGTTTCAGACAGCCTTGTCTTTCGATATAGATTCTTCTTTTCCATATTGTTGTAGTGGTGATCTTGGTAATGGCCCATGATGCTTTGACGTACATCGGGAAGTCTGGATTGAAGAGCATTCCCGATACAAGGTTCGATGATTCCACTGAGGTATACATCTTCTAGTCTTGAGAACCGGTGAAACTCTGACACAAGCGGTGGTATATATAGCCTAAGAGCGGATTGAAACGGATCGAAATGAACTACCAATCCAAAGGCGCGTTACAACCGGGTAGGTTTTTCTTCCAATCGGAAGAGAGTGGGGTGTGACGTCATCTTGAGTATAAAGGCATCACAACGTTCGTAGGTTTTTACCTTTGGCGACATAAGTATGATGGAGACTACGAAGAGCATGTAATGGGGTGAGCCTGCGACGACGGAAGAAGCAGAAGAAGTTTTTCTTCAGCAAGAAGAGGAAAGAAGAAAGCAAGAAGAAGGAATAAGAAAGTTAGAAGAGGAGAAGCGTGAAGAACAGAAGGAAGGGAGTGAGGAAAACAAAATGGTGAGTGTGTTACAAGACATTTGAGCAGAGTTAAAACATCTGAGAAACATGTATCAGATTTCTTTAACACAACCTAAGAGAAAGAGACCCTCACGAGCGAAACATTCTAAACCCATCACTACTACTACTGAGATGCTACCACCACCACCACCACCATTCACTACTACTACCACCAAAGCAGCAGCAGCAGGAGGAGGAAAAGGAGTTGGTCGTGGAAAGGGATTGAGACAGTTGAAGCTGATCATGTCCAGTCCATAAGTTTGTTTAAGAAACAAACACCCCAACGGTCCTTTCAGGGCCACCCCATTTGCCAAGAAAAGATCATAATCCAATTTGCCAAATCAAGTAAAACTTTAAATCCCATTCCTTGGGTTGTGTAAGAGTGAGTGAGTGCGTGCGTGAGTCCATACTCTAAAACACAAAAAAACACAAAGACACTTACTTCTTTCCATTCTGGTATATTCTCATTTTTTAAAAATCGCAATGAACATTTCATAACACCACACTCAAAGTTCATTGTTCACAGTCTGTCTCTTGTTCTTGAATTTCTTCACAGGGATTAAGGGTTCTTTTTCTTCTTCACTGTCTTCCAGTCGTCTAGCTTTCTTGACGACGGGGATGAGTTCTTCTTCTTCTTCTGAGGTTGAAGAACCCTCGGCTTCCTCCCTCTCTGGTGGGTTCTCTTGTTTCTTAGGACACTCGGAAGACCAATGTCATTTTTCTTGACAATGATAACAAGTATCTTTACCTTTGTCTCTTTTTTTCTTTTCCTTGGTGTTGACGTTGTGGACATTCTGGAGCCCAATGTCCTTTCTCTTGGCAGATATAGCAAGTATCTTCACTTTTATCTCGAGAAGAGGAGTAGTCCTTAGTCTTACTGGTATACTTTTGAAGGACTGTCTGCAAATCTCTGACCAGAAAGGCAATCTGTCTTCTTGACTCTTCCATTTTCACAGTTTGAAAGTGGAATAACGAACAGTGATTCTGAGGGTAGGAAGGTCTCTCTATATATAGGGAGAGACTCTGTGTGAAACTCGATCAAGACAAGTAAGACATCAAGATGAAAAGATCACGCTCAATCCATGAGAAAACAGAAGAAGAAACTAAGAGGCGACGACAACGGAGACTTTCCGTGCTGCCTGAAACACCGCTCGATGAAGTGCTCGCTTAAGTCCATGCTAGCGATTTCGAAGAGGAGATGAGTGAGCCTGAAACCAAACCTTCTACCAAACCCAAAGAATTCACCACCCCTCACCAAGACAGTCCTACCATGGCTCCCGAAAATTACTATCGTATTCGAGAGACGCAAAAATTAACCTCTAGAAAATTTTGAACTACGGCTTACACTCACACCGTCCACTTTAAAGACTTCAAGTCTGAAATGCCTCTCGAGAAAGCTGCCGGGTTCATTACCGATTTGTGGGGTTCTGTGTTACAGAACTTGAAACGACAATGCGGAGCCAAAGAGGACGATCTGTTGAGACTGTCTATCCATCACAACAGTTTGAAGTCGCCTGTCTGGATTGAGCTCAGCACCCCGGCAGAATTAACACCAGCCAAAGTCATGACCAAAATAGAACACGTTCAACAATCCAACGAAGAGTTTACCATCACCGATGGAAAGGCTACACTTCACATGACTCATGTATCCCCTCCTCGAGGTAGCGGACGAAGTAGGAAAGCGTTACTGGTGGACGACCTTCGCAGTACCAAATTCAGTGTAGTCCAAATCGACAATTCTCAAGACCAGATGTGCTTGGCCCGTGCCATCGTGGTGGGGCGAACGTATGCCGACAAGAACGAGACCGTAGAATGGAAAAGAGCTTGGTAGAGAATTCGAAGGTCGGACAGAGTCCAACAACGAAAAGAAGCAGAACTCCTGTTACAACAAGCAGGCATACCCAAAGAGACCGTGTGTGGCATTTCTCAAATGCAACAACTTCAAGACGTTTTGGTTCCTCGCTACACTTTGAAAGTACACCCTCAAGAAGTTTGCGGAGCTCTGCTGTTTCGACGCCCCGATTTCCTCGAAGGAAAATACATTCACGTCTATCACCACCAAGAACATTTCGATGCCGTCACCAGTATCACAGGATTTCTGTGATACTCTTACTACTGCTAGAAATGTGAGCAAGGATGTAACAGTCGGGAGCAACATATTCATTGCGGAGAGAGATGTCGGGGTTGTTTAGCTGCCAAACCATGCCTTCCTGAAAAACACATGCATTGTGCAACGTGTCGACGAACCTTTGTCAGTCCCTCTTGTTACGAATAGCATCGCAGGACACAAGGCCACTAGCAGAAAAGCGCAGACAGCCGATTCAAACCAACAACTCCAAGGCACACGTTTGTGCCGGCAAGAAAAGATGTCGTTTTTGCAAGCAGATGGTGAATTATGATCATCAATGTTTCATGCAAAAGTACGACAATACACTGAAGAAAGAATTAAAGGCTGATCCGAACAAGAACCAAGTGGATTTCATTTTTTTTTATTTTGAATGCTTGCAAGAAACAGGCATTCACATCCCCAATTTCTGCGTCACTCATGGCCTTGTGAGAAGTGCATCCAAGAACCTATCCACGTTTACTGTCCTCATTGTAGTAGGATTACAGGAGGACGTGAACAAATCTTTCGCGGTCCCAACACTTTGTCCGAGTTTGCTGAATGGATTTTAGACCCTACCGACGACACTTGGAGCGAAGAGGACATTCAACGTTACGGAGACTGTGATCGCTATGCAACCGTCATGGCTCACAATTTCTCGGGATACGATGGACAGAAATGGCCAAAGGATATTTTCCTCACTTCTTCAATACGGAAGCCAATCAACACGTCGTACTACCGCATTTGCCTGACGTTGACTATTACTACCCCGACGGAATGCACACCGAACACCGAGAAGTCTTTCACGCTTGGTACCACGCTCACAAGTCAGAACCGTTTGACTTTCAAGATGAAATGCTGAAGTATTGCCGATCCGATGTGGACATTTTACGCCGTTGCTGCGGAAAGTTTCGACAATTATTTCTACATCACGGAGAAGTCGATCCTTTGAAGGAAGCGTGCACCCTACCCAAAGCCTATGCCTTAGTGTACACCAAAAACTAGTTTGCCCGAGAACGAACTAGCCATCATAGACCCGAACACGTTTCTCTCCGCCAGTCGTCAATACTCGGCCAAAGCCTTGCGTTTGCTCCATTACTTGAGCCAAAAGGAAGACAAATGGATACAACATGCCAGAAACGGAGGAGGAGAAAGGAAAATAGGTAGTCTTTCAGTGGATGGTTGGGACTTAGAAAACCCTCAGAGGGTGTACGAATTTCAGGGCTGCTTGTTTCATGGATGTCCTACCTGTTTTCCTCAACTAGACATGAAAAATCCTCTCACGGGAGTCACCATGGAAGACTTGTACGAACGCACCTACCAACGCCGGTTAAAGTTAGAAAGTCAAGGATACCAAGTGGTGGAAATGTGGGAGCATGAGTACGATCGACGTTTCGAAACCGATCCTGAATTTAGGAGCATAGCCGAAAGTTACGACGTGGTCGACATCGAACCTTTGGATCCACGCCACAGTTTGTTTGGAGGACGAACCAATGTCACGCGTTTGCTGTACGACGTAGACGAATCAAGAGAAGAAGAAATCAAATACATCGACGTGTGTTCGTTGTATACTTGGGTGTGCAAATACAAACGATTTCCTACCGGACACCCTGACATCTTGACAGAACACATCGACATGGAACACATTCGTCAATACGAAGGATTGATCAAATGCAAAGTCTTACCCCCGACAAACGTATACAATCCTATCTTACCTCTTCATTGCCAAGGAAAACTGATGTTTTGCTTATGTCGTACATGTGCCGAAACATGTAACCAAGATCACCCATGTCACCACACGGAGGAAGAACGCGCTTTGACAGGAACGAATGTGGGTCAGCGCCGAATTGTTTCGGGCTCTGGATCGAGGATTACACTTGTTGAAAGTGTACGAGATCTGGCACTTTCCTACCACAGCACAATACCAAAAGGACGACGGTTCCCATCCAAGCATTTTCTCAGGGTACGTCAACCAATTTTTAAACTCAAACAAGAAGCCAGCGGCTATCACTCGTGGTGTCAAACTCCCGAAGACCAAGTCCAATTCAAAGAACAGTACCGTGCCGTCGAAGGGATCACTTTGGAAGACGTAGAAAAGAACGAAGGAAGAAGATCGTTTGCCAAAGTCATCTTGAATTGCTTGTGGGGAAAAATGGCACAAGACGAAATACTTGACAGATCCCAGTGCCAACTTTAAACTGGTGGACAACAAAAGCAAACTAGTCAAACACGTAGAAATCGTCCGTGAAGATTTGATCTTAGTCAATTACGAAGAAGATTGAAAGTTTGTACGCCCCGACGACTTTAGCGACGTGGTCATTGCAGCCTACATGACAGCCCATGCTCGCTTGAAATTGTACAACGAAGCTTTAGAAGTGTTGGGAGATCGTGTCCTGTACTTTGACACCGACAGTTGTATGTACATCCATCGCCCTGGTACCCCACACCCTATCATCCAAAGAGATCGCTTAGGAGCCTGGACGGACGAGCACCCTCAAGAGACGATCCTGAGTTTTGCCAGCGGCGGCCTTAAAAATTACGGCTACCGAGACCGACAAGGCCAACTTCACACCAAATGCAAAGTCAAAGGATAAACCCTGAACTATCGAACCAGCCAAGTGGTGAACTTTGAGGTTTTGAAAAATGCTTTGCTGTCTGGACAAGCGGAAGACTTTCGAGTGAAAACGTTAGAGCCTCACAAGATCGTACGGTTACCCAATCACCAAATGGTCAGTCGTCTTGTAGGAAAAGTTTAGGAAATTGTGTACCAGAAACGTGTGAGACTTCAAGACCACACCACTTTACCGTACGGACACGCCGATCTGCAGTATAAAAAAGGAGCCACTTCCAAGCCTAACCATTCATTAGGACTTCCAACGTTGACCGAGCAAGAAGAAGAAAAAAGAAGAAGATGAATACTCGTGTCACACACCCACTGAGTGAGGAACTCACAGTGAACTTCAATGCAGAGATCAGTACACAGTCACCGATGCTGACGAACTCGACACAGCCACTGAGCGAGGAACCTACTGTGAACTCCAAGGGCCATCACGACCTGGAGTGCGATGCGGTGCCTTGCGACGAGACAGATGCCGTACGCTTTGACATCAGCGATGCAACACGACCTTGTCGCTCCTCCTCTGGAACCATCGAAAGCGATGCCGTGCGTGTGCCTTTCCGCCCCACTAGCGATGCAGGACGCCCTTTCTTCTTTATTGTGGATGCTAAGCGTGTCCCTACCTGCGGATGCCATCCCTACATGGGCAAAGAATTGATACTACCTGTGGCTTTGGCTGGCTATTCCAAGTTTGAAAGTCGACTCAAGACGTTCCAAGATAAGTGGCCTATATATCTGGAAGGACCTACTCCCAAAGCTTTAGCCAGATCCGGATTCGTCTACTTGGGAGAAGGCGACAAAGTTCAGTGTTTCAGTTGCGGTGTGACGCTTCACGAATGGGAGTATAAAGACTCGGCTTACTTGGAACATGCCAGATGGTCTCCGCGCTGTCAGTACCTGCCTTTGGTCAGTCCCAAGCAGTAACCTATGTTGGATACTTTAGAAGAACACATTCGTGGTTTACAGAGAATTGGTCAAGATACAAGTGAAACGTAAACTCAAAGTCATTCCTCGATTTTCAAACTATCGCGACTTCCACCGTATAAGAAAACTGATTCTGGGGAGAAACTATCACAGGTGTTGTGGAGCAAACAAAAGGGAGTAACTTTCCACATCGGATACTTTACAAGAGCACATTTGTGGTTTGCCTTTGGAGCTGCGAGAACGCATTTACAGAGAGTTGATCCAGATACAAGTGAAACGCAAACTCAAAGTCATTCCTCAATTTGTAAAATATGCTTACTTCCAAAGTATGAGAAGACTGATTCTGGGGAGAGACTATCACAGGTACCTTGGAGTAGACTATCACAAAAGATACCAACCTTGGGAACCTGGATATAAAAGCCAACCATGCCAGGACCGTGGTCTTCACTTGTGAACGTATTCCGTGGAAGGAAGTCAACGATCGTGTTCAGACCTTAGAGGATTATAGACACCTGATACAGGAACTGTTTCCATTGAATTTTGGACGTTATGCCGTGTGTGTGTTAGCGACTACTTTTCTTGGATTTCATTTTCCAGGACATTCGTTGTGGACTATTTTGGAGGAACAGTGTTGGTTGTGGATTATTTTGATGAACAACCAAAGACATGACCATGCACGCTTTATCGGCACACGAAAGACAAATTGTACTCAAAGTGTTGAGACTTGTGATGAACACAAGTTGTGTACCTCCGTGTGAAGAAGACATTAGTCAAACTTTATCTACCCTTCATACGTTTCAAGAAGTGTGCATCGCTAGTTGGTTACACCAACAACTTTACGATTGGAAAGATGTACGTGACTGGAAAAGTATTGGTTTCGATGCTTGGCTACAAGAAGTGGCACAGTTTGCCAAGGACCTGGCGCGTCACTAATTTTCCAAAACCAAAAGTGAATTTGGAACCCAAGTTTACCATGACACTCGCACCTCAAGAAGAAAAAGAAGACTACACTGTCGTCCAAATAGAAACACCTGAGGAACACATCCCTTTTCTGTCAGAGACATTTCATTCTTCCACCACCATAGAGACCAGAATACCACCAGTGCATGTGCACTCCATTCGTAAGACACCTATTCATCTAGTGTGTTGTTCTTGTTGTACATTGACTTGTTTATACAGAACATTGATTCTTTTAGTGGTAGCCTTATTGTTGTACCTCACCATTTTTGCTGTATGCGTTTTCGTACTTCATGACTTGTAAATATGTTTTTGTTTGTTTAAAACATTAAACGTGTATGAAACGTATAAAATGTCTTGTGTCTTTCTTATTCTTCTCAAAATTCTTCCTACCTCAGTCATGACTACATCTTCTTCCTTTGCTTCTTCTTCTTCTGTGGTCAAAGTGATCGACGAAAAGTTAGATCGTCCCAGTTGGGAAGCTTTGTATCTTCGCCATCCTTTTAACATGTTGATTGCGGGACCCAGTGGTTCAGGCAAAACCGAATTTGTCAAACGTTTGATCGAACACAAATCTCATCTGTTCGATCGTCCTCCTCAACGCATCGTGTGGTGTTACAAAGAGTGGCAATCGTCTTACACCTTACTTCGTGAAAGGAGATGACATTTCGTTTGTGGAAGGCATACCTCGCGAAGACGATGGGATTGTGTCTGACGCGAGTCAAACACATCTGGTCATCTTCGAGAACAAGTTAGTAGAAGAGGAAGAAGAAATTAAACTTTGTTTTACACGAAAAGGACATCATCGGAATGCCAGCATCATTTACATTACTCAAAATTTATTTCAACAAAGTAAAGCCCATAGTACCATCAGTCTCAACGCTCATTGCGTGGTGTTGTTTAAAAGCCCCAGAGACAAATCTCAAGTGCAAGTGTTAGCCAAACAGTTAGGCATGCCTTGGCTGAATTATGCGTACGACGATGCCACTCAAACACCTCATGCATATTTACTCATCGCCTTAAAACCCACAACTCCTGAGTATTTGAGATTTCGTACCCAATTGTTTCACCATTGGTGTAAAGAAGGAAGTCCCGTCATTTACATGTCCCCTGCAGCCACTCTCCGAAAGAAAAAACTATAAAAACATCCACCGCGTCATTTCTTTCTCACAGTCTTTGAGATGAAATCTTTTCAATCTCATCCTCCTGCCAAATTGATTCGTGCCTTGTATGGCATCAGTCGCGAAAATAATGCACAAGTCCGTGCCCATTTTGTTAGAAGCTAGTCTCAAAGAAGTGTTACGATGGTTTACTTTGACGGCACGTCAGTTACTGCAAGCATCATTCACATCCCTCATCAAACCCAACGCTTTTTTCAAAAACATAAAAGTGCGTTGTCACAACTGGCCGATCCTAGAATCGATCCACGGACTAAAAAACGAATCATTTTAACCCCTGGGGGTAGCGGTTCTTTAGGAGGGGTCATGATTCGTTCCCTTTTGAAATGGGATCCTAATGCCCAAGCCAAAAAAACAAAAACCAAAATGAAAAGTCCCAAGAAGAAAAGCCCTTAGAAGAAAACCACAAAGAAGAAGGAAAAAAGCCCTGCTAAGAAAACACCAACCACCACTACCCGCAAGAGAGGTACTGCTGCTAGGATGCAAACGTACACCCCAAAACCACGAGAGGCAGTGACAGTGTCTCCTTCTCTTCCATCCACATCTTCTGCGTCTTCACCCCCCCCCCCTTCGTCATGATGCCTGCCAAACCGGACTTAAGATCCGTGTTTCCTAATTTGATGCAAAAATGGAAACCCATTTCGAAAGTCACCACTTCGGGACCATCGACTTCAGCTGATCTGGCCACGGCGGCTGCCGCTAAAAAAATACCCTCCCCTAAAACCAAAGTCCAAGAGAGAACCGGCGTGTTACAAAGTTTAGTGGATTTATCCAAAGAAGAATTGAGGCGATTTAGTCCAATGAAAACACCTCAACGTCCAGTGATGCCTGTCATGAAGATGGTACCGTATATACTCGCTTATAAGTTGAATTTTTTTACTTAGAATTTGACTCATACAGAGTAGGGGTCGTCTTATAAGCGAGACATTAAAAAAATAAAAAAATCTTGGGGTAATGTTGGAAACTCTAGATGTTTGCAGTACATAAAAATACTGTCAATTCATATATTTTTACGTTTTCATGCCACTATTCCTATGCAGTAATGCATATATGGTATGCACTGTGTATCCGTTTCATGGCGGTATTCGTTACACAATACATGTATCTACAGTTATTTTGATTTTATTAATTTGAAAATATTACCGGTAAATTAAATACTATATACCGCAAAATTAAGTGTCCGTCAATGTTTACCGTGGGTGTTTACTAGTAAGTATATTGCCTCCATTTTCGTGCAAGTCCGAACAACCTGTATTTGTATTAATATTTGTGTTTTGCTGTATAAAGACTGTGCTTGATGCAATATAAGTTTTGATTTAATTTGTATTTTCCTTTTCCACAAGTCAGATTTAATTCTCAAGTGATATTTCCCAAATGGACTCACTTTGTTTTCAAGTTGACAATTCTTTTGATCGAGCCACCAATCTCTACTTGTTCTTCTACAACTTCCTGTGCATATACTTTGACCCTAATCCCTTTGCTTGTAAACACACTCTTTGTTTTCCAACGTGACAACCCTTTGATCAAGCCGCGAGTTCAGTGCCAAGTAACAGAGGGAACTCCCTGTGATCTTGCCGCACAATTGACATGTGTTCAGTTGCAGCCTTTAATAGATTTCTGACTTTATAATCAAAGTGTTACTCACAGAGCCCAAGCTCAGTCTTTGCATAAGCACCCGCATATGACAGTAAAGCCGAAAATCGGAGTCGGACGAGATTTATGATGACTAGACGACGACGATTTACAATGACTAGACGACGATGTAGGATTTCAGAACTTTATCAGACAATGAGGATTAATTCTTGGACTTTGTACCAGATGACATTGGATAGTGACATTTATAGGATACCGTGAATCACAAAAAATGTGGACTTAACTTTCATTGTTTATTTGCACGACGTGTGGAATTAATATATTACTGGATATTGTGAATCGGATCATTCTGAACTTATATTCTTATACTGGTATGTGACCTATAACTGAATTCGTGGATTTATCATATAAATAGATTCGGAGTCGGACGATGTTTACGATGACTGGATGACATTGGAGGAATTTATTACTTTATTTGGTAACTCTGATGAAGAGGATGAAATTCTTGGGCTTTGAACCAGAGGACATTAGACAGTGACATTTATATTATACCAATTTTATATGTGACCTATAATCCAATTCATGGATTTATCATATAAATGGATTAAAAATGTTAAGCTATATGGATTTCATTACACGAAGATGGACAAAATGTAAGTTGTAAATTTATTTGTACATATTCAGCTCAATAATACAATTGTATTTATTCTACATTGGCTTTTGTTTTTATTTGTCCTATCTATCTATATGTCTATCTATCTATCCAGTTTGGCTCGTTTATTTTTCCTAAGTGCAGCTCTGACTCAGTGATGACATGTCACCCCTTGCAGACGGATTTAATTTGCAAAAAACACATCGACTTATAGGAGGGTCATAGCTGAATTGGCTTTTTGCAGCCTTGAAAAGGAAGGGAGTCGACTTATAGTCGAGTCGACTTATAATCGAGTATATACGGTATGTTGTGCGGACAATCAGTGGAGACGTGTTCCAGTATAAAATAGAAGTGTGACCTGCCAGTCACCACAGTTCTATTTTTGCTCCCGACATCCAAGATGACCCCCAAACGTGCACACCACCAAAAGAAGAAAAGCAAAACCAAAAAGGACTTCCACCTCGTCTGGCTAAACATTGGGACGTCTTGTCTGTCCTGACCAAATTCAATCCTCCCATGCGAAAACAACTCATTCAAACAGCCCCTAAAGAAATCATCGATACCGTGTGTGAATCTTGTTTGAACGTCTTGAAAGGAACGGTACCTTTGTCCAAGATACAGAAACAGAAATTAGGGAAACATCGGAACGTTCTTCGCCAAATGGTCAAAAAGAAAATACCTCTCCAGCTAAAGAAAAAAATGTTGGTGCAACGAAGAGGATTTCTACCCATGCTGATAGGACCGTTGTTAAAAATAGCGGCTCCTTTGTTAGGATCGATTGCTGGACCTCATTTAGGAGGAGTCATGCGATAAAAGACGTTGAAGAAAAAAAGAAGATAAAAAGGACACCCTAGTCTGGAAAGACGACACATTTGTAACTTTGGATGTCATGGAAGGACGAAAACTTTTAGTTCCTTACAAAAGATGGATGGTATTCCATCGTTGGAACGAACAACGGATACCTCATTTACCTCCCAATCCCAATCTCCACGAGATGTCACAGTTACAACAAGAATTACCATCACTGATGGATCGAAGCGATTTGTCAGAAACAGAAAAATCGCAACGGTACGGTCAACTCTTACAATGTCTGCAACTCTTTCACCAGAAAGCTTTAGATGAAACAGCTAAACCCACTCTGAGAGATTTCAAGGCCCTGATGAAAAGCGAACCTAAAGTCACCACCACTAAAACAGACACCACCACGGGGATGACAGTGAAAGAAGAAGAAGAAGAGTTACAAACTCCACCTCCTAAAAAAATACGAAAGTTAGCCACACCGGGTTGGATGAAAAAGATGATGTCTACCCCTTTGCCATCAGAAGAGAAAAGGGAAGAAGTGAAGACAGAAGTCAAAACAGAACCGATGACCCCTGTTCAGACATCCTCCTTTACACCAGTGGCTCGTCGGACACGTAAAGCATTGCAATCCAAAAAGATACCACACGAAGAAAAGAGCATTGGTATTTGGTTGACTTATTGAGGAGTCAAAACATAGAGAAACTTTTAGCTAGCCTATACTACAATCCTGCCCATGCTGCTGGTAACGGAAGAGTTCAAAAATTATATCGAGCTGCTAAAAGTAAATTGAAAAGTGTACGTTTGGCAGAAGTATGACGATGGTTACAAGAACAATCGACTTACACGTTACGCAAACCCATTCGACGATAATTTTCTAAACACCAAACCAAAATGGATGGCATCGATCATCAATGGCAAGCAGATTTAACCGACGTCTCTCATTTGGCAGCCTACAATCGTGGTCACATATATTTGTTTTGTGTCATCGATGTGTTTTCCAAATTTGCTTGGGTAGTGCCTTTGACTTCTAAAAGCAGTACCGAGTTGGTACGTGCCTTAAAACTGGTGTTGAAACAAAGTGGTTGTCACCCTTTACGATGGCAAACTGACAAAGGCACCGAATTTCTAAACCAAGCTTTTCAAAAAGAATTGAAACAAAGGCACATTCATTTTTTTACCATCGAAAATCCTGAAACCAAAGCTAGTGTCGTGGAACGTTTTCAAAGAACTTTGAAAGAACGCATGTGGAAATATTTTACACATCAACACACTCTCAAGTACATTGACGTGTTACCACGTTTGTTCAAAGCGTACAATCAATCGTAGCATCGGATTTGCCCCCGAAGAGGTCAGCCCTGAAAATGAAGTGAGGGTGTTTGATAAATTGTTTGGTGCACCCAAGAGGGGACCCCAGAAGAAAACCCTGGGGCTGAAGACGGGAGATTGGGTTCGCATCGGAAAAACCAAACGCACTTTTGACAACGGTTATTTACCCAACTGGACAACCGAATTGTTTCGTGTCACTGGACCAGTGCGTTGACGTGATCCTCCCGTCTATAAATTGGAAGACATGCACAGAGAAGTGTTAAAAGGAACTTTTAACTTGCCTGAGTTACAATGAGTGACCAAAAAAGAAGACGACTTGTGCAACATCGAAAGCATTCTCGAACGAAGAACACGCAAAGTGGGCAAACGTCGAGTAGAAGAAGTCAAAGTGCGTTGGAAAGGATATCCCCCTAGTTATGATTCTTGGATTGCCGCTTCCCAAGTCGTCGACTATAAAAATAAGAAGTAACCCAACATGCTGTTCAACACAGCAACGACCTCGACTCCTTCGCAGAGTTCCTCTCTTCAAGAATGACATAAACAACCGCTCTGGGTGTGGTGCAGAGAACGTGTGCCTAAAAATCAAATCGTCTTTTTCTGGCAAATCTTTGTGGTGTATTGTGTCATCGGAGCAGCCATTGCCAATTTGAGTTTGCAACATGGGGACAAACAATTGTGGACCATTTTACTCAGCAGTTCCATCGGTTATCTTCTACCCAGTCCATCCTTGAAATTTACGACCGACATTCACAACAACAGCAACCAACACAACGGAACAACCATGGCCAGTCCACCTTCTTCCAGTCACCACCACAACAGCAGCCCTCTTTTGGAACCGTTTGAACATCATTCTCCTTTGAACTCGAGTGACTCCTCTGAGACCAGAACCACCTTGGAACTATGAATAACCAATTTTATTTAACTTTACCCAGTGACAGTTCGATGGATGTGTTTCCCAACAACACCTTATGTTGTTTTACGACCAAATTACCTCAGTCCATCCAATTGGATCACGAAGCTCATTGGGAAGTGGGTTTGGTAGAAATCATTCATCCTACGCAAGTCAAGAACATTGACGAAGGTCAAAACACTTTCATCGTGGATATCCTCAACGAACAAGTGCAAGAACACTTGGACAAAACTGATCCTAACCTTCACGAATCCAAAAAGGTACCAGATAAAAATTCTCCCTTGACGAGCTATACGTTGAGAATTCCTGCGGGGTATTATTTTAGTGCTCGACATTTGGTGGACACGATTGCAGCTATCTTCGAAGCCCAATTTGCCAAAGCCTTAGAAAAAGCCAAGAAATCGGTACAGATCAGTTACCATCCTGTGGCACGCCATCTCGTCTTGCAATTTTCGGACTACAAAATATTGGCCATCACTTTTTCTCCTGGGTTGTATGCTATTTTGGGTGGGAACAGAATGTTTCCCAATAAAAAAAGTCCAAAGCAACTTAGGATTCGGAAAGGCTTTTCACCACCCTGTCGAATTGAACATTGGACTGAATTTATTGTTTGTGTACTCTGATGTGGTGGAGTATAACGTGGTGGGAAACACAGCCGCTCTGTTACTGAGAGTCATTCCTTTCAAAGTGGATTCTGCCGTCCCCGCGTACGAAGAAGATGGAAACACGTATCACGTTCACCGTGAATTTGTACATCCTCATTATCTTCCAGTCAGTAAATCGTATTTTGACAGTGTCAACATTAGTATAAAAGGAGATTTGGGACAAAGTGTTCCATTCATTGACAAAGGAAAAGTCACGGTGAAACTACATTTTCGAAAAAGGTTCTCCAGCGAATTGAAACACAAAAATGTATCCTGTGTACCGAGGAGTGGCTCGACAACGAGGACATGGTTTAGGATATATGTTAAGATCGGCTTTTCGGACGGTAGCCCCTATTTTGAAACCCATGGTGACTCGAGGACTGCATGCCTTCAAAGATGCTCCTTTGACGCAAGAAAAAGAATTTCTTCAAAACGTCCTCATCGACAAACAAAATCCGAAAGAAGCCTTTATGAGAGCAGGAAAAAATGTGTTGATGCAAACTGGAAAAGATCTTTTGGGTCGACGAGAGACTCCTATAAATTCACTTCACGCTTCTGGCCCTGGCATTACTTCTTCCTCCACTCCACAGCAAGGACAAGGCAGAAAGGAGACGACGTCGACATCCCTTCAGAGCTCATCCACGACACGGTGTTCCAAAAAAGAATAAGAAAAGAAGAACGGTCAGAGAATAAAACGTGTTTGATTACTAAGCCCTTGAAAATGATGCACCGAGATTCTTGCGAATGTACCAAGTCAGAACTGGATCTGTTTACCGTGCCTCTCACTATGATGACGATGCAAGAATCCCAATGGGTGGAATTTCATCCTGTATCGTCTTTGACGACTTCAGCTCCTATCGAATTTGAAATCAAAGGACAAACCGAAGATTACATCGATCTGAATAGCAGCCACTTGTACCTGAAACTCAAAGTGATAAAAACGGACAACAGCAATCCTGGGCTGATGCCAGAGTCGCTCCCGTCAATAATTTCATGCATTCCTTGTTCAGCGAAGTAGATTTGTACTTGAATAACAAACTGGCCAGCAGCAACATGGATACTTACCCTTACCGTGCTTACTTGGAAAATCTCTTGACGTACGGAAAAGAAGCCATGAACACCCATCTGGATGCTTCTGTGGTATGGAAACCCGACATCTTGGATGCCTTCAACGACACAGAGGTGACAGAAGTTGACGATCCTCACAATGTGGGATTTAACAACCGACGAAAGAAAATCAGTCAAGGGCGCACTTTAGAACTGATGGATCGTTTGCATTTGGACATGTGGTTGCAAGACAAGTATTTGTTGAACGGAGTAGATGTACGCCTGAGACTGAATCGCACTAGTACCGTCTACCATTTGATGGCCAATGCCAACGAGTACAAAACCATCATCGAAGAAGCCAGATTTTACGTGCGCCATGTAGAAGTGTTACCTAAAGAGAAGTGTTACCTAAAGTAGCCAACGACATTCGTCAAATGTTGAGCAGAACCACTGCCAAGTATCCTGTGCTACGAGTGGAAGTGAAAACGTTTACCATTGCCGCTGGACTCCAAAGTCGAAGATCACGTTTTCCAAGGATAGCTCCCCAAACGCTTGCCGATTGGCATCGTATGTAATGCAGCCCTCAACGGAGTCATCGATCAAAATCCATTCGAGTTTCAACACTTTAACATCTCGAGATGGCCAGACGTTGTGTACCAGACCTTTTGGACCTAACTTTACCCAGAGAAATTACTTGCTATCTTACTAGACTCTGTTTGAAGCCACAGG
This sequence comes from Margaritifera margaritifera, assembly GCA_029931535.1. Lineage (NCBI taxonomy): Eukaryota > Metazoa > Mollusca > Bivalvia > Unionida > Margaritiferidae > Margaritifera > Margaritifera margaritifera. The sequence goes on from JAQPZY010001066.1 coordinate 121,764, forward strand.
ACAGTTAGGCACCAACAGCAGCCACGGCATTTCGTTCGAGGATTATGCAGGAGGATATGCATTGTGGGGATTTGATTTCACTCCTAACCAAGGCAGTGACGAGGGACATTTCCACTCTATACAATCAGGCCAACTTCGTGTGGAACTTCAGTTTGCTATAGCTCTAGCCAACATGGTGAACGTCATCTTGTATGCAGAATTTGATAATACTCTAGAAATCAACAGTTTGAGAGAAGTGATTCTAGACTATTAGAAGAAGAAAAAAAGATGCAACACAAAGAACCTATGGAGATAGACGATGAGGGATTTTGTGAAGCACAGCAGTCACTACCCTCCACCAGTGATGACAATGCGACTCATCCAGAACTAAAAAAAAGAAGAAGAAGAGAAAAATAGTGTTCCGAAGTTTGCTGGATTTTGATGGCCAGAACAAGAACAACATTTAGTCTCCTGTTTTGCTATGGATTTGGCTGCCAAAATTACAACCCTGACCCGAGAACATTGTCATGGATGTCAAATCGATCATCCGAGTCAGAAACAACACGACCAATGTTTGATGATGACTGCTGAAGAAAAATTTGAAGAATATTTGGAGGACGCCTGGTCTCAGATCTCGGAAGAAAAGGTGTTGAGAAAATGGTATAAAGACTTGCAGAATCGTTCCTCACCTCCACTCATTCCTCTGGAGATCAAACGCATTGAAGCTCAATTGCAACAGAGTACAGAGACTACCCGCCATGATTCATTGACTTACTTGAGAGACCAATTCAAGCAAAAAGTCAAGTGGGAATTAATGACTTATCATTACATGTGAAGCCAGAAAAAATGGATACCAGGGAACTTCAGTACCTGTTGACTCGTAGTTCGTACACTTCTTGGAATCCTGTGGTGTGTGCTAAGATCTGAGACCAGGCATCGCAAACCTAAAGACATTCATGCCTATTTCATCAATACCGACGACAGTCATCGACCAGGAATCCATTGGGTGGCCGTGTACTTTCCCAACGATCACAGTGTGTAATATTTTTATTCTTATGGATTACCTCCTTTGAAAGACTACATCATCGACTTTATGAGAAGAAATGCAGTCTCCACTCGATTCAATAATGCCAGATTACAAGGATCCGATTCTATCGTGTGTGGACAATCTTGTGTACATTTTCTTCATAAACGCAGTCTCAGATATTCCTTAGAACATTTAGTGACTTGTTTTGATAGGGAGTATGCTTGAAACGATGCTAAATTAGAAAGATGGTTTTGTGAACATTATGGTTATCTCTTGTCTTTAGCTCAGAAACGTAGTGTGCATAGAGCGCAGAATGATGTAGAACAGTGGAAGTTCAGTTTGCCTTCCCAACGTTGTAAAGCCTGTAAATACGTTCATGTTTAATCTTGTTGGTTGGTTGCATTTTTATGTTGGAGAAGCTACTTCTTATTAAAAATGTTGATTTTTTGAAAATATGGTGTGTGGTTTATTGGATTTGAAAAAATGAACATGAATATGCTCTTTCACTTCTTTCTATCCCTCTGAAGTCACCTACTCTGTCCCATTTTTCTCACTATCGATCTGAGACATGTTTTCCATCGCGCTTCCAGCATATAAAGCGGTGCGTTGGCCAGTTCAGTCACTCTCGTTGACTCGTCAACAACACTTCAAGAAGATGGCAGCTAAAATTAGTCAACTGAACGAAGCGATGGTGAACATGCAGTGTGTGAGGCATCATTTGCTTTAGAACAACCCATAGAAGAAGACGATGATCTTTTTGCAAATGGCTCAAGATCTGGTGGAAGAAGTTTTGCGAGAAGAAATCATCAGGGACAGAATGGAATGGGAGGAGAGACAAAGAGTGCAGCAAAGACAACAACAGCAGTTCAAGACAACAACAACAACAACTCTTACGGCAGCTGAAACCAGCAGACAGAGAAGTCAGTTGCAGAATGGATCGTGAGGAGTTTGCCTTCTCTTTCACCAGAAAGAGACCTTGTTCTGCAGCCGTGAGACCTGTGGCGAAACGTGGCAGCCCTGCTGCTAATGCTACTAGAAGTTAAAAAAACTTCTTACCCAACGGTCCTTTTCAGGGCCACCCAGATCTCTAGAAAAAAAACTTTCAGATTGCCTAAAACAAAATATTTTTTGTGTATGTGAAGTGTTTGTGTGTTTGTCTTTGTCTTTTCCCCACTCCAAAAAAATCCCATTCCCTTGTATGTGTTTGATGTGTGTATGTATATAGTGTGTTTGTGGGTTTTTTTAAAAAGGGGTTGTGTAGTGTGTGTTTGTGTTTTATAAAAAAATAAAAATAAAAATAAAAATAAAATTCTTTAAAAAAGGGTTATGTGGTGTGTGTTTGTGTTTAATAAAAAAAAATTAAAAAGTATTTTCTTTTTGGTCCGCGTACTCGGGTGTGTTTTTTTGTTTGTTGGGGTGGTGGAGTATAGAATCCGCGAAGCATAGACGCGGGTAGTGTGGGTGATGTTTTTTTAGGTGTGAGGGATGTTTTCCTTTACGTCCGCGCTTAAAGTAAATAAAGTGACGCATTCCCCAGTCGAGCTACCCCGTTGACTCGTCAACAACTAAAAAATGACTAGTCGAAGAGCAGAGAAATTGAGAGAAATTCAAGTGCACCTAGAACAGGTTCGTCGATTGATGGACGAACTTGTTCTCATTACGCTGGAGGAAGAAGTGGAGGCGGAGAGGAAAAAAAAGAAGAAGAAGAGGAAAAGACATAGATGATACAGCTGCAAATGATGATCCTACCAAACTTTGCGGCTGTAAAGCCCATGGTATGGACACCGCCGCAACCCCAGCAGCTGAGGCCCCAGCAGCAGCCACAGCCACAACAGCAGAGACCCCAGCAGCCGCAGCCGCAGCCACAACAGCCTCCACTACATCACCCCCAAGAACACAGGGTGATTTAGAGAAGAAGAAGGCAGGCCTTCACTCTCCCTGCCAGTGAGGATTGGGAGACTGAAGCTACCCAACCTCCTTTTGCCTTCCCGATCTCCGACAATGGTGGAGATCAATGGAGTGGGAGGTGTCCAGCTTGTGGGGCCCATCCTGGGAGATGTCCGGACTTCTAGGTGCACACAAAAACCCAAAGGCCCTTTTCAGAGCCACCCCATTTACCAAGAAAAGAAAATAATTCAATTGGCCATATATGTGTATGTGTGTTTGTCTGTCTTTTTTCCCCACTCCAAAAAAAATCCCATTTCCTTGTATGTGTTTGATGTGTGTTTGTATAAAGTGTGTATGTGTTTTATAAAAAATTAAAAAAAAACAAAACAAGGTTTGTTTGTATGGAGTGCATGTTTGGTGTATGTGCTTTTTATAAAAACAATTTTTTTTAAAAATGTGTTTCTTTTAGGTCCGCGTACTGGGTCTGTCTTTTTTATGGATGATAGGATTTTTGTATGTATGTTTTTTGGGGGAAGGGATGTTTCCATTCACGTCCGTGCTTAAAGTATATAAAGCGGCGCCTTCCGCAGTCGTACCATCGAATGGAGAAAAGCATTAAACAGAAAAAATAAATCTACAGCACCCGGGGAGGACACGTTAGGGTATGATATATACAAAAATCTCCCAGAAAAACGGCCTTGATGGTTTTGTGCATGCTGAATGCTTCATGGAGGTCGGGAAAAATTCCCCAAAAATGGAAACACTGGATAGTGGTTGCAATCCCGAAACCCGGAAAAAGTCCGGCAGACATAAACTCATACAGACCCATCTCTCTAACAAATAGTCTATGTAAAATCATGGAGACTATGATAAACAATAGAGTTAAACACCACCTGGAAAGCAAAAATCTGCTATCCCACAATCAAAGCAGCTTCCGTAACAAACGATCCACATTGGACCAGATAATGCGACTGGAGTCCAGCGTAAGACAATAAGGTGGTCATAAACCCTGACCATCAGGCTCTGCCGCACAAGGTGGCATCCAATTGGAAAAATTAAAATAGGGATGTAGATAAAACAACTGTAACCCCAAAATATTAATACTATAAGGGGGTCATAAACCCTGACCATCAGACCCAGCCACACAAGGTGGCATCAAATTGGATAATCTAACTAAAGGATATAGATAAACATAAAATCCCATATAAATATCATAGTATAAGGTGGTTCCAAGTCCAGACCATCAGGCCCAAACTGCACAAGGCGGTTAAAAAAATTTTTAATCGTTTCTAAAGTACGTAAGATCAGAAGTATTCAAACTAAGTCTTAAGAAACAAAAAACCCGAAAAAATAAATTAGCTAATATAAGGTGATCCTAAATCCCGGACCATGCAGCCCTGCTACACAAGGTGGCAACTCTCGAAATCGCAGCACAAATTGTAAACTTCAAATAGGTAACTCCATTTTATTTTGTCATCACTAACCAATAATCACAGACATATGTTACAAATATAAATTTCAAAATTTTCAAGATTTCAATAAACAAATACTAGAACAATATTTTCTTTTTTTTCGGCCAAAATAAAAAATAAAATAAATAAACATCTAAATAACCCTGGACCAGCCGGAGCCTCCTGGGACGCGATGGCGCAGCCAGCCGTCCTTTTCCGCATTTGCCTCACCCGGACAGACTCAACGCAACAACTAAGTAATCCTGTAAACATTGTGGTCCTATTCCTATGAACAGGAAAATTCAAAAATTCAAAATTCAAAATTAACTATACGCACCCCTCTATATCGCTCTTTCATTGAACCCCCTTAGTGGGCAAACCATGTAGCGACGGAGCGGTGCGAAAATAGAGTCCATACACACATCAAATCGTTTAGTGGGTTGCAGTTATGTAACCCACTGGACGAAAATAAATAAGTGTGCTTAGCACACAGTTTAATCCCCCAGTGCGTGCGAAGCACGCACTGGGGGTAAATAGACGTACATGGTCGAATGACCTCACATGTCTCTAATTCAAACATCATCATCATCAGTTGTACCATTCAACGTCAACTGAACAAGAAGACCAGAATGAATACCGTGGAAGCTATGCAGGAAGCCTAGGATGGGATGGTGGGAGTGGAGTCTTAGCTGGAAAGAATGGAGTGTTCTTGGTGTTACCCGGCCACCAAGCCGTATGTCACCAGCCAAGTGGCAGCCATAAAATCAGGGAGGAGGTTGGTGCATGATGTCTTGGTGGAGGAAACCCTAAAAGTTACCATTACACCCTGTCGAGTAGGGTTCATTAAACAAGTTTTGGACTTGCTGGAAGGGGTGGAGTACTTTCTAAACAAAGTATAAGAAGATTTGTGGTTGTATCCACCCCTCAGCAGTGTCAGACGAGAAGCAGCTACCCTACTCATCGCCAAAATACTTCTGAGACTAGTCCTGGAGAAGGAGGTAGCTACTATCAAGAAGGCTTTGGCCCAAGAAAGAACAGAGAAGGAGCAGGCCAAGAAACAGAAAGACTTCCATTGCCTGAATGAAAACTGGATGAAAATCCAGAAGTTCAGGCGAATGGGACATCCAGACTGGCTCCCTGAAAAGAAGAAAAATAAGTTTCACATCCTAGACTTCCTAACCACATGTTGGAGAAAGAAGTAAAAAACTCCAACGGCCCTTTTCAGGGCCACCCACTTTTCTAGAAAAAGATTATTTTTTCATTATTGCCTTTCCACAAAAATTGTGTGTTTGGTGTATGTGTCTATTCTATCCCTCTTCCAATACTTCTGACCCCAAGTACCCCTCCAACTGCCCCAGAGTACCCCCATCCATGTTAAATTTTCGTTACTGCCCCAGAGTGCCCCCACCATGTTAAATTCCCATTACTGCCCCAGAGTGCCCACTACTGCCCCAGTTACCCCACCCCCATTCTACTCACGTAGATCTAATATTAATAACTTCTGATTCTGCTTGCCACACAAAATTAATGCCGTAAACCAATCTAACTTCAGGCAAAACTTTAGAAGTTTCTATTTAGAGCGACATCTGTTGTCATAATGCGATGCTAATACTGTAGTATTCCATTATGACAACAGATGGCAATTCGAGTTAGACAATACAGAGAAAACTTGGAATTTACATTGTTGTAAGGCAAAATCTGTACGAACGAAGAATGAACTTAACAGTTGGAATGATAAAATTTGCAACGTATCAAGTTTATAAATAGAGTATACAAACTTGTAATAACTGACATAGCATTTGCCATACTGCAGAATGAAATCAGCAGTTGGCAAACTGCAAGATACAAAGTTACGACGTGAAAATAGTCGTTAATGCAGAAGGAAATTAGCACTTGCAAGTTGCCATGCAGAGTTTGCATTAATGCAAAATAGAAAATACATGGATAGAATTATGAAAGTAGCACAATAATAGAAAATACATGGAAAGAATTATGAAAGTAGCACAATAATAGAAAATACATGGATAGAATTATGAAAGTAGCACAATAATAGAAAATACATGGATAGAATTATGAAAGTAGCACAATAATAGAAAATACATGGATAGAATTATGGCAGTAATCCCCCTCCATAATATTATGTATTGATTATGCTCAAGACACTATCTTTCTATACACTGACCATCACTTGTTGTTGAAGTATAGTACAGTGTGCTGCTAAGGTTTAAAGGTAACCAGTGGCGGCGCGAGGGTTCGAGTTACTCGGGGGCAATGTTCTTTAGTGGCGCCACATTGAGGCGCCCTGTGTCAGTCTTCTGTAGTGGCGCCCCTATTTTGCTACAGAGAACAGTTTTTATGTCAGTTGCCAACCTCAATCCTCCCCAACCCCCCTGAATATAAGTTTTGTGAGGAATTGCCCCCATTACACTAAGGTGAAGGTGAAATACTATGAACATTTCAGCTGCCAAAAAAAGCCACGACTGGGCCCCCCTCTGCCTGGCGCTGGGAGGGGGGGGGGCAATTGCCCCATCCCAACCCCTACCCACCCTAGCGCCGCCACTGAAGTTAAATTTTTTTATTCCCATCCTATGTAACACGGGAACATGTACATACATGCCAACCATTAGTATGCATTTTTTTTAAATATTCCATATTCTGTTATATAGGCAAAATTCAGAAAAATCATTTTGTTTGATAAAATTTAGAACAGGAGTTTTTTTGTATGGACACAGCTGGAGAAAAGTACATTAGCACCAATACGATAGACTGGCATATAGTACATAGTTTCTCACTGTAATTCGCTGGTGTCTGGCTTTAATTGGCATGCCAGTATCATAGGCCTGTAACTTAGAAATCTCTGTCTCCTGATTGGTTAGTTAGTGACTTCATTCACACAACACTGATACATTTTGTACTTTGTTCAAAGATGGTGGTTGATAGTTATCTACAGACTCTCACGACCACAAGAAGTATCACTCATTATTCAGTGAACTTAGTGTAAAAGATGAAACGCGCAAGACAACAAAAATCGGTTTTAAAAAATGGTGCCAGAAGTGACGAAGAAAGAAATATGTATGCAGATGATTCATGAGGAAAACTGATGTTTATGGTTATTTTCTTGACCAACAGTGATGATGGTATACAAGTTTGTGTAATTGGAGGAATGGATACACATTTATTCATAATGTACCTTTATTGTTACTGTGTACAAGTATGCATAGGAAGCAGTATCAATATGATTATAGAAGTTTGTTCCTTTTAATATTAGTTGTACGTAACATGTCTCAACCAAACTTTGTGTTTTCTGGCACTTGGGGTATGGAAGAAGCCTGTTGATTTGGAGACAAAAGGTAAAATGTCAAGGTCATTGACTGAAAGAAGACAAATATTTTTGGTACAGTAACATTCGTTCTGCATCACAGACCTGGCCTCAACTTTGTGGATGGCTTTGAACTTAGGGTAAGCCTAGTGTTTTTTTAGGTCAAAAGGAAAAGGTGAATGTTCCTCTGACTGAAAGAAGAAAAATGTTTTCTGTAAGAATGTTTCAGTTATTTATATAGGAAACTATTAAATATGGGGCTGTTGTATAATATGTCATTCACAATACTCTGGTTGTTTCTGGAGCATAACTCTCAAATTGTTCAAGGTATTTCAACCAATCTTCGTACACATGTTAAACAAGTTGTGTAGAGGTTCCTTTTGATGATTAGGATTTTCCATATTCAATATGTTTTTATATTACCATGGAAACAAAGTGTGGCATAAGTAGTATAAAATTGAAAATGCTTTTCCATAAGCAGTATATAAATTGTGAATACTAAAATAAGATCATCGCTGGATAATGTTTGTTTTCTCTTATGCTCAGGAATCAAATCAACAGGAAAAGAAATATCATAGACCGCTCCTACTGATGCCATTTGGTCTGTATTTAATGCTTCCATCAGGTTCTAGATGTAAATTACTTGAGAAAGAAAGCTTTTTATTTTAAAAGAGAACTTTATTATACTGATTAGAACCATACCATAGATCTTGTAGAAAGTATCTTATGTAAGCGTTGCATACAATTTAATAAAATAACATGCTCTCATCATGATCATCAAATGATAAATCCTTCTTTGGACCAATAGAGAAAAACACTGGAATACATTTATAGAAACGAAACAGGATTCTAGCCCACCCATTGGAACAAGTTTTGTTTTAAACAAAATTGTGTTTCCCATCAAGCAACAAGTTAGTGTTTTTTTCTGGCAACTTCAAGGAGGAAAACGAATTGATGTAAACTTAATGAAGAAAATGAAACTAATAAAAGTAAAAGGCCTTTAACAATTTTTCAACAAACCACGATCACCCTGATTGGTGTTCTGTGATCGCCGTGATTGGTGTTCTGTGATCGCCCTGATTAGTGTTCTGTGATTGCCCTGATTAGTGTTCTGTGATTGCCCTGATTAGTGTTCTGTGATTGCCCTGATTAGTGTTCTGTGATTGCCCTGATTTGTGTTATATGATCGTCCTGATTGGTATTCTATGATCATCCTGATTGGTGCTCTATGATTGCACTGATTGGTGTTATGTGATCACCCTGATTAGTGTTCTTTGATTGCCCTGATTGGTGTTATATGATCGTCCTGATCGGTGTTCTATGATCATCCTGATTGGTGTTCTATGATCGCACTGATTGGTGTTATGTGATCACCCTGATTAGTGTTCTGTGATTGCCCTGATTGGTGTTCTATGATCACACTGATTGGTGTTTTCTGATCATCCTGATTGGTGTCCTATGATCATCGTGATTTGTGCTCCGTGAATTCATTTATTTTCATGGGTATCAAATTTGGGGATTTTACAGAAAGTTTCTTCATTACTTGAATTTGTTTTTGTGCCTGATATGCTTCACAGATAGATTATTGTTTGTTTCTTTTAAAAAGCATGGTTTGTAGCAACCACAAAATCCAAACAAGTTGGTACCCCCCAAAAATAAAAAAATCTACAGTTATCTCTATGTATTATATATCTAACAGTGATGATTCATGGTCTGTTTTGGAAAGATAGTTTATTCTACAGAAGTTTTCTTCGTGTGTAATAACCACTGCATATGAATCGAGAATTCCAAAAGAGAAATCGTAGCCACTAATTCCACCTTAATTTTGTGCAAGCAAATGTACTGTATAAAATGAGGTAACTTGTGTGATTATTTGATTCCCAGTGCGGATGTACTTGAGAGACAGACAAACAGACAGACGATGTGGATGTTGGTCTTGTATACTCTCACAATTTATTAAATGTTGCAACAGCCATTTATTTGTTTTCAGTAAATAAAATGGATTCTATTTAGGAATTCTATTAGAATATCATGACTATGATTTCATTAGATTGTTTCATATCTCTTGCTAACCTTGTATATACTATTGTGATCACCCATTTGTCTAAACTAAAGACTTGTACTTACTTTATTTTACTGACCCCTACTGTCAAAATCATAATATATATAGATATTTACTTTGGCATTAACTTTTGCAGTGATACACAGTTATACAAATGTCATGGTTCTGAGCGCGGATGCATCTCTTAAAATATACAAATATATACGAACCAGCTCCTGTACGCTATGATTCAAAAATTAAAGATGGTAAATTATAATAACTAAGGAGCAAGAGAAGCTAAACAATATACATGAAGATAATTTGACGTCTACGAATGTGGAGGAAACCCAATATTTTGTTACTCGGGCATTTACAAACACAAATTAAGATGCTGGTTCTCGGTACGGATGCTAGATTTCAAGCGGTACTTTATAACACAGGTCCTGGAATCTTTGGTTTATATGAAACAGCATGAAATGAAAGAGCTGCATGATGTTCGTTGATGGATACTGCATACTGAATTTCAAATATCCTAGTAAAGATATTAGCCATGGCATGATAATATATAAACTTCATTTGATTCCCAGCGAGGATGTTATCATCGATGACGTAAATGTCTGTATTCCACATGCTATCTGCGTATGATTGGAAAAAGGGACGTGAATTTGTATGGGGCTATAAAGATGTTTCTACTTTGTCATATGTTCTGACAGCTGTATGTGAGACGGACCTATACATTTTGTAATTATCTTGCAACAAGAAGTTTTGGTTCTAGGCGCGGATGCTATGAGGAAACTTGTAGTAATAAATAGACTTAGGTCGATTGTTACACGCAGTTGTGATTATCTATATCTATTGAGAATTCCAAAAGACAAATCGTAGTCACTAATTCCACCTTAATTTTGTGCAAACAACTTTATTGTATAAAATGAGGTAACACGTATGATTATTTGATTCCTAGTGCGGATATACTCGCATGAGAGAGAGAGAGAGGGGGGAGGGAGCGAGAGAGGGAGAACGCAGATGTTATTTATTTATTTTCTTTTTTAATCGTGTCACGGTTGATTAAATGTCGCTACATTATTTGTTGTTAGTAAATAAAATGGGGGTGGAGGAAGCGAGATAGGACGCGGATGTTAGTTGGGTTTTTTTTAATCGTGTCATGGTTGATTAAATGCCGCGATATTATTTGTTTTCAGTAAATAAAATGGATTCTACTTAGGAATTCTATTATTGAATATCATGACTATGATTTCATTAGATTGTTTCATATCTGTTGCTAACCTTGTATATACTGTTGTGATGACCTATTTGTCTAAACTAAAGACTTGTACTTACTTTATTTTACTGACCCCTAGTGTCAAAATCATAATATATAGATATTTACTTTGGCATTAACTTTTACAGTGATACACAGTTATACAAATGCCATGGTTCTGAGCAAGAATGCAAGCTGTACTACGTAACACATTAAAGAGCTGCATGCTATTCATTCATTGATTCTGGACACAGAGTTTCAAATATCTTAGTAAATATATTAACTGTTGCAAGATAATATATTTATTTCATTTGGTTCCCGGTTAGGATGTTATGATCGATGATGTAAATTCCCGTATTCCACATATTATCAGCGCGTGATTGGAAAAACTGATGTGAATTTGTATGGAGCTATTAAAATCTTTCTCCTTTATCATTTCTTATGAGATCTGTATGCGAAACTTACCTATAAATTGTGTAAATATTATGGAAGCAGTGGTGTTGGTTCCAGGTTTGGATGGTTATGAGGAAGCCTGCAATACTAAATAGACTTATGTACATTGTTACATTGAGCTGTATGACGGATGTTAGTTTTTATCTATATTAATCGATGATTCTAAAAGAGAACTCGTAGCCAGTAATTACATCTCGATTTTGTGCAAGCTGATATAATCTTGTAAGGTGCGGAAGCTCGTGCGAGTATTTAATTCCAAGCGCGGATGCATTTAAATGAGAGAGAGAGAGAGAGAGAGAGAGAGAGAGAGAGAGAGAGAGAGAGAGAGAGAGAGAGAGAGAGAGGAGGATATTAGTGTTTGTGGTATTCACCGTTGATGTGTGTGAGAGAGAGAGAGAGAGGCGGATATTAGTGTTTGCGTTATTCACCGTTAATGTGTGTGTGAGAGAGAGAGACGCACGTGTTTTCATATAACTGTCTTCGCTTTAGCCGTAAGATGTAAAACTTATTTTATATTCCAATCCTCTGTGCACAAAGAAACTTGTATATTACCCTTTACTTTTGCGGTTAATACATTTATTACTTGTTTTTTTTATGTTCTTTTAATAACTCCGCAATAATTGACAACGCAGGGACATACTCTTGGATGGGTTACTAGAAACACCGAAATACACTGAAAAACCGAAATACACATGTATTTACATGTTCTCTCTGTATATATCGGTTTACACACACAAATTATTATTTGTTTTAGTTTGAAGAGTAATATATAGCAAAATAAAATATGATTTGAGCGATTTTGATACGACTTATTTACTTTTTTCTAGTTATAGCACTCGTCAGTTGGTCGTACTTTATTGGAAAGGTTGATCGTTCCGGAACGGAGGTGTTATGATAAACGACTGATAGTTCCGGAAAGGAGGTAACCTCCGGAACGGACGGTGTAAGTCGGCTTAATTCATATTGTTTCAAGTCGCTTATTTAATGTTTTAATTGACTGCACTGCACACACATTTATTGTTCTCCCTTTGATCTCATTTTGTCTTCAAGTTAAGAAAACAATCTTTTCTTCTAAGTCGCTTAATTCGGAACGGACAGTGAAAGTCGGCTTAATTCATCTTTTAAGTCGCTTAATTCATTTTCGAATTGACTGCACACACTTTATTGTCATCCCTTTGAACCCATTTCTTACTCAAGTTAAAGCCAAATGTCGCGCACATTAAAGAACAGGCACCATGTTACTCAACGTTGTCATTATTCGTTATTTGTGCACAAATGTATAATCCAGCAATTTTATGGGAACTTGTACCAATGTCAGTTTGTGGTGATGGAAACTGTTTATATAGAGCAGTTTCTAGAGCACTGACTGGTTCACAAAACTTTCACGAACTTCTGAGACTACGAACTGCAATAGAACTGATATTAAATCCTATCTACTATGATGAAAAGTCCAACAGTTTTGTAGATTTGATCTGTGATAATCGCATTGTTGTTAGTGACTATTCAAAGCTTGTGAAAGACGCTATTGAGGCTGGTTCCTACTCTGAAATGGCGCACATTTATGCACTAAGTGCCAGCATCTCCAAACCCATTCGTTTTTATTATCCGCCACAGTTACAAGCCGAGTTTGCATCAGAACCTTTTAATCGTAAGGTTGTTGGAAGGGCAGTGAACAAATCCGCATCTCCCGCAGCATGCATAATGTGGACACAAATGTCGGTTTCAGAAAGAACAAACGGGTTTATACCCAATCACTTTGTACCTCTGTTATATGAAAACAAGGAGCATATGGTCATTGTAAATGTAGATGACTCCGTAGATGACTCATTAGATGACTCAGTGGATGTTATTTCTTTTATATCTGACATGACGGCAAAACACGTTAGTAACGAGTCACATACTGATATAATCGACGACGTAACTGACATACACAACGAGGTAAAAGACGGAAATGACATATACAAACATCCAGCAAAAGGCAAATTAGACCAGGGTCATTTTCTTGACACGGGAAAAGCAGTGGAATTTTTGTTAAAATCAGAATCGAGCGTAGAATGCATTCCATGTGGTTTGAAAGAAAATGTATATTTCATTGTGAATAATGCGAAAAACCTCGAAAAGAGGTCGAATAATGGCAAAAGTTCTTTTTCAGACGACTGTGGTGTATGGGATACATCTGCTGGTTGAATACGTAGTGAAATTTCCTGGTTTAACGCCGCATGGAAACTCGCGACAGACGACAGAATATTTGCGGACTCCTGACATTGTTTTAGACGACATTACAGAAATGACTTGAAAAATGAAACCCCATCAAATATTAAATAAACTTACTTCAAAATATGGTGAACTGTCCCAACCGACAGGACTTCAACAAATTTATGACAAACAAAAATATCAAAAATCAAAGGACAGAAAATCTACCGGACACTCCAACAATATTGCTGACCAAATCCGACATTTCGAAAATATGGTAACTTAAAATAACCCTTTTGTAAGATCAGTTATCCGGACCAGCGCTAAACCCCTTTGTGTCATTTTGTACGCAGACGAACAGATAACAGACATTAAGAATCTTTGTTGCTCCGGGCAGACTGTCCTTGGCATTGACAAAACTTTGATGCTGTGTAAAATGCATGTGACAGTCACATGTTACAAACAACTTACGGTAAAACGAGTCAGAACAGGCGAACCACCAATCTTTCTTGGACCGCTCTTCATTCACCCCTTCATTCACGACAATAGCGATTTCGAAACTTACAGTCATTTTTTCCATCATCTGAAAGTAAAACTTATTGATTCGAATCTTAAGAGCCTTGTAATTGGAAGTGATGATGAGAAGGCTCTAGTCAATGGCATTACGGCAGTTCTGCCCGAAGCAACACACGTTCTGTGCACACGCCATTTACAAGAGAACGTTAGACATATATTGACAGACGACGCAGTTACCGTGACTGACCGCAACAATATCTTGAAAGAAATTTTTGGGAAAGACGGACTAGTTGACGCCAATGACAGTATTTGCTATGACGATAAATGTGAAGTGTTAGAAAATCATTGTGCTGGAATTTCAGGAAAATTTCTTAATTACTTTCGGAAAAAACTAAAGACAACTATCAAACTAAAAGTCAATAATCCATTAAGAATATATCAAATAGACCGCATGTGGAAAAATAATAATTGTGAGTCCATGAACCACGTTCTAAAACAGACAGTTGACTGGAAGACGAAAACGCTGACGGAATTTGTACAACTAACACATGAATTAGTAACCGGACAATTCAGAAATCTGAGGAGTGCTCTAGTATGCACTGGAGAATTCCGGCTTGCCGACAGTCATAAACAATTTGAGTCGAGAAAAACATACTGGATAAAAATGACAGAGCAACAACGCACAGACTTGTTCAAACGCTTCAGACGCCACATCGACATAGACACAAAATACATGATTTCTACGGACGGTCAGACAACTGTTGTTGCACCAAGGACTAATGGACGAATAATTGGACAAAGAAAACGAAAAATTAATGTACGAACTGTGACAATTACAGCTAAAAAAATCTAAACATGAACCAGAGATTTCGTCATAATGTTCTATATTTTATTGCTTTCGGTTAGGTTTATTTTACCTTGTCTTGTGCAACATGACTTGTAGTTAGATTTTCAAGATTAACATAATCTTGAATACTATTGGATTAATTAATTCATCTGCGTGCTCAAATTATTCATTCATTGAAACCTGATACATTATGTGTGTAATTAAATGTAAATATTAAATTCTGCCAAATAATGAATAATACATGTTTTTTACAAAAATGCTTTCCTGAGTTGTCTTTGCCTATCATCATATATCGGGGCTTGTTACGATCACAATATTAATCTCACTCTTGCATATATACTATCGTATACACTTTTGGTACTTTGTTACATTTCACTTTCACTTTGTGTATGTATTTCAATTCGCCGTTTATCATATATATGTCAAATCAAGTAAAGAATAAATAATTCATATAAATTTAAATTATTTTGCTTTTTATTATTATTCAAACATGTATGACTATTCCCCGTTCACATATTTCCAAGAAGAAGACTTTCTTAACACCCTTACAATCAACTGTCATATCATCAAAAGCATTATATATAAGTACATGTTTCACTATTGCCAAATATTTGGAAACCTTTTAAACAAAAATTAAATTAAATGTTATTTATTTGTCAAAAACTGTATCATTAAAAGTTAAAGTAAATATATAATATAATGTCGGCAAATACTTTTGCTACTTCGATAATTTTCACTTTCACTCTGTGTATGTATTACTACGATTCACCATGTATCAGGTCTGTCGAATCAAGTACGACCGAGTGACATCAGGAATCTAGACACAATTAATACTTCCGGTTCAGTACCTACGAATGTAGTCCGAGTCTATTTTTAGATCCTTTTTTCCTCTCTCATTTTGGTGGTGATGTATGCATTAGATTTAGTCATTCTTAGTAATGATTTAAAGGAAATTGGTTATTGTTTAGAATATGAGCATTATAGTGTGGTTGTCTGTGTGTATTTTGGCGACAGTGCACAGTGAGTAATGAGGCATTGGTGCTGATCCGGAAGTGAAATCTGTGACTCATTGCACGTTGCTTTGTTTACAGTCCAGCCATTCACAAGAATGCCGGTTAACCTTTGACAAGAACTTCAGCGTGAGTTCATCTTTGAAGATACTTTACAGCAACATATGATTTATTAGGATTTGGACACAGTGGAAAGTTCAGTACTGACAAACAAATGTAGAGACTATATAGGAAAATTAATTGTGGTCTGATTCCTGTCTGTAGATAGGTTATAAAAGTTTAAATTGTTATCCTCAGTTTATTATTGAAGGTAGATGCATGAAATTTGGACATTTTGTGTATATTACCTTTAAAAAATAGAACTATGAAATTAAAAATTAAAAAATTAAAATATTTTTAAAAATGTAAATTAATTAAAAAAAAAAAAATTTATATTTTTTTTATTTTAAAAAATGCACCCTGTGGGGTTGATACTCATTATTATCAGCATGTATGTATTCCTACACCTTATATAAGTTGCAATGGCGGATATTTTTTAAATTTTGTCTGAGAAAATCTTGTTCAATTCTGTGCCTGCACCTAACAGTACTTGCATACTCTGGACAGGAAATGTAACATCAAATAGGTTAGATGGGCTATTGTCATATAGGGACCCTGAGACTAATGTTTGGAAAAAGAAACATGTCCACAGACTGGCATTAATGATAAAGATGAGAAGTCTCAACATTCCAAAAGAGTTAGATGCATCGCATTTATGCCACAATAGTTTGTGTGTTAATGCGGACCACCTCAGCCTGGAACCCCATCGTATCAACAATAATAGGCAGTACTGCAAAGGATATGGGAATTGTTTTGGACATGGTGAATTTCCAAACTGTATGCTACAGTTGAAATTGTGATATGGAATAATTGCAGGTATAATAATATGCCCTGCACACCCACCCACCCACATCCATATAGAAATGTATATTAGCATGAAATGGCTGGCTTGCTGGTTGCATGGATAAAATGGGATTAGTTGATGGATTGATTGATTGATTGATTGATTGATTGATTGATTGATTGATTGATTGATTGATTGATTGATTGATTGATTGATTGATTGATTGATTGATTGATTGATTGATTGATGAATGGATGGATGGATGATTGTTTGTGTTGAGTAAGAAGGATATAATAAAGAAAGAGGAACTGGTCTTTATTTTATTTGACCATGCTGGCATGACAGCTTTATCTTACATAATACATTCACTCATTTATTTATTCATTCATTACATTCATTCATTCATTGATTCATTCATTCAGTCAGTCAGTCAGTTCATGTTATGTTAGATTATGTTTTTATTTATTTATTTATTTTTTAAAAATTTTATTTCTTTATTTATGTCTTCATGTTTGGAGACAACTGTTTCGACCTCTCCATAGGTCTCATCAGGTGGTAGTAGGTAACAACTGCACATAACATGCATTGTGTTACCTACGGATTTCCCCACGACAGTTTTCCCTTCTGTATTATGTGTTTTTCATTGTGTTTTTGGGCACTGTCATTTTGTACATGGATTAAGATCATCTTTTCTGTCTGCAGTGTCCTTGGCTCCTGCTTAAACCTGTGCATAGGAGTGATCACCCTTGGAATGACTGTCCAATAAGCCTTTGCAGTAATCAGATTTCCTGTTTCCGGGCTGAGTTCGATACCGAAGATGAGCCTGTATCATATTTCCCCGTCTTGCCAGTATTCGTTTCCTGGTTTCCGGACGCTTATGATACAACTGATGGTAAGTACAGGTTTGATCCATTTCATTCAGTGATCTCAGAGTCCTTGGTGAAAGTATACCTCCCAAGTGTTTTACTTTTGTTTTCAATGATGATCCAAGTCTGTTATTGAGCCTGTGTATTGTTGAATGCACTCTTGCCTCAAAGTTTCTGGAATAGTTCACATTTTTAGGTAAGGAAACACTAATGGATCTGTTCACAGCTTCACATTTTTGCATGTTTGTGTTAAGTCGCAGTCTTTGCACAACATCACAGGAAAGTTTCATTTTCAACACTTCCAGGAGAATATTCTTATCAGTCTCTGTCATGTTTAGATGAGTCACTTGATGAGGGTCCAGAAATGCAGATCGTATCCACCAACTGTTAGTACTTCCTCCCCCACAAACCTTCGAATAATGCCGACATTTGTTGCAGTCACCAGAATAACACCGCAGAGTGGCATCCAGTACTTGGGGAAGTTGACATTGGATAAGCCTAACATCACCACTGGTGTCCTCCATCATTCGTTTGAAGATCAAACTGCAGCGGGCTTTAACATCTTGGCTGAGAATTTTCTGTTTCAGCTTTTTTCCTTCTCTTGTTCTTATTCCCGGAAACATGCTTTCACTAAAAGTTGCCGAATTGCACCGTTTGAACTGGGAACGACCCAAATGAGTGGGGTCTGACAATCTTTCTACTTTCCACATTGGATATAGGATGCTGTAAGCATCCTGAAAGCCAGCAGCAGCCTGAGCATCCCCATCTGTTGTTGCATGTCTAATGAGAATGTCTTGCAGTGCAAACTTGTTTCCTATTTCTCTTGCCATTGCATGCTCTGAATGTGGTGCAACTGGTGACAGATTTCTGTGCAATCAACATGGCCTCCTGGGCATTGCACATCCAAACCTTGGCCTTTGAACCATGCTCCAGTCCAGCACAATTTATTTTCTACTGTAGCTCCTACAATATATTGTTTCTCTGTAACAGTTTCACAGACAATTCCAACAGCTTGGTTTCTTCTCATGTCCAAAGCTAATGGCATTGTATCTTGCATCAAACGCGACATTTATTTGCTCAGGATCCTGCACACCACGCATGACATTAACTTGTCGGACTAGTTTCAGCTTGTCTGCCATATCCATTTCATTTAGCTGTACAGTAGCTTGACCTACAATGTTGGAAGCCCTTTGCATAGATGTTCTACTAGGTGGTGGAATATCGGAGGCTGCAAGTAGGTATCTAGCCCTGGTGTTGCCCATTGGTGTATCCTGTAGTCCAGCTTGAAACATCATATTTACAGCAGCAGGATTTGGCCCAGCTTTAGCTGTTTTTATCTCGTCATACAGCTTATACTCTGGTGACTTAAAACTGCAGGTTTTACACATCATAGTATGCTTCCAAGCAAGTCCCCATTTTATTTCATTAGCAATTTTGAAATCAGGTCTCTCACATCTGTTGTCTTGATTTCCATGACGATGGATGATATCATTCCACATTTCCACATTTTTATTCATACAGATCATACGTGTCCCCTCATGCTGATTCACTTCTGTCTCTTTCAGGGTCAGTCTTGCTTTGGATGATGGCCGTAGAATTCTAGCAGTCCCAGGTGTGCCATTACAGTCTGGTGCCACAACTGACTGGAGACCCCCACCTGTCGGCTTCGTCACTGCCATGAGAGAGAACTTGTCTGCATCCATTCTTCTGGTCACTTGAGCAGATGCAGCACTGGAACGAGGTAGAGTATCATCAGTCAGAAATCTGACCCCTTTGTTATGTGGAATATTTCCTGGTTTAAAAAAAGTTTTCTTCTTCTTGGTGTACCCTTTCATGGTTTCAGATAAAATAACTGCATGTAAAAGTGCAAGAATTATCCTCTCTCCCTCTTATATAACTGGGAAAAGGTGTGCTGCCCTGGTATCATAGAACTTCACCAACTCTTCAATACCATTGGATCCCTAGCATCTAACAGCTCCTCCTCTTAAGGGGTGAAAATTACATCACTACCTTAGTTACTACCCCTAACTAGCGTATTCAGATGCTACCAGATTTCAGGTGCTACCTATTATTGACAGGCCCTGGTTTAATTACTTCACACCTGATAAGGAAAACCATTGATGTTTGTGATAAAGGATTGGAGACATGTTGCAAAAGAACAAAATTTGTCAACTTGAGTTTTTAAATTTTCATGATAATTTAATTTAAATTCAAATTTTTATTTTAAAATATGTATCATATTTTAAAATTGACTCTCCACTGAGAGTTTAGCAGCCAGGTTTAATTTCTAGTAATTTCCAGATTTGTATGAGGACTAAAAACTAACTACAGTTTATTTCAAGTGTTTATCTTAATTAATAAATGAACCATTCAACTTTAAGTTTTGTGCATTGTTCATTGTCGGCCATTTTGAAATTCATACTGTTTGTAACACAATGGTGTCAGATAAAATTTATATGCATGCATCAAATTCATTGAAACTTTGCAGCAGTATTTCAGACACATTTATTTGAGTTTTTGTCCATTCAGGTGAAAATTTCTGACCCTGATAGGAATCAGGACACAATTAATACTTCCGGTTCAGTACCTACGAATGTAGTCCGCGTCTATTTTTAGATCCTTTTTTCCTCTCTCATTTTGGTGGTGATGTATGCATTAGATTTAGTCATTCTTAGTAATGATTTAAAGGAAATTGGTTATTGTTTAGAATATGAGCATTATAGTGTGGTTGTCTGTGTGTATTTTGGCGACAGTGCACAGTGAGTAATGAGGCATTGGTGCTGATCCGGAAGTGAAATCTGTGACTCATTGCACGTTGCTTTGTTTACAGTCCAGCCATTCACAAGAATGCCGGTTAACCTTTGACAAGAACTTCAGCGTGAGTTCATCTTTAAAGATACTTTACAGCAACATATGATTTATTAGGATTTGGACACAGTGGAAAGTTCAGTACTGACAAACAAATGTAGAGACTATATAGGAAAATTAATTGTGGTCTGATTCCATCATGACATGAATTGTTCTATAAATTGGAAAAAAGTAAATAATTCGTATCAAAATCACATAAATCATATTTTTTTTGCTCTATATTATTATTCAAACAAAAACAAATAATAATTTGTGTGTGAAAACCGATATATACAGAGAGAACCTGTAAATATATATGTATTTCGGTGTGTATTTCGGTGTATTTCGGTGTTTCAGTGTATTTCGGTGTTTCTAGTAACCGGACTAAAGACAAATATCAAACGAAAAGTCAATAATCCATTAAGAATTTATCAAATAGACCGCATGTGGAAAAATAATAATTGTGAGTCCATGAACCACGTTCTAAAACAGACAGTTGACTGGAAGTCGAAAACGCTGACGGAATTTGTACAACTGACACATGAATTAGTAACCGGACAATTCAGAAATCTGAGGAGTGCTCTAGTATGCATTGGAGAATTCCGGCTTGCCGACAGTCATAAACAATTTGAGTCGAGAAAAACAGACTAGATAAAAATGACAGAGAAACAACGCACAAACTTTTTCAAACGCTGCAGACGCCACATCGACATAGACACAAAATACATGATTTCTACGGACGGTCAGAAAACTGTTGTTACACCAAGGACTAATGAACGAAAACCTGGACAAAGGAAACGAAAAATTAATGTACGAACTGTGACAATTACAGCTAAAAATCTAAACATGAACTACAGATTTCGTCATAATGTACTATATTTTATTGTTTTCGGTTAGGTTTATTTTACCTTGTCTTGTGCAATTGTGTATTTCGGTGTTTCTAGTAACCGCTCTTGGATTGGTTCCCTGGGTGGAAGTTAGGTGGCGCTCCTCAGTTTCGTATTTAGATTTTTAAAGAAAAAGAATTACCTAGGTTTTCCTCACTGGTTGTCCTGACTATTTAAACAAGATCTTGCATATCGTATGTATTGTTAAAAGAACTTTTAATTCACTTTATTTCGGTGTATGATTCATGGGTGCAATTTGGGTTATAGAGTATACAGATTGGTCTTCCTCAAGATTAGTCTGGTTCCCTGCTTCATATGCTCCCTGCGTTGCACTCCGCTAGAAGGTAGAATATGAAGCAGGGAACCAGACTAGGATGTGAAGTGCGTAACACTGTTGACTATAGTCGTTCTTCTAACAAAGTGATACAAACATAATGATTGGTGTAACATGGAATAGAGGACAGTGAATTGCGAAAATGAAAATACGATTACGTTTACGTAAAACTACCAAGCCTTACGCAATATCGGAAGCAATTGAAGCGTCACTTACGATTGCTGATCTGAGACAAGTCGTTATAGATTTATTTCAGGAGTTGACGTTCGAGTATGTAGATATTGTACGCAAAAGATTATAAATAGGGACAGTAAGCCAACAATTCGCTTTCCGTCACTTTTAGTCCCATAAATCTGACAGATCTGTCCGCAACACCTAGGTGTACATTTGAGACACCGGTATTTATTGACATAAATTGAGATAGTAATGAAACGCATGTACCAATAATGTATACTCATTACAATGCTCTTGTACATCTATAGTACATTGAGTGACTGGATATCTCGGCCCATAACGGAGTCGTCCCATAACAAAGTCAGCCCCATAACGGAGTCGGCCCATACAAATTTAACCCCATAACATACTCGGCCCATGACTAAGTCGGCCCATAATTACTAAAGCGAATGTCGCATTGCACAAAATTTATATAAATAAAATATTTAATTACGGTTAGTATTGAGAGAAGGAATTTCGATGCCATACAAGATCAAAGGTAAGCTACTACTTGTTATTGTAAACATGTGTTGACACGTGTGAATCTGATTACGGTCGCACTTCCCATCTGTATACCATAAATTTTTTATCAACAGTTAAATAGATATATTTTACAAAAAAAAAATAAGCACAGAGACAAAGCAAATATATCTAATTCTTATGTGGTCTTTTTTTTTTTAGTATAACATTTTTTATCTTTGCCCTGTGTTACTCCTTCTCTCAATACTAACTATAATTAAATATTGTAATATATTGTTGACATCCAACAGAGACTGGTGGGCGAAGAACATATACTCAGAGAGCATCGTAGCCGGCATAGGGACAATGAGGGCCGACTTCACCAGTTCTGGGCGGAATATTCGAAACTACTGGAGAAGTGTGCACATATATATGGTCCAACAAACGACTGATTCCATGAATAATTTATTGTTATTGCCGATTTGAACTGAAATAAAAAGTAAAAATATCAAATGTTTTAAATTTTTTTGACAACTGTTTTTTCGTGAACTTAATTAAAGTGTAAAAATCATACACAGATGCACTAAACATAAAGAAATGTACAAAGATTAAAAGACAAATGAAATGACGGTTGAAAAAAACCCCATTACATCAACATTACTATTATATAAATCGTGGACCGAGTACGTAATGGGGCAGAATACGTAATGGGGCCGAGTACGTTATGGAACGATTTGGGTAGGCCGAGTTCGTTCTGGGACGAGAACGTTAGTGGGCCGACTCTGCTATGGGCCGAGTTGTCCCATAATCATACATTGATCTGAAGTCACAATTTAGTAAATAATTATTGTCATATTAACATTTCTTAATGATAAGATATTTTTGGTCAATATTTCATATCTTTAAATTAAAATTAGTGATCAGAAAGGCAAACAAACATAAAATTTACTTGCTTTGAATATTTCCACAGTTCTGTTTATGAATTTTATCACCTCATCAGGTTTAATAGAAAACGAGCAAAGCACTGGATTTTAATCACTAAATCAGTGATCAATGAATAGAAAGATAAAAACTGTGAGTTGGCCTGTTAGGCCAGACTGGACAGGACCAGGGGATGTGGGTCATATGGGCAAAATTCTTGACAAATTCCTCATTCAGCTTTTCATATTGCACAGGTTTTCCACTAATTTTTCATTATAGGATGTCAGGATTTCTAGGGTGTACATTTTGGAAGTCTCAACATTAAATTTTGGAAGTCCTAACTTTGTAATAATTTCTTAATAATTCTGACCATTATTTTCAGCAATACGACATAGTTCATGAAAGGGAGGCAAGTGTTAAAATGTGGAATCGGAGAAGCAACTGGCACCAAGTTAAAAAAATATTTATGATTATGCAGGGATTTGTAAATTTTACAAAAGTGAGCTTGCCCCAAACTTAATATCCTAACATGAGTTAAAAAAAACAAAGATAAAATAAAATATGTGATATTTTAAGGAAATCCGGTTATATTTATTTTAACTTTTGTTTTCTTTTTATCTTTGTTGGCACCTTAAAATTATATGCTGATAATTACAAAGACGGCTCGGTATAGGATATTAAACGGTGTTGATACCCTATTCATGCTATACATTAGACGCGTATACGTTGTTCTCTGAATAAAGTAAAATACAGTAATACCCCCACAATAACACGACCCTGCTTTTTCTGCGGTAGAATTTTATGGACCCCAATTATCGCGTTATTGCGGGGTTTCACTGTAGTTTTAGCATATGAGTGGAATTTCTTATTCATAGGTTGTTTTTAATGTATGTCAGTTTACATGTAGTTTAGCATATGAGTGGAATTTCTTCTTATTCATAGGTTGTTTTTAATGTATGTCAGTTTACATGTAGTTTTAGCATATAATTGGAATTACTTCTTATTCATAGGTTGTTTTTAATGTATGTCAGTTTACATGTAGTTTTAGCATATAAGTGGAATTTCTTCTTATTCATAGGTTGTTTTTAATGTATGTTTGTTTACATGTAGTTTTAGCATATAAGTGGAATTTCTTCTTATTCATATGTTGTTGTTTTTCCTGTACTGTATTACACATAAGCTGAACACATTATATTTGTGTATAATGCCTTGTATATCACCAAGAATTTCTAAGCAACATGTTTGCCAGGGTTTTAAAATCAATCTCCAATTGTATTGATTGCTATTATTACCTGGCTTCATATTTTTCATAGCTTTTGAAAGGTATTCCTGGTAGAATTTCTGTATCTACTCCAGACTGGACATGAAAGAGGTTGTAATTCTCAATTATTTCTGTATATCAGTTTATTGTGAATCTTTCATATTAATTCTCGGGTCATCGCGATTATTGTCAGTGTTCAATTTGATTATTGCAACAATCCAACTTCAATCTATTAAATTTCTAAAGGTTTTAGTTCACAAATGTTTATTATGACAAATTGGACTATAGAACCAAACTAGAAATAATAAGAAAATTAGAAAAGCACAATAATTGCAGGTTATAAACCCAATTAATTATATAAATTCTTGTCAAATACATGAAATTGCTAAGTAGCAATTTACTTATTAACTTATTCTGAATAAAGAGTGCTCTTAAAATTTTATTTGTAGAATTTTTTTCAGTAAATGAATTCCAAGAAAAATAATGCAGCACATTTAAAAAATGGATACTATTAATGATCAACGTCTGTTTCCGAGTTATGTCAATCGAAAGTTAAAGTGCATAATCGCTCTCTCTATTTCTCATTTTTGCATGCAATAAAATCATTTTATTACAAAGAAAGATGCATTTAAAAAAAAGAAAGCCCATAGTGTAGCTTTTGTTAAACATGTCATAGCTATGTGCTGCTGTTGTCGATTTATATTCTATGTGCTGCATCAAAAAATGTATGGAGAAATAATTTTTTTATATTGTTTGCTTTATATACTGCTAAAAACCAATTTTACTTGAAAATATCACAACTTAACCTTAAGTTTCTCAGTCCATATTACAAGTCCAAAATCAAATATTTTCGTTGTATAATAATGTTTGGTTTTATGACAACAAGAAACATTTTCATTCGAAAGTTAATGCTTCTTTGAAATATTGGTGCTAAGAATAACATCAAAGCTTAACACCTTCCTGACTGACCATTGTTAACAAGTGTAGTGACTGACTTCAAAGTAAAATGACACTCCTCAGCTGGTGCTTGGTGGTAGATTCATGAAAAAGTGACAAAGTAACCTTTTTCATGAAAATCACTTTGTTTATGACATGAACAGCAACTGATAGAGCACAGCCTTCAATACAATGCCATAAATGATAACTGTCTTACATGAATGTCTTATGCATTTGTGATAAGATGTGATCTTTTGTGTTTTATTTGTATGCTACTTTCAATAATTTGTTTAGAGTGGGTTTAAGAAATAGAATGGAAATTAAAGGGAAACTCTGGCAAAATTATAACCAGTACAAGAAGCACTTTTATGAAATATCATTTATTGAGAAAGAACATTGAAGTTACCGCTGGATGCAGAACAGTATATAAATTTCCGCATGTGTATATGCTAATAGGTACATGTACACAGTCGATCAACAGGGATGTGCATTGTAGCCAAACAATTTTTGGATTTACTCTCTGTCATGGACAGGGGTGGGAGGATATCCAGGAAATTTAAAACCTTGTATCTTTTTCTACATTATGCACATTATTCTGTTTTGTATCCCAATCTAGGCCACTGATAAACACCACAAGAAATGTTATCACTGTATAGTTTGTACAGGTAAAGGTATGAAATTGACACGATGCCATGGTTGGGTTTATGGCATTATGGCTGCACCCATCAGTTTGTTTACTGTGTTGACTTGCAGAGCGAATGTAGTTAAATCAGCTAGGGGTGCCATAAAACGCACTAGACTGAGTGGATGTCTAGTAGTCTTAGGGAAAATCCACCAGATGTAGTGGACATACTTAATCCGTTGCCTCTGTGTCCATGTCCACCAGATTGAGTGGGCAATCCGTAATCCACGATGCGGGTACTGTAGCTTCCTGCCCAAAAGTATGTTATTGTTGCCAACATGATAATCCTTGTGTAATTGAAGAATTGCTGGGCATTCATATTATTCCAGCGAGAATTTGGAGCAATGAGCACATTAGTTTTCTAAGTTCAATAAACTATATTACTCGGTCATTGACGCTACAACCCATTGTAAATCAAAGATACACCCAAGCACCAGCATAGTCCGTGTTTGATAACATGTATAATGTCCCTTTTATTCAGAACATTTGACCTGAGTTTAAACAACAATGACATCATACAGGATGAGAAACAAACATTAGCAGACCTAGGAATAGTGTCAGGTGACTTGATCTTCATCATTTGTCAGCAGTAGCAAGACACTGATGTCACAGATAAAAACAACACAGAATGGTTGCAGGACACTAATGTTACATATGGTAACAAGAAAGAAAGTACTAAGCACAATCCAATGGAATTGAGTGGTTCTAATCAGGGGGAAGAGCATAGTATTAGTAAGACTGAGACCATCAGACCTGTTCAAAGTGATGTAGCAGGATCTAGTAAAACTGAGGATGGTACAAACTATGATTTAAGACCAAACAGTGAACCACATGTGGACATGACTTTAGTTAATAAATACCTTAAAGAGCCAATGCTGTGTCACGATGCTACAGACACAGCTTTGCCCCAACTGCTAATACAGATGTATCATGATGCACAACCAAAGGATAGAACAGAAGCACTGTGTGTTGTTCTTCATGTACTAATGCTTGAAACAGGATATACAACATATGATATTCAGGTATGAACTATCGCACAATTTAAATAGATATAGATCTTCCAGACTAGTTTACATTGATGTCAAATATAAAAAGGTTGGACTATAACAGATGTGAAATACATTATATAATTATCACCATGAGTTTTTAGAAAAAGGTGTGCATTGCCTGCTTGTCTGTTCATGAGTGCATGTGTGAGTAATGTTGCACAACTTCAACTGTTTCAGGTAGAGACTTCAACTTTTGGGTATGAATGGGTGTGATCAACAAATATGCACAGTGGTTTTGGAATTTCAAAGCATCCCGAGCGGTCAGAGCATTGGGGTGGAAACATGTTTGCTTATACAGTATATGTATGGTGGGGGGTAGTGATGACTGACAAAAGTGGGGGGATAATGCGGCTTTGCTGTAGATTCATAGTGAGTTGGGAGGGGAATATTGTGATATCCTTTGTCAAATGATCCATCCATCTGTCAGTTAATCTATCTATAACTTTATCTCCATCCAACCGACTGTGTGGACTTTCACCAAACTTAGTACATAGGTGGTGCATGTGGTAGTCATCTGCTGGAGGCATTTCATTTTTGGGCCTCTCTCCTGTGTTCCAAAAGAGGAGGGTAAAGGTTAAACATACAAATATAATTGCAATTAGTGACATTTTTTAATTTTATTTTCAGGGTTCAAAACTATTTAACAAAAATTACTAAAAGTCACAGGTGTCTGTGGGACACCGAAATCCGCATTAAAGTATGCATACTTTCAATTTTGTATGCATGAAAATTCCAACAGTCGAGTTCAAAGTTTTTTTGTTGGCGAACTTCTTTTTATTTGATCCATTTCTGCAAAGCAGGTATCCTTCATGTAGTGTGTGGGCTGTGAAACAAAGTTCAAGTAATTGTAAAGGGATTAGGTGAATTCGCATAGGTTAGATCTTAGCAGACAAGGAGATTAAAACACCTGTTAATTGATTAGTGGTACCTGATGATTGTTTGATCAAAAGAGTGATTACCCATGCTATTGCTTTGATACATCACTTTGATATTCATCACTCTGTGGACTTTTAATCCATCGTATTTTAAATTGTTCCATGATGTTTGGAACAGTTGCATTTTATTGTATACCGTATTTAGAAAAATTGTGCCATGATTCTGAGACTTATTTTGTTTGTCAGAGGAATTCGAACTCCCATGTTAATTGTCATAAATCGTTATAAACTCAGCTGTTTTTATGTGTCTTGTACAGCTATACATTCGTTTTTGAGTGATTGTCACATGTATACTTTTCTGATGGCAACTTTACATAATTTCTTTGGTGCCAAGCACAAGGTTGCAGATGAGCCTGATTCTCACTTCACTGGCTGTGACAGAAAGTAGTTAAAGCATCCATTTGATAAAGAAAACAGGACATCAAAGAGACTGGGAGGTTCTTGGAATGAATCATGGAATAGGACATTTCATTGGGCTGCAAAATGAGAAAACAATGGAAAATTATTAGCTTTATGCACTCAGACTTGTTCCAGACTGCACTGTTTCAGCTGAAGTGTTGCTGGTTTCATCTATAACATCAGTGGCTTGTGAACGAGGTTTCTTGTAACATAATCGTATCAAACCAAAAGGCATTGGATGTTTAAAACAAGAAACTGTAACAAACTTGATGTGGGTGATGGAGGAAGGTCTTGAACTTTATGATTTTGATCCTATACCTGCTGTGGAGAATTTTGCTGTTTAAGAAAAAAGTGAATGTAGTAAGCTCTGATGTGTTGCTTGAAGATGAAATGATAAAAGGTAATGGAATATGGTCATTTGTTTCTTCCAGTGTCTTGCCAAATTTATTGATTTGAAATGGAATCAAGCTGTAAATGTTTACAAAATGAGTAACTGTATAAATGAACATGCATGTGCTAAATATGGTGTTAGCCAGTGTGCATTTCCAGACATTATGTCCAGTTGCAATATCAATTTTTTCATGTGTAGCAGTATAAAACAGTATCATAGTTATCCTAAGGATTTTCTACCTAAATTGTCAGATATATTCAACAAAGGCATGTCTAACAAACTGAATAATAAGTGGTAAAAGATGTATATCAAATGAAATAACCACAAACTGAACAAGGTACAGCATGCCTAATGTTAATGGCTTACATATAAATAACTGTCAGCTGTCAAAGTGCATATATCGGGGGAAAGGTTGAATCAGCTTGATTAAGTGGCATCATTATGGTTATTTTTAAAAATACATTTTTAACATTTAAATCGTTTAAATGAACATCGTCTTTATCCGTAAACCAAATTACATTTTAATTGGCTGATAAGTGTATGAATATTGCAGTTTAGTGGTTTTTTTAAAATTACCCCAGACACATTTATGGTGGCAAGGTTGGGGGCCTTGGACTCACCGTTGACAATTTATGAGTCAGTATAAATATGAGATATTGATAAGCAGTGGATCAAAATTACCAGCTTAAAGCATGACTAGCATAAATGTGTCCAAAGGTTTTGGAAAAGAGAGAGAGAGAGAAAGCTACAAAGAGACAAGTTTCATAAACATATATTGCATGGTAGTACAGGGCTGAGCAATATTTTTTTAACCACTAGTCCAGGACAAGTGGTTTCATAAAATTCACTAGTCCCACCTTACTCTTCACTAGTCCCACCTTACTCTTCACTAGTCCCACCTTACTTTTCACTGGTCCCAAAATGGTAATCACTTGCTGAGATTTGATGAGATGTATGTACTTAATCCATAGAAAAAACAAACGAAATAATAAACAACATAATTATTTCTTAAAAGAATTTAATTTTTCAAAAACATTGGTTGTTATACATTTGGCTTCTTCAGGTTCATGTATATATGTTTTAGCTGATGGATTTGAAAAAATATCCATGTATATGTCTGCCACCAGCACCAGCACTAAGCCAGCAGTTGATAGCTGTGTCTGGGTTAAAGTCCTCAAGCTCTGGTCCATTTGCGGAAATGTTCATTAGCATTTGTAAACTCTTTTGGTTTAAGGAATATTCTCTTTTAAATACGAACAGAGACAGCTCATTAATTAGCGTAATTGTTTCGCTTCAAACGCATTATCGCACGTGGAAGTTAATCATCTGTATAATCAATTAAAAAATAAAGAATCATTTCTGTCCTTTAATCAGTTCTAAAAGGAATCCAACACTGATGTCGGTAAAGTACCTTTCATTAATTTAATTACACTGACTCGCTGGATTAAAATCATAGTGAGCCGCTCGTGATGATCTGGCTTGAGTAAACTCAATGCAACAAAGCCACTTAGAACACTGCTAATTGATCATATGGAATCAGGACACAATTAATACTTCCGGTTCAGTCATTCTTAGTATTAATTTAAAGGAAATTGGTTATTGTATAGTGTGGTTGTCTGTGTGTATTTTGGCGACAGTGCACAGTGAGTAATGAGGCATTGGTGCTGATCCGGAAGTGAAATCTGTGACTCATTGAACGTTGCTTTGTTTACAGTCCAGCCATTCATAAGAATGCCGGTTAACCTATGACAAGAACTTCATCATGAGTTCATCTTTGAAGATACTTTACAGCAACATATGATTTATTAGGATTTGGACACAGTGTAAAGTTCAGTACTGACAAACAAATGTAGAGAACTATATAGGAAAATTAATTGTGGTTTGAGGCCACATGGCTTTCTTTTGTTTGACGTGTTTTGATTTGCCGATAATTTGGTCGCTTAGCCCAATATGCAGTCAAGCGTTAACAGGATGTAAATGTATACACTAAGAGGGGTAGAATCAAGTATTCAGTACGCCCGGAGGGCATGATTGGCCAAATAAAGGTAGATACAGTGATTAAAGCACGAAAATAAGGACTAACCCGACTTTTTTAAAAAAGTACTTGTCCCGGACTAGCGACTTGGAAAATTTTACTTGCTCAACTTCGAAAATGAATAGTCCAGGACATCGGGCTATGGGATTTGCTCAGGCCAGTAGTATTTTCATATTCTTACGTTTCTGCTTTAGCTTTAGTCATCCGTCCTTCCACCCAGATATATAGTGTATATATACATACATATAAACATACATACATATATACAATTGCATATATACAAATACCGATACATGTATACATAAAACATACATACATATATACATGCATACATACAACATACATTCATATATACAATTGCATATATACAAATACCCATACATGCATACATAAAACATACATACATATATACAATTGCATATATAAAAATACCCATACATGCATTCATATAAACATACATACATATATACAATTGCATATATACAAATACCCATACATGCATACATAAAACATACATACATAATCATAAATGCAAACATGTGTGTACTGTTACGACTCTATGGTCTAAGAAAAATGTAACAGAAAGAAAGTGAAACCAACAAATCAAATAAAAAATCAAGAAGCAATTTATTACTAGATAATTAAAATGAAAAATCAAAAAAGTCACTTACAGTAATGTGTTTTGAAATCCTAATAATCCAATAAGAATGATTATTCTAATCACAAGTCCTAAATATAGAATGTTCCGAATTCACGGCTGTGTCCTTGAATGTTATGATGTGCTAATGGTCTCCGAAGTCCTGATGTACTAGAAATCTTGATGTGCTGAAGTCAAAATGAAGTATTCCAAAATCTCTGAATAAGTTCACATAAATTCCAAAATTGTCAATTAAAAATCCAAAATCCAAAAGTTTATGAGCACTGTTATAATCCAATGAATATTTAAAATAATTCCTCTCTTAGAATTTGGAATGAATTTTCACAACTGTAATAGCTCTTTACAAGACTGATGGTAATGTCAAAACTGAATAAATGTCCACCAAACATGGTATATATAAAGATTGGTCACATGACAGAATGTTCTAGAACATGAGTCATCTTAATGGAATTTTAACTGTAAACAAAATTCAACCTTGACCTTCAAATTGAGAAAACATATTGATCAAAACAACCTAATTCAAGAACACTAGTTAAACATGTTTTTCCTGATAACATTAAGATTTAAGCAAATATTAAAGTGAAGAAACATTTATAATTTCCTAAAACATTTATAATATTATATAAACATCATACATAACACCTCCCCTCATAAAGAAAAAGAAAGATTTATGTAATAAAGCTTTCTTTTGAATATACATCTAATACTATAATAACCAAAATTACATAAGAACATGTTTTATGATACTGGACTTAATTACATCAAGCAATATTACATTTCTAGGCACGTGAGAGTGCATCTGCAATCACATTGTCTTTTCCCCTGATGTGTCTGATGTCAATGTTATATTCCTGCAATATCAAACTCCATCTCAACAATCTCCGATTTTTATCTTTCATTTTGTTGATGAAAGTAAGGGGATTGTGATCACTGTACACAATAATTGGAGAAACAGCTGAGGTGACATACACTTCAAAATGCTGTAAAGCCAATATCAAAGCCAAACATTCCTTCTCAATTGTGGAATAATTTTTCTGGTGCTTGTTTAGTTTTTTAGAAAAATAACACACAGGGTGATCCACACCACTTTTGTCTTCCTGAATCAATACTCCACCAACCCCTACATCACTTGCATCAACAGATAATTTAAATGATTGGCTAAAATTTGGTGCAGAAAGAACTGGTGCATTCTTAAGCATAGCCTTTAACTTGTCAAAAGATTCCTGACACTTGTCAGACCAATAAAATTTGGCTTTCTTACTCAATAAACTTGTCAAAGGTTCAGCAATTTTGGAAAAATTGGAACAAAATTTCCGATAATATCCAGCCATACCTAGAAATCGCATCAGTTGCTTTTTACAAATTGGAACTTGAAATTCAGAGATAGCTTTGACCTTAGCTTCAATAGGTTTAACTTGACCTTGTCCCACAATATGTCCTAAAAATGTGACACAAGCATGGCAAAACTCACTTTTGCTCAAATTAATTGTCAGATTCGCATCGCTGAGTCGATCAAAGAATTTTCGAATGGTTTCCAAATGATCTTCCCAGGTGTTGTTGTAGATAATGACGTCATCGATATAAGCGTCACAATTATCAAGACCAAATGTTATCATGTTCATCAGACGTTGAAACGTTGCAGGCGAATTTTTCATTCCAAACGGCATGACTTTATATTGATAAAGTCCATCTGGAGTTACAAATGCTGAAATTTCTTTTGCCCTTTCCGTCAGTGGAATTTGCCAGAATCCTTTTAAAAGGTCAAACTTGGTGACATATTCCGCATTTCCAATTTTATCAATGCAATCGTCCATTCTTGGGATTGGAAATGAATCAGTTTTGGTGACACTGTTGACTTTTCTATAGTCGGTACACATACGGAATGTATTATCTGGCTTGGGAACAAGAATACATGGTGAACTCCAGTTACTTTTACTTGGTTCTATGAAATCATTCTCCAGTAAATACTGAATTTCTTTTTTCAGATAGTTCTGTTTGAGAGGATTCATCCTATAAGGATGCTGTTTCACAGGCGCAGAATCTACAATGTCAACGTCATGATAAATTTTACTTGTTCGTGTTGAAACATCAGGAAACAAGTGCTCATAGTCATGTAATAGCTGTTTTAGTTCATTTCTTTCCTGTTGTTGCAGATGTGAAAGTTTCTGGTCTAGGTTGTTCAATATTTCTGAATTCCGAAGATTGGTTATACCAGAGTCACTATAGTCTGATCGTACTCCATCGTTGATATCTTCACTGTGTGGGACAGGTACAACTAAATTAACTGAATAATTAGCTGAGCTATCTCTGTCAAAATATTCCTTTAACATATTTATATGACAAAGTTGTTTCTGTTTCCGTCTCCCAGGAGTGTTAATGATATAATTTAAGTCATTTACTTTCTTTTCAACGGTATAAGGACCATAAAATTTAGCCTGAAGAGGATTCTGAGGTATGGGAAAGAGAGCCAGAACTTTGTCACCAGGTTTAAAACTCCTTTCCTGTGAATTTCTGTCATACCTTAATTTCATTTTTGACTGAGTAGTGTGAAGATTAGTTCTTGCTACTTCACAGGCCTTTGACAACTTGTATTTGAAATCAGAGACATAATCCAGAAGATTAATCTTTGAATCTTCATTTGAAAGAAGTTTCTCTTTCAATAATTTCAATGGTCCACGGACAGTATGACCAAAAACTAGTTCAAAGGGACTAAAACCCAACGACTCTTGAACTGATTCCCTAACAGCAAACAACAACAAATGAACACCCTCATCCCAATCCTTTTCTGTATCAAAGCAATATGATCGAATCATATTCTTCAAAGTTTGATGAAATCTTTCCAAAGCACCTTGACTTTCAGGGTGATAGGCAGAAGATTTAAACTGTTGGATGCCTAATTCATGCATAACTTGTTGGAAAATTCCAGACATAAAATTTGACCCTTGATCCGACTGGACAGATTTGGGAAGGCCAACAAGTGTAAAAAACTTCACCAAAGCTTTCACAATAGTTTTAGTTTTTATATTTCTCAGAGGAATTGCCTCTGGAAATCTTGTAGATGCACACATGATGGTCAACAAGTATTGGTTGCCTGACTTGGTTTTAGGTAAAGGACCAACACAGTCTACAATTATTCTACTAAATGGTTCATCAAATGCAGGAATAGGTTGCAGATGAGCCTTAGGTATCTTCTGATTGGGTTTTCCTACCATTTGACAAGTGTGACAAGATCTGCAGTATTTAGAAACATCACTTTTGAGTTTCGGCCAATAAAAATGATTCAAGATCTTGTGATAAGTCTTACGGACTCCTAAATGACCAGCCAAAGGAGTTTCATGGGCTAAATTAAGAATTTCCTGTCGATATGACTTAGGAACAACAATTTGATAGCTCACTGACCACTCGTCACCAGCGGGTACATCAGGTGGTCTCCATTTCCTCATAAGGACCCCATTTTTCACAAAGTAACACACTGGAACTTGTGTGGCTTCAGTTTCACTAATAGCCCTCTGAAACAAACAAGATATCTCGGGATCTTGCTCCTGTTCAACGACAAGGGATTGTCGTTTGTCATCCTGATTAGAACAAAGAGAATGAGTTGCCAAAAGAGGATCACTGTGATCAATACCATTTGATTGATCAATACCTGAGGAAAAGTGACCTCATCAAAAAACTGACCAATACATGTGTCAGCTAAAGGAATAATATCCTGATCAACATCACTCTCAAGAGCTCTTTTTGCCATAGCTCTAGTAACTGCACAAGCAGGGTACAAATCAGGGATTTCAGTTTCGACAGGATCAACTTTCTGATCCAAACAAGGCTTGTCAGTTACAAGTGGATTAACCACAACCTTATCTCCAGCTAGGTCATTGCCTAGTAATAAATGAACACCCTCTATGGGTAAAGAAGTCACTGCCCCAACAGTCACAGGTCCAGAAACTAAGTCTGATGCCAAATTTACACAATGAAGAGGAACATTTACAAAGCCGCACTCTACTCCCTGAACAAGAACACTTTCACTTGAAGAAGACTCCTCAGACAAAGGCAAAGTACCTGATAATAAAAGACTCTGAGAAGCTCCAGTGTCCCTTAATATTTTAATTGGGATAGGTTTGGCAGAATCACCAATAAGTGATATAGAACCTTCTGACATAAATGGTTCATAAGCCTCCAAAATAGAATCAGACTGGGGTTTGTTTGACCCAACAAATGTATTGCTTTCAATACAAGACCGTGACCTTGACCTCGTAGAAATAAGAGCATTTGGAAAAGCTCTGTCTTTACTCTGTTGCTTATTTTTCAACTTGAAGCAATCAGAAATAACGTGCCCTTTCGTTTTACAATAAGTGCACGTAGGAAGAGATAAGGATTTCTGATCAGTCTTATCAGATGTTTGATTCCTAACAGTTGTGCTATTGTGAAATTTGGAAGTACTCGAATGAGATTGAAATGTTTTTTTACCAGAAAACTGCTGAGAGGACGACTTATTGCCAAATGAAATTTTGTGAGTCAAGGAATAATCATCAGCCATACGAGCAGCATTTTCCAAAGTTTCCACATTCTGCTCGTCAAGATAGGTTTTAACATCACTATGGATGCACCTTTTGAACTCTTCAATTAACTTTCTCATGCACTCTATCCCCTCCTGGATAGGTTTTGAAATGAAATTCTGAACATTAGATGCCATAGTAAATGCTTGTTGGTTTCACACAAAAAAAATTTCTCTATTAAAAAATCTTTGCCAAAGACAAAAACAAAAAATTCAGAGACAAAATCAATATGAATTTCAAAAATAAATTTAATATCTCTAATATGCTTTAAAGAAATTCAATCCCGGAACGACGAGTCCCCAATTTCTGTTACGACTCTATGGTCTAAGAAAAATGTAACAGAAAGAAAGTGAAACCAACAAATCAAGTAAAAAATCAACAAGCAATTTATTACTAGATAATTAAAATGAAAAATCAAAAAAGTCACTTACAGTAATGTGTTTTGAAATCCTAATAATCCAATAAGAATGATTGTTCTTATCACAAGTCCTAAATATAGAATGTTCCGAATTCACGGCTGTGTCCTTGAATGTTATGATGTGCTAATGGTCTCCGAAGTCCTGATGTACTAGAAATCTTGATGTGCTGAAGTCAAAATGAAGTATTCCAAAATCTCTGAATAAGTTCACATAAATTCCAAAATTGTCAATTAAAAATCCAAAATCCAAAAGTTTATGAGCACTGTTATAATCCAATGAATATTTAAAATAATTCCTCTCTTAGAATTTGGAATGAATTTTCACAACTGTAATAGCTCTTTACAAGACTGATGGTAATGTCAAAACTGAATAAATGTCCACCAAACATGGTATATATAAAGATTGGTCACATGACAGAATGTTCTAGAACATGAGTCATCTTAATGGAATTTTAACTGTAAACAAAATTCAACCTTGACCTTCAAATTGAGAAAACATATTGATCAAAACAACCTAATTCAAGGACACTAGTTAAACATGTTTTTCCTGATAACATTAAGATTCAAGCAAATATTAAAGTGAAGAAACATTTATAATTTCCTAAAATATTTATAATATTATATAAACATCATACATAACAGTACCTATACACAGACTTGTATTTATAGACATATGGACATATTATTTAATACAGTGAATCCTCCCTGAACCGGGCATTGCTGGGACAATATGAGTGGCTAGGATTTGGGCATTGTATCTAATTATGAACAGTGTAACAGGTGGGTTAACCCAGTGAAGCATCACTGTATATAGACATGTATACTTAACCTAATAATGCATTCAAATGTATCAATGCATATCTTATTACAGATTGAATGTTAAATAGAGATAGATTAATATTCATTTAAAAAACATCCTTTTGTAAGGTTGCCATTTTGTATCAATATTTTCACATGTGCGGTTTGTGTATGCAGAATACTTTTTTGACAGAAAATGTAATTTCAGTTCTTTCTTAAAATGAGACATATTTGATAATTCGTTATTAAATCTACAGTTATAAATATATAATTTCAACTGTAATATAAATAAATTAATCACATCAACCTTTCTTGTATCTATTATACTAAGCAGAAATTCTCTCTTTGATATATACAAGTTGTGGAGATGATTGCACTCACTCTTTATCCATTCTATAAACCTGGTCAAGATTGATTCTGTTTTTGGACACTCCCATAAAATATGCGATAACACTTTAACACATTTTTTGCAAAGAGAGCACAAATTATTTGAAATTTTTCCAATATCATTATATTTATTGTATAATGTGCACATGTTTATAATTTTTTTTAAAACATTGTATCCTTAATTCACTGCCATGCTTGGAATGTTTATGAGGTACAGTGACTTGAAAAACAATATATTAAAGCTGACCTTTTGTGTTTTATTCTAAAGGCAATGACTGGAAATACCCATGGGAATAGTAATACGAGTGTAATGTGATCAAGAGGGTAACATCCAACTTATTTCAAATAGGGCAACTTTAAATAATGATTGGAATCAACAGTTGTTCCAGAAAAATCTTGCAAATAAGAAACCAATATGGTGACAAGCAAAGAAGCGAAGAAGTAAATAGATAGCATGTACATCAGTTGTGCGACATTTTTCATGAAAATGCTTTTTTCAGACATTTGTGCATATATTTTCACAAGATTTATACTGCTACGATTACCTGAATTTTGACTTCAATAGGATGAACAGATTTTTTTTACAATGCATTGAAAAGCAAACGTGCAATATTGTCATTTGCTTTTGTAATTTCAGAATGTATAGAAAGTGAATGATACATTATTTTGTCACTATACTTGTTTCCACTGTAAAAACTATGAATTTATTCATTTTTTAAAGCATTATATGAAACATATATGAAACGAGCACCAGTATAAGATTCTGTTTATCACATGACAAAAATACTCGTTTTTTTATCTAACCGCAGAATAATGTAGTGAAATGATATTAAAATGCTTTTAGATGCCTCAGTCATTATGCCTTTCCTTTGCATAATGTTATGACATCACTTGTGATGTCAAGTGATGTCATGAAGTGTTATTACATGTGTTACATATCTGAAAATTATGATATAGAGGATATTTGCTTGAAATGAGTGAGTGGATATATTTCATTGCCACTCATGAAAATACTAGAGTTTTTCACCCATGAGAAATATATTTGAAATGCCTGGGCTCCCGTTTAAACAGATGTTGATCCCTACCAGTTGTAGTGTATGTAGAGTATGTAATTGGTGTATCCAATAAAGTTCTCTATATTTCTGATTAATTTGATTGGATAATTGCTATTATCTGATACTGAACACAATGTTGTGGTACGGTTGGTTAAAATGTTTAGACACTGTGGTCTCCTTCTTATTACGGATGTCCCTTAAGTGTTCTTTTATTCTTACTTGGAATTCCTATTTGGTCTCACGTACATATTGTTTGCCACAGAGATGGCAGGTTTATAAGTAAATAACATTACATGTGATACAGTGATCTCTTAACTTGGAAGTATTTTTGAGGTTTGTAAATGTGCTTCTAAATATTTTAGATTTATCCATTTTCATGTAAAAGGTGCAGTTAATGATCTCACAATATAGTACTTTGTTTGCAAACATTTTACCCGTTAAACCTGGGTGTTTTCTAGAAAGCTTAGCTCCTATTAATTGATAGCTTAATTTAGAATCAATTCTCTGAGTAAAGATAAGTTCCATTTGGAATGTTTCTTTAGTACAGCTACGTTTAATTCATAAAAGTTGACTGTACGGACCTGATTTCTTGCAATCGTGGGGGTGGTAGGAATCATAATGTAGATAGCAATATTTATCTTTTGTTTTACAGTATAAATCGAATAATATTTTATTATTTTAACAAAATACCGTAGTATCAAGGAATGTGATTTTTTTTACAGAAGAGACATATGTACTCAATTGGGCCATTTCCTCCCCAGAACAGATTCGGGAAACAGATTCCTCATTCAAAGACTCATTAGACGATGTTACTGTTCGCCCTTTCATCAACTGTGTGGACAATCTCATGATTCCACCAGGATTAGTATTACACAAACAATATGATACCCCGGCAAGCAAAAAAACAACCATGAACCTATATAATACCATGACAGTTTTATGTTTTGCAATCCAAACATTAACTGTGCTTATTCACGATATACATGATACAGAGTCCCTGTAATTACAAAATATTTTAAGAGTTTTCTAGCCACTTCATTATTTACCCATGTTCCTACATAAAAACTTATGTTGGGTTTTATGTTTAACCGCCACTTAAGTCAACCCCAGCTGCACAAAGCAAAAATGTAATTCGAAACCTGGCTGCATCAAACATTAATGCAATCTGAGGAATTGTACACTGGCTGCAACAATAGGGTATGACAATCCAACCTTCATAAAAATGGAGATAACTATTGTCACATGACCCAATAAGCAGCTGCAGCAATTGCACCGGCGGCAAGGGGTATATAAACTCCACACCGACAAGGTATGGTGATCAGCTGAAAAAATGAATCCACAAGTCCAATTCCCTCTGCTGAGTTACAAAGATAACGAAATCGGTCAGGGACCGGGGGTGACTAGACCACCCTAGCAGATGGGAGGGAATGCCTCCACATCTCATCAGGCAGTACCTTTTTCCATGAAATGAAATATATACGTTATTCACTTGGAGCAAGCACATTTTCTTTTTATTTTATGCTCAAACAAATTGTCTAGCAATTTGTATAACAGACTGAAGTAGCAGAATTCTTGCTGTATCCGGCATGATAATGTCAGTGGTTTACTGTTTATGTTCTGCTCTTTTTTGTGTATATTCGCACATAAAATATCAGTAGTAATATAATGCTCCTTCCCAATTTAAGGTAAAACAGCAGATAAAAAAAATGAAGAAATAAAAATATTTGCCCATTGCTGGATTTGAACCGTGTTCATCTGGATGTGAGGCGGCCATATTTACCTTTACACCACTCAAGCGTCTTCAAACAGCTTGAAATTTCTTAGTCATAATGTATCAATGTCTATTGATGGCCAGTGAAATAATATGATATTTTTTCAGTCCAGTGAAACGTCACAATTATTTCACTCTGAAAATCCAGTAATTCATGGCCTAGCATAAAATAAATAGGTATATTAATGTAAATAACACAGTATTCATGTGATAAATACCTATTTGCAATGGTATTAGATTTATATTGACTTCTCCCACAAACTCTGTCAGTGCCGTGTTGTTTATCTGAAGCAAGAAGTCACTTTTCCCATTTTTTTACCTCACTTTATTGAGTCATGTATTTTACCAGACTTCATACATGTAGTCATAGCATGAGGACACATGTAGCAGATTTGGGTATAACTGGATCATGGTCCAGAATAGGGTGGATGCAGTGACTGAGGGACATGTAATAAAAGTCATGGGGTTTAACATGGTGAGCCATCGAAGTAGTTCTAGTTATCATTAATTTTGTAAATGAGTGTTTTGAAATTAAAAGTTGTTTTTTTATAATATTTTTGGTGCTGTCGTTTAATGGAGTATATCTCATTATCATGATAACAGCTCTCCCTCATTATAATGTGACCCATTATAACATGATTCCAGATATAACACAGTACCACTATGCGCCCCATGACCAGACTCATACCAATGTAAAACAATATGGGTTGAAAAAAACAACAACATGAAGCTTAGTGTTTTATTTTTATTTCCATTTCAAATCACTGTTATTTAACAGATTTTTATCATTCCCACTATACCACAGTTCGGTTTATTATGCTATTCTCAATATATTGCTGTTTGGTACATAATGTGGTCACTGGTTATGGACCCCAACTACTGCATTTAAACAAAGGAGAGCTGTACACAAATAATCGAGAATGCATTTCAAACCATTTGAAGCATGTGTATTTCATGATTGATTCTCTTATACATGTGTATGCAAAATCAGGATTTATGGTATTCATTGTACATTTTTGAAACCATTTAATGACTAAAAAAACAATGCACCTATGTACCTGTTACAATTTAAAAAACAATGCACCTATGTATCTGTTACAATTTAAGATTTGTAACTATGAATTCAGTCCAAAGTATTAATTGGTGAAAATACATTATCTTGGTATGTGCATTAAAATATTGTAGACTTGCATCATATATCAATACATTATCTTGGTATGTGAATTAAAATATTGTAGACTTGCATCATTCATCAATGCATTATCTTGGCATGTGAATTAAAATATTGTAGACTTGCATCATTCATCAATACATTATCTTGGTATGTGAATTAAAATATTGTAGACTTGCATCATTCATCAATACATTATCTTGGAATGTGAATTAAAATATTGTAGACTTTGATTTTATTTTCCTTTATTGTTTAGCTTGCCATGGTGGAAGCGCAGCATAGCAGTCACTTTGGGATCCATGCACATGTCCATCTGTATATCTGTCCACATCCTACATTAACCTCAATGTTAAATTTTTCACTTGGTAAAATAAAAGGCAAATTTAACAAAAAGTGGGTCTCTTGTCTTGTGTATGATTTAAAATAAGTAAACTGTTTTTATTCTTATTTATTCATAAACTAAAGAATTATTTTTGTTACTCTGCTGCTTTTAATTTTCACAATGTTTTTTTTTTCTTTTCTTCAAATTTCAGAGTGGTGCTGTAAATCTGAAAGACTGTCACAAGTCCTTCCCAGGAACATGGAAGCATTCAGGCTGTTACAAGTTCCAGTATACATACTCTGGGTGTGAGGAGGGCACTGTCTCCCACACAGTCATACCAGCTGGAAACCTTGTTGTTCTTCATGGTAAATGTGGCCATCATGTTTATTTTTCTTCTAATAGTAATTGAGGTATGCAAGGCTACTTACAGACCAACCTAGCTTCTCTTGACCTTTTAGTCTATGGCAGGGTTCTCCAAACTTTATAAGACGAGTGCCATGTTAGATTTTTGAAAGGGGTTTGCGGGCCGAAGTGACTGAAAAATTTAAATATATGCAAAATCGTTTTTAAAACGTACAACACATTACTGGCCGGACAAATTGAAGCCACGGTCCAAATCCGGCCTGCGGGCCGTAGTTTGGAGACCCCTGGTCTATGGTAAATATATCTGACTTTGATGTTAGTGGTCCTGGGTCCAAGCCTTGGTAATAGCTGTGCTTTTACTTTCTTCATTACACTACCAAAGTGTTATGTTTCTAAGAGTGCACAACACTCCCATCAGAT
Source organism: Margaritifera margaritifera (assembly GCA_029931535.1). Classification (NCBI taxonomy): domain Eukaryota; kingdom Metazoa; phylum Mollusca; class Bivalvia; order Unionida; family Margaritiferidae; genus Margaritifera; species Margaritifera margaritifera. The sequence continues at coordinate 164,759 of JAQPZY010001066.1, forward strand.
ATAGATCAGCAGAATGAATTCTTTTGATAAATTAAACAGGCTGATCTGGAACTTTAAATCTAAACTGTATCTAATTTACAAGGCTTTCATTGGTCTGTACCTCAAAGCAGGGAAGAAACAAAAAATCCACTTTCATAAAACTTCTCACCATGTGCATGCACTCAACTGATATTTTTATATAGCAGGGCTGAGCAAATCCCAAAGCCCGACGTCCCAGACTAGTCGTTTTTGAAGTCGGGCAAGTAAAATTTTCCAAGTTGCTAGTCCGGGACAAGTGTTTTTAAAAAAAGTCATGCTAGTCCTTATTTTCGTGCTTTACTCACTATATCTACCTTTATTTGGCCAATCATGCCCTCCGGGCGTACTGAATACTTGATTCTACCCCTCTTCGTGTATACATTTACATCCTGTTCCCACTTGACTGCATATTAGGCTAAGTGACCAAATTATCGGCAAATCAAAACACGTCAAACAAAAGAAAGCCAATATGATCAATTAGTAGTGTTTTAAGCGGCTTTGTTGCATTGAGTTTACTCAAGCCAGATTATCATGAGCGGCTCAATATGATTTTAATCCAGCGAGTCAGTGTAATTAAATTAATGAAAGGTACTTTACCGACATCAGTGTTGGTTTCTTTTATGAACTGATTAAATGACAGTAATGATTCTTAAATTTTTAATTGATTATACAGATGATTAACTTCCACGTGTGATATTGCGTTTGAAGCGAAACAATTACACTAATTAATGAGCTGTCTCTGTTCGTATTTAAAAGAGAAAATGTATGTTATGATCACTTTAGAAGTAGTTGTCAAGCAAGCTGATAGTTACTCTGTGGATAAAATGAGTTTGCTAAATTATTTTCACAAGGAAGGTAATAACGGCGATTCGGAGAAGGAATATTTGTTTGAAAGTGGAGGGATAAAACGTAAGACTGATACTGTGATTGCGGTAGCTTTTTCTCCAAAGAGACATAAGCAACAATCTGTGATGGCAAAAAATGTCAAATATGACACTACTAAGAGACAGAGAAATTTTCACCCGCATTGGGTTGATTGTTATCCCTGGCTTGAATGTATTGACTCGGAAGGAAAGATGTTTTGCAGTTATTGCAAACAATATCCAAAACTGGCACAGGTTGGAAATTCACCCAGTGTATTTGTCAGTGGAAGTGACAAATTCAGAATTGAACCAATCAAGTCTCATGACATGTCTGGACCCCACAAGGCCTGTGTAGCACGATATATGCATGACACAAGCCAGCATGTGCAGAAAATCAGTGAAGTCAGAGTTGCCGACACTTCACTAGGAAAGGCCCTTTCAAAACTAAATCAGACTGAAATGAAAAAAATGAGAGCTTTCTTTAACACAGCCTACACCCTAGCCCGTTATGGAAAACCATTTTCTGATATGGAAGAACCTTTGAGATGCTTTAGAGCATTTGACTATTGGCACTTTCCTCATGAGAGGGGAGCTCTGATGAAATATGGGAGGGAAGACTTGCAGGTTCTTCTTAATCATCTTGAAGTGATTTTCAAACAGGAAGACCATCATGCCATTCATGAGCAGTATCTGGAGTTCAAAGCAAAGATGAGGGCATACAAGCAGTCACCGGATCCACCTGTTGAAATTCTTGGAACACTCTTTTGTTATAAGCCCATCCACTGCTGAGTGTGAACGAGGATTTAGTTCAGTGAACTTAATCAAGACTTCTTTAAGTATATTCCTTAAACCAAAAGAGTTTACAAATGCTAATGAACATTTCCGCAAATGGACCAGAGCTTGAGGACTTTAACCCAGACACAGCTATCAACTGCTGGCTTAGTGCTGGTGCAGGTGGCATACATATACATGGACATTTTTTCAAATCCATCAGCTAAAACATATATACATGAACCTGAAGAAGCCAAATGTATAACAACCAATGTTTTTGAAAAATTAAATTCTTTTAAGAAATAATTATGATGTATATTATTTTGTTTGTTTTTTCTATGAATTAAGTACATACATCTCATCAAATCACGGCAAGTGATTACCATTTTGGGACAAGTGAAAAGTAAGGTGGGACTAATGAAGAGTAAGGTGGGACTAATGAAGGGTAAGGTGGAACTAGTGAATTTTCTGAAACCACTTGTCCTGGACTAGTGGTTAAAAAAAAAATTTGCTCAGCCCTGTAAGATAAACTTAAGGTTAGTCATTCAATGTTAATCCCCGAAACAACCAGCTTGCTGCAAGACATAGCTTTAATGCTGTTATCTCAGTGTAATTTCTTAATAATGCGCATGCAGACTTTTGAGCTGAGGTTTTACTCAGACTTGAGATATTTTATTAAGGAGCTTTGTAATAGACCTAACTTACAAACACCTTTTGCATGAACTAACTCAGTCCAAAATTCTCTCCTACTGAATCAGTCATGGAATGAAATCTTCCACCGAGGTTAAAAGCAGCCCTTCTGTCCATTCATACTTTAAGGTCCCAGTCTGCAGGGTACAAAGGTGTGAGAAATGCACAAATTCTACATATTAGATTGCAACTAGGTTTCAGTTCTCTAGATGCAGATCTTGTCAGAAACCATGTATCACCTAATGAAAGGTGTTCCTGTGTACCCAGAGAGCAGAGCATTTTCTTTTAGATTCACTAAATATAATGATATTGGAAACTAACACAGAAGCAGTTTACTTTGGAACAGACAGATCTTCACTACATTTGGGAAATCCCTTACTATCTCATGATGTAAATAAGGAGAAACACCTCTCCCTTGATAACTCACGCACAATGGGGTCCAAAAACATAGACCACAGCATAAGTGAGGGCGTAAGTTACTGAGGGACCTCAGAAAAATTAAGAAAGGGATGGACATTGACAGTGTGAAGTGGTTTTTAATGAAGTTCTTTGATTTTCTGTATAAATTACCGTTATTTTCAATATATCCAATCACCGAAAGATCAATTAAAACATAACGTGTACTAGCTAAAACATTTTGTATTATGTCACTGTTTTTTAAATGTAAATGTGGATACATTCTAGTGTTACTGTACATTCAGAATAAAACAAGATTCTTTATTTAAATAAAGAGTGACAGTTATTTAGAGAGCAACAATGTCGAAACTCAATATTTTTTAATTGTTATATTAGTTAAATACTTATGCTGTGATTTTGTTCAGGAATTTTATGTTCACTATAAACTTTTGAACTCGCTTCTCAATAATGAATCCTATCTGTGAAACTGAGCTTTTCATGCATTTAGTACTCATTTCTGTTGATTTCTTTGTGAATGAGTATGATAAACTACTAATTAATGTTAGATACTTTAATTACATTGCATGTACTTAGTGTTCTCAGTGTTTGATTAGTCAAGTGAAATTAGTTGACTTAACACATGACCATGACTGCCAGCTCTTATGCATGCAGGATCTGCATGCCTTTTAACTTTTTATTCTAATCCCATTACTTGATTTCATAAAAAAGACTCATTAGTGTGATAATACAGTGCAGGTCAACTTTTAATTGATTGTAACAATGCAACCAACATTCCATACATCAGAGATCAAAGCAAAGTCTATACTTAATTAGGTTCTTACTGAAATGCTCGCGGGTATCGCAGTGACAGTCAGTTGACACTTTCTTGTTTGAATACAAGGGGGCATATTTCTATTTATGATGATTACACTGAAACCGAAACCAAATTAAAATAAAATTGAAACACGAATTTCACTTGACAAAACTTACTTAACTTGTATTTATTTCTTAAAATGTTGCTGCCAGTAGGCATTACTAACATTTTAATTGATCAAAATTTTGTCATATATTGTTATTTACAGTGTACTGAGAATGATTTTGAAAAGAAAATTTAACAAAATATGGGACCGAATGTCCAAGCCTTCTTGACTAGAAGCTCAGATGGTTGGATGTCCAAGTCTTCTTGATATCAGGTTCATTTGTTAGGGCAATCAGAACTTTTAAAATATTAGAATTTTTTATGAATTTTTAGAGAAGAATTGATAAGAAAGGCTCACTGACCTGAATTTCAGGCAGATCTTTATGAACATGTGTTCAGTTTTTCTTAATGCAGTGAAAACTGTTTTAAAAAATTCATAGGCAGACATTGTTTTCATGTAAAGAACTTCACATGTAACTATCTGTGTGTGTGTGAACAATCTCAGGCAGTTTATATGCGTATGATCAACGAATTTAATAGATTGATCTCAACATCCTACCATATAAGCTTGCATACTACTTCAGGCCTGTTGTTAGTGACTTTATATCTCAGCTAATCAAAACAATCAGTCTAAAACAAAACATTACATTTACTAAAATTATGGGGCAAAGACTTGGTTCAACTCGGATGCTGCCATCTTTTAAAATTTGTTTCCAATCTGAGGTAAGTTTTTGTTTCTAATTATGTTATAAGTAATGCTTTGTTAAAACAAGTTAGTGTACCAAAGACAAACTAAAGTAGCAGTTTTATTTATCTCAGCTGATTTTCTTGTCTGAGCAACTCTAATGTTTTCATTGACTGACTGATTGTTTCTATTGGCTGTGATTTAAAGCTGATGCAGAAAAGCCTGCAGTAATCCAAATCTCCATGCTGTAGGAGGGTGAGATAGTAGATGTAGCAGTGCAATATATCTGACAGATATGAAGTGGTGAATTTATTACATGATTAATGCACATATTCTTGTTAAAAGAGCTTATATCATAGAACATCTTTCTTTGGCCATATTGATGAAGTAATTACAGATACACTGATAAGACTTGTCTTTAATAAATGGCACCTTTTGGATTGTTATTCTTGAAGTGAACTCAGAATTCATGCATAAGAAATGCCATTTAAAACCTTTTTATCTTTTCCTTCTCCTCTTAGTATATTCTTTGAGGAAAGTTGACATGTTGTATTTTTTATTTCTGCAGGTAAAGTCAACAGTCCTTCAGTAGTTCAAAGTTGGCAGTGCAAATTGAAGGTTGATGATTTTGTAAGATGTGTTACAAGCGGTAAGTAAAATTATTTGTATAGGTTGTAGGTGTAATACCATAAAATATAGACCCTTAAAGGAAAATGAACTTCATGTGACAAACCAGTTTTATTAGCTCTGCTGGTCATAGACCAGAAGAGTTTATGGGATGATCTGTTGTCCATCATCCATTCATCTGTTAGCACAAGTTTTCTATCGCTACTCCTCCTAAACTACATCGAGGATTGCCATGAAACTTTGTGTGTGTGTGCTTTGGGTTTTCTTATTTAACTGTGTACTCTGTTTCTCGTTATGCATATTAATTTTGCATTGTTTTTAAGCAATAGTTTTTCATTGAGTAGAAAATCTGTGTTGTGTGTATATCATAAATACATTTTTAAAATGTATTATATTGATATGAAGTATATTCATCCTTGAAAGTGTTTATGTTTGGATGGAGAGATTTATACATGGATGGATGGATGGATGGAAGATGGATGTATGATTATACACTTTAAATGAAACAAACTTTTATTACAATCATCATCATAATATCATTACACCTCAATTTCATCAATCGATAATTCATAGAAAGAGAACTTAATGATTATACCTTGCATAGATCTTAAATGTGCTAGAACACATGCCAGCTATCACACTTCTTGTCCCCATCAGAAAGCTTATGTTGATGTGTTAAAACAAATGCCAGCTATCACACTTCTTGTCCCCATCAAGAAGCTTATGTTTATGTGCTAGAACACATGCCAGCTATCACACTTCTTGTCCCCATCAGAAAGCTTACGTTTATGTGTTAAAACACATGCCAGCTATCACACTTCTTGTCCCCATCAGAAAGCTTATGTTTATGTGTTAAAACACATGCCAGCTATCACACTTCTCGTCCCCATCAGAATGCTTATGTTTATGTATTAAAACACATGCCAGCTATCACACTTCTCATCCCCATCAGAATGCTTATGTTTATGTGTTAAAACACATGCCAGCTATCACACTTCTCGTCCCCATCAGAATGCTTATGTTTATGTGCAGATGACCCACCACTTCGCCAAGTGTCCAGTGACATTGATGAAATCCAAAATGTCTAAAACATAGAATCACTCAGTTTGAATTTTAGTGATAGCTACAACACATTCAATTTTCTACAATGCAAAGAAAATGATCATAGTTTTTACTTAAATTTGCTTATATATGTTGATATGCACAATAGACTTCAAATCATGTTTGATTGGATATTTGATATGCACAACAGACTTCAATTTATCATGTTTGATTGGATATTTGATATGCACAACAGACTTCAATTTATCATGTTTGATTGGACATTTGATATGCACAACAGACTTCAATTTATCATGTTTGATTGGATATTTGATATGCACAACAGACTTCAAATCCTGTTTGATTGGATATTTGATATGCACAACAGACTTCAATTTATCATGTTTGATTGGATATTTGATATGCACAACAGACTTCGAATCATGTTTTATTGTATATTTGATATGCACAACAGACTTCAATTTATCATGTTTGATTGGATATTTGACATGTACAACAGACTTCCAATCATGTTTGATTGGCTATTTGATATGCACAACAGACTTCAAATCATGTTTGATTGGCTATTTGATATGCACAACAGACTTCAAATCATGTTTGATTGGATATTTGATATGTACAACAGACTTCAAATCATGTTTGATTGGATAGTGTATCAGCAACACCGTGTATGTATAGATTATTTGTGTAACTCATCACTGACAAACAAATGGAGAGAGATTCAGAAAAGATAAAAAGTAGATAATTAGAAGACAGACCTTGATTACCGGTGAAGCCGTCACCGATTTCTACTCAGTGTAGATGAATTCATCGATGTGTTTTTATTGGTCAATTAGCTATTAAAACACGTGTCTGGGAATGTGTAAGAGTTCATTTTGCTGGTGCGATTGATATCAACACCTGCTAAGGTTGCGTGCAATACATTTTGCGGGGGCTACAACACTGTAACTATTCGGCTGTGTCCATGGAGCATCTCAAAAGCCATAAAGTACTATCACTTAGTGAACATAGAACAAATGACAGTGCAAAGTCACTTTTGCTTTCCTTATTGAAAAAGGCAAAGTTTACACTTCATCTGGTAGGTTGACCCTTGGATTTTAATAAAACTTTGGTATGCATTTCCATTCACTTAATACATTCATTCAAGGCAAAATTAAAATTAGAGTTCGTTTTCCTTTTACTTATAATTTGTCCCAACCATGAATCATAATGTAAATTTTCATAGTGTAAAGGACATCAGATGGCATGCATGCAGTGTTATACTTTTTTATTGCCTGAAATTAATGCCACTGAAAAAAAAATGGAAAAGCAATAATTTTACATTGTATGTCAGCCCATCTATCTGTCAGTTTATTTGATCTACTGGATTGAACTTTTGTTTAGAAGTTTTGAAAGTCAGATCTATTTGCAAGAATGAATTTTCCATCAGATTGTTTTATAAGAAAAGAATAAAAATTGAGGTTGCAAGACCCATAATTTTATTGTTGTTTGCTTGTGATTCCATAAACAAAGGAAAAGAGATCATTATTATTATTATGTCAGTGTACACTACAGGTTCCATGTGTCTTTTTTTGTAGTAGAAATTGAGACAAGGAGTAGATCTTTTATTGCTGCAGACTAGGGGTGAAATGATTAATCGATATATCAATGTATTGATAAATTTTCCATATCGATACAAGAGGTGAAAATCGATACAAAACAATACTTACCCAATACAAGTTACTTTAATCTTCAGCAGCCATGAATAATTATTAGTCATTTGCCTTTTTATTCTTTATTTTGAGCATACATCTGAGACACACATAACAGGCATATGCACACATTTCTGTCTGTAAAAAACAAAAACTATTGACAACACTCACTCGCCTTCGACAAATTAACGCAAGGTGACTAACTCACATGGTTCAAAATCTGCCCCCTCCCCCGCCAATTCCATGCTAATTATTTTATCCTGTCAGCAGGTTCAGTCACCGATAACTTATCTAAACATAAAGGAGACATTCCAGATTTGTTCGCCATATATGATCTAAGTACTTTACTGATCATTTAATAACCACTTTTACGTGAAGTTTATCTGTTGCTTCTTATCTTGTCTACTTGGATCGAGTTTGAAGGCTGCACTTCCAATGTGTCATGCAGCGAAATATGTTACATTCAGTTCTGATTGGTGGTAATTGTTTGTTCAAGTCCAAGGAAAAACAATAACCACCAATCAGAACTAACTGTAGCTTATTCACTGTGTGACACACCAGATGTAACCAAACTCAATCCAAACAGATACAAAGCAAAAGTGGCTTTTAAATGATCTGTAAAGTACTTTAAGTTTGGAATATCTGATTTTACGCTGATATATGTAATCAGCGACTGAACATGCCAACTGGATTAAAAAAGAACAAATTAGCACAGAATCGGCAAGGGGGAAGATTCCAAACCACACAAGTTACAAGTTATAGCCACCTTGTTAATTTGTAGAAGGGGAGTAGGTGTTGTCTATAATTTCCTTTTTCACTGACAGAAATGAGTGCCTGTGGATGTGGCAGTTGTTTTGCATCTACTGGAAGTACAATATGAAGGATTTGGTTGTTAGTTATATCCACTCCCACATTCAGACTTGTTCTAGATAAGATTTTCATTGCACATGGAATTGCACTATTTCTTCTATTTTAAAGATAACACCATAATGGCTTCCAACTTTAAGTAAAGGCATGAAATCGGCAATAAAATGTTTTCAAAGCATTCATGCAGTGCAAAAAAAAAAAACATAAATGGCATGATGACCAAAATGAGTCCTGTATCTGATCAAATATAGCAGCTTGAAATGGCCTAAAAAGTTTAATTAAAGTCACTGACAGCTAGTCAGTTTGGAAGTATTTTTTTTTATCTTGTCAAGGGTGAGAATGGCATATGAATAGATGATAAGTCTATGTCTGTCTGTAATTCACGTACGGGAAATATAACCACTATGTCAACACATATTAAATGGCACCACCCTACCACTGACAGACCTTCTAAGTGGAAAAGACCATCAAGTTGATAATGTGTATCAATAATGTATTGTATTGTCGACTGGGTATCATGAATTGTATAGATACACTGCAGATGTGTATCGTTTCAACCCTACTTCAGACAGATTCAAAGTTAAAAGCATTGAAGTTCTTCGTTTTCATTTCTTATTTTTGTCCTTAATAATACATGTTGTGTCAGTTCTATAGCTGTAAGTACCGGCAATTGAAAAAGACGATCAACAATGGCAGTACTCTAAGCTGAAGACAGTTTATTTTAATTGCTACATACATGTTTTGTTGTTCCAAGTGATTATAATGTTGTATTTTCCTGAGATAACAATCTTGATGATACAAGGTTGAAATGCAGTTTGGTGATTTATTTTCTTAGGATTCAGATTTGTAGCTACTGTCATAACATATGGTTTTTTCGTTTTTTGTAAAATGAAGGGTGTCCAGACTCCTTAAATTTGTATAGCAACAACAAGAATGATGGATAAAAGTAAACTTTAACAGGGAATATGTGTATGAAATAGAATGAATGTCAAAGGTCACTTGCTCAAAGAAAATACCTGATCATATATACCAAAATGTAAGGCTCTCTTTTTTAATGCTTACTTTCCTCTACAGGTTGTGTTAACTGTTACAGAGATCTTTCCAAGTTGTCCTCTGTCTTCAAGGATTCAATTGCCTTGCCACTTCTGAGTGATTTAAGAGCAAGTAAGTATGATACACAGGACCATTCGCATAAGGTAAAACTCTTTGTTATAAAGCTTCTTATTTAGTGCCCCCTCCCCTCAAAGTAGTTTCTTCATGCAACCAGTTATTGAATGTTCTACATAAAACTAGTTATAGTGTTATAATTGATACCAGAAAATTGCTAATTGATACAACCAGACCAATATTGTTTACTGATACAACCAGACCAAGTTTGCTAAATTGATACAACCAGACCAAGTTTAATAATTGATGCAACCAGACCAATATTGCTTACCAATAGAACCAGACCAAGCTTGCTAATTGATACAACCAGACCAAGATTGCTTACTGATACAACCAGACCAAGCTTGCTAATTAATACAACCAGACCAATATTGCTTACTGATACAACCAGACCAAGCTTGCTAATTGATGCAACCAGACCAATATTGCTTACTGATACAACCAGACCAAGCTTGCTAATTGATACAACCAGACCAAGTTTAATAATTAATGCAACCAGACCAGTATTGCTTACTGATACAACCAGACCAAGCTTGCTAATTGATACAACCAGACCAAGTTTAATAATTAATGCAACCAGACCAGTATTGCTTACTGATACAACCAGACCAAGCTTGCTAATTGATACAACCAGACCAAGATTGCTTATGTTTTGCTGCTCATTTGGAGTGATTCAAAATATTATGGTGGCGTTCAACAGTTTTGTATTTTGCATAGGGTTAGATTTTGAAAGAAAAAGAATTTCCCAGGTTTTCCTAACTGGTTGCCTGGCTATTTAAAAAAGACCTTGTATATCTTATGTATTATTAAAAGAACTTTTAATTCCCTTTATTTTGGTGTATGATTCATGGGTGCAATTTGGGTTATAGAGTATACAGCTTGGTCTTGCTTCAGATGTGTACTCTCAAAAAACTGCTAGCTTCACTTGTTCATTTTCACTTCCTGAACTTCAAAGGTAAATTGTAAAAAAAAGGAGCCGATAACTTTGTTTACTTTTTATCAATTTTTTTATTAATTCATTGTACTTTTAGAAGAAGCTGGTATTGCCTAGTCTGGCAAAATTCTTGTTCCCTATTTTAAAAACTGCTAAAAGTAGTGTAAATGGGACTAATTCAGGCCGATTTTTCAAGCACATGGGAGCAGCCATTTTTTTCAGCTGTGTGCTTACATCATGTACAATTTCCACAAGTTTAATATATAACACCTTACACTTGTCACTCTCTCAGAAGTACATAATATCTGTAGAGCATCTACTATAGAGCACAAAGAAATGTAGGATAAACAACATAACAACATAGAAGCAAATTAAGTCTGCTAGATGAAATTGGTTTATCAATGTAATCTATTCATAGAAAATATTTTAATATTTTTCCAAACAACATTTGATAGAGGCTGCAGGAAGCTTAGAAAAAAGAAACTAGGGCTATTAGCAATGAGAGCATTGCAAAGGACCCCACTAAATACAATTTGCTTGGCAGGGTCTTAAAGAGAGGAACTTGTGTTGAAAAACCAAAGTTAGTGGGATTAGAAATCAGGGCCCATAACTCCTTTGAATGATGTTAGGAATGGAACTTATTGAAGATCTCATTATTATAAAGCTATGTGCTAAAAAATTTGTCAAAATGCAACAATCCTTGGTAAAGTAATGCTGTAGAAATCAGGATTCAGGGGACCTGGCAGTCAGGGGACATAACTTTAATAAATTATGTTATGGAATGCTGGAAATTGAACTCATTCAAGGTCTCATCATTTCAGAGCAGCATTTCAGATTGGGTTGAAATCCAATAAACCATACTTTTTAAATAATTTTAGCATCTTTACCTTTTATATAAATTTGTATCATGTAGCTCTGCATGTTTACGTTTATTTGGAAGGGTTTATCATCCTAAAGTTCTTTTTCCAATTCTTTTTTTTTACATTTCTATAACTTAAGTAGGCACTATATAGCCAGTATTGTGCTGACATGTTGTTAAAGCCTGTGTATAGATACATATATACTTGGTAAAAGTTATGCTGTGGAAACCAAAGTCAGGAGGCTGGGCAATTGGGGGGGGGATAACACCTCGAAATGAAGTTATGACATACTGGAACTCCTTCAAAGTCTCATCATCGTAAAGCTGCATGTCAAAGTTGGTTGAAATCCAACAATTTCCAGTAAGGTTATGCAGCAGAAATCAAAGTCAGGAGGTTGGGCAATCAGGGGCCATAACTCCTGTAAGTGAAAGCATAAAGGACTGAAAATTGAACTCTCAGGGTATCATCAATACAGTGAAGCTGTGTCACATAAACTAGTTTGTTTATGGACAAAGAGATAGACAACAAGATTACCTCAGGGCGCCTTCAACTTCGTTTTTTAAATATTGAATGACCCCTGACTCTAATGAAAAGGGAAGTAACTTGTATCTTCACAAAGATTAAGTTTTATCATCAGTGATAGTTTTAATTCACATGCAAATAACTGAAGATATCAAATTATACATGTCACACTGGCACAAAAGGCAACTCCATTTCTACTGCAACAGTACAACTTCTTTAACCACAATCCAGCAAACAGATTGATTTAACCCTCTCCCCTAATGATAAAAGCTGACTTGCTGTTTGAATTTGACATTGATATGTTTGAGTCACAGTGACAATGTGACTGGAGTATGGTGAGTACAAGTGAAATAATAATGTTTACACAATAATTCACATGCTATACCTTTATCTAAACAATGCCTTGAAGCAAATGTTTAGTTTGCATACACTGAGAAACCATTATTTGGTAAGGAAACACCTAGCCACTGACCATTGAAAGCAGGTGACCTTTATATACATTACTTTTATATAGGAAATTTGACTGAGGGAAATTAGAATGGCCATTGAGAAGAGGTGACCACTATATAACGGTGACCATTCAGACAGGTATGACTGTATAATAGAAACCATTGGCTGCATTGCACAGTCAACCTTCTCAAGTTTTTATAGCAGAGATCTTGCATCACAGAGACGTGAATTGAATCTGCTCGGTCCAGTAGCTGTGGCCCAGACAGCCACCAAACTGTTTTGAGGTCAGTGCAGCCTCCTCACGGGCATGGGTCTGGTGCTTTTGCTGGATTCGCCCAATTGTTTTTTTGCTTAATAAGTTAAATTTGTTCTTTATTCGTATCTGAGTGTTGTGGTCACAGGTCACATGACTGGCAATTATGCTACCATCGTATTGGGAGAGTGGTTTATCCTTCTTCTAGGGAATTCAGACATTCTCTTTCCCTCAATGGAGGTTGATGGTAGAAGTTGAATGCTTATGCATTTTCTCCTCCTCCTACCTATTCTCCTAATGTTAATATGATCAGAGAACGTATTTGAATGAGAAAGCAAATTTTGTAGTAAATCATGTTTCTTCAAGAATACTTACCCAAACACATTACTAGTAAACTCTCTCACACTGCCCTATAACTACACTTACAATTTTGATTGGGTTGCTATGAAACTTAGTACACATTATGGTCATCATCAGAAGATATCTGTGTTGACTGGTCATTGTACTTAAACCATTTTTGGAAGAGTTATGCACTTTGTGGACTATAGATTCATCTCCATTATGGAGATAGGGATGGGGTGCTGCAGAGGCAGGGGTATATTTACATGAGCAAACTAGTTACCATTACTCGAGTTTTTGTTTCTTTTTGTCTTTCCTGCAACAAAGATCACAGAAGGTGAGACAATTTGTCACATAATCTGTCAGTCTGTCTGGCATAAACCTTTAGGTTAAGGTATCTTTAAAGGACAATAGGTCAAGGTCACATGGGATGTTTAGTTGTGTGTTACCAAGGCCACAGTGACATCATCACAGGTGAAACCATAACTTTACATATTTCTTTTTCATTGTAGGTGTGGGTAAGCCTGAGATTTATGGATTTCTGGGACTTACACAAGAAGTCAAGGTGAAGAGAGGAAATGTTTCAGTTCATCATTGACCCTTACAATTAAAATGCATGTCTTTCTGATAAATAATATTATACATATATTACATTGATATCAAATACTTGCATACTCATTGTATCAAAGAGAAATTACAACAGTTTCTAGAGCTGTCTAAAGTTTTAAGTGGTATTAATTCCAAATAACACTAAATACTGCAGTAACTGAGAAAATTCCACATTTAATCTTTGTGATTTAATATGCTGAAAGCTCCTCTTTTGTGTATTTATATATTATTATACAAAAAATATCGTAAAAGTGTTCATACAAATGCTGTTTAACAATGGCCTGAAGGGAGAAGTAACAATTAAATTCTTCATTTAGGGTATAAAGCCAATAAAGATGCTAATTGACCATGATGAATATTTCCATAATTTTGTAAAAGATTTGGAATGGGGAAAAAACAATGTTAGACTTTGAAATACACATATTTTTATTGGCCCTTTCCTTTTTATGCAAAAAGCAGGGAGTAGAAAATTCATGTTTATGTCTCTTTATTCATCCATCCATCACATTTTTGCTTCATAACTTCAAAGCCATTGGATACAAAATGGATGTAACTTGGTAAACTTGCATGTTATCATTAGAAAATGTGTCACATACTATATGTGGGGTTCTTTCTCAAAGATAAGTGTCACCAAACAGTATTTTAAGCTTTTTATTTTCTCTCTGTAATTCAATGCTAGTATTTAAGGACAAGGAATGAAACTTGGTACACTTTAGACCTAAAAAAATTATGTGTGTTTCTGGTTTCCCGACCAACCTTATTTTTATCTGCCGACACCAAAACATTTGCTGTCTCCCCGGCCAAAAATTAATATTGAAGGAAATAAAAATGCTGTATGTTGTGGCTATTTTCCATCGTTTCATCTCATTCTGGTACCGTTTCATCTCATTCTGGTACCGTTTCATCTCATTCTGGTACCGTTTCATCTCATTCTGGTACCGTTTCATCTCATTTCTATAGTAGTAAATATCACTGACTGACAAATACTTATTTTATGTAAGGCAAAAAGCCATGTCTGTCGCCAATTCTGAGCATGATTTAAAAAATGGCAGTGTTGTGTCCTTGTGTACCACTTGGAGGGATTGTTTTCTATGTTAAATCTTGATTTATAGTGCTAGATGGCCACTTCACTTATTTCACTGAAGATAGAAGAGTGTGAATACTTTGACTTTGTAATGAAACTATGCATGATTTAAAATGGAGAAAGGTAAATTGATGTGTTTTACCAATATCAACCCGAGTGACCAAAACAGGATTTGAAACATGTCAAATTCAAGGTTTTTGCATCAGCGTCAATGTTATTTCTGACAAATATCAACATATTGTCGCTTGAGACTCATCTCCATATTGGAGATATCTCTAATTTTGGCATGAAATGAGTAGTATTGCAGTGTGTCACAAATCCAGCAGTCAAAGAAGTGACAGCAGCAATTTATCACACTGCAGAAGTTGCAACATGTAATGCAGCAAATGCATTTTGACTGTTAATGGCCAGAAGAAGATGCTTCGCTTCCCAAAACTCAAGCGGGTATGGTTTTAAAAATGTAGGCAATGTACATCTATCTAGCACAGATGGGGAAGGTTTCTTTGTTAGGAGAAGTGGAACCTCTCCCACCCCCACTGCATTCTCTCTCGTTTTTTCCCCCAGCTTTCATGTGACCTGGATTTTAGAGAAGGGGTGATTAACACTTGGTTTATGCCCATGGGGCCCAGTGTTCTTACTTTTTTTTCTTCAGAACTGGACTTATTTTCCACAATTACTAGTCTGAGTGCTAGACACTTGAGGGATACAATCTTTTTATATTTAAAATGCTTAATCAATTGTATTTAAAATGTAAATGGACACTTATATTGAAAGATTGCAATGTTGTTTACAGATGTATAAGTACAAATTTTCATGCTTCCTAGTAACATTTGTACTCCATTTCCTCTCTCACTATTAATGCATGTAGTAATATTAAAGTAGTGGTTGCACTTGTAACTGTCACTCAAAAAAGCGCTTGCACTTGTAACATCACTTTCAGAAAAAAAGAGCTTGGATTTTCTGAAGAATAAAACATTTAATGGGCACTCACTTACCCAGATATTAGTGATTGGCAGTATTGCAAAACCTTTAGAACTGTCTTTGATATATGTATTAATTTGATCTGCTATGATAAGATTCATATATAATAAAAAAATTTCATGCTTATAAAATTGAGAAACAATATATATAGAAATATAATTGAAATGTTCCTGAGACAGGCCTTTTATTAAACCAAGACTAGTAAAGTGGTGATTGAGGTTCATATGTCAGTTTTATCATAAGCCCTTTACTACTGGAAGGCTATGATACACTTACTTTGCATGCATTTAAGATCATTTGCTTTTTCTTCTTCAGGGTGTTGTGGAGTGCCTGGTGGTACCTTACAAACCAACACAACATCCTTAATGATACAACTCTGAGACAGAAAAATGCTTAGCCTGTGCTAGCTGCATTTGATTCATTGACAAGTCACAATGAAACAAAATGTAAAAAGATCAAATCTCAGCTCCTGAAAGCCAGTGAACTTGAAAGTCACAGTCAAGCATTATATAGACTTCTTTTAAAACCACTTGTAAAATGTTTGAAATAATGGCTACAATCATATGATGACATTAAAGGTGTATCAAATTTTATGATTGCTTGTAAAAATCATTTAAATGCAAGTGTTACAAAATAGCAATATTATAATGGTTTAAATCACTCTATACGCACAGTAGTAGAGTCTATATAGTTGGACATAGAACTAGAGAAGTAGGTAGAGTTAAATATCAGTATGACATAATTTATAAAGATATTGTTACCACAGGATTGAATAACCCATCATTTTTTGATAAAGATAAGCATATACAAACTGGGCTTGAAAGTAACCTTCAAAAATTCAGCTATTTTGAAAATCTTGAGTTGTCTGTACCTATTTATGCTAGTTAGTTAGTACGTATTGCTGTGCCACTTTTTCTAAGCCCAGTCAGAATGGGCAATATACTTAGATTAGTGAGTTATATATAATAAGCATCTCTGAGTCATTGATTATTATCACTATAGAAATTATATGTAATAGTACTGGAATTAGATGAAAAGATGGAAAATGGCTACAACAGCATTATTTCCTTCATTTTTATATAAAAGTGTGTACTTGATAAATGATGACATTGGATTAGTATTTTGGTTTTCTTTCAAGTTTGACTTATATCATTGAAGTTGAAGAACATTTCATTCAGTAATAATAAGAATTTAAATTAGTGGAAAAATTTACATTAAAACTGAATTTTCTTGTATTTATAGTATCCAGTTAATAAGATTTGTAACACTGAAGTTCATAAACATGCATGCCTTGAACTTGTGCTAAGTTTGATAAATGATATAAATTTAAATTTTGTGTATTTGTCGTATGTTGTATTGACAGCATTTAAAATGACAGATGGTTTCACTTGGTATCAACCAAGACTGGAATAAATGTCAGACTTGATAAATGATAGCACACATTTTCTTGTATGGTCATTTTGAATTGAAGCTTTGAACTTGACAAACATGAATGACTTGAACTTTTAAATAATGTAATAAATGATAATACTGACTTTTTCACAAACAAATTTCATTGAACAAAACATCAAATGAGTGAATGTCATGAATTGTTTTATTTATCATGTTTTTAGAAACATGCTGATCATGCACAGCTGATATTGAGGTTTACTCTTGAGCAATATAAATGGCCAGTAGGAAGCCCCAGGTCTTTTTCACTCAAGGGGATTGGCCAGTAGGAAGCCCCAGGTCTTTTGCACTCAAGGAGATTGGCTAATGCTCAAGATGGAAAGAAAGTGTGGTGCCACTCACCATGCAGTTAGGTTATTGTGCTTACTGGCATACTGCAGATAATGACTAATGGGCCCAGGCAATACTGCATTTTTAAAGCAGTAAAAAGGGAGATGTTGCTTGATAATGCAGCTATATATTGCACTATACTCATGTGTATGCATAGAAAACACCTGTATCAACCCTTTAGGAAAATATACATTAGTGTAATCAAAGAAACATTAACATATATGAAGATGTTGTGACATGTACTGGTACAAAGTACAAGATAATTCTTATTGATCAGTACTTGGTGTAAAGAAATAAGTCATTTATCATTATAACAGTCAGCATTCAGCAATATTATTATTTTTTTTTTGAAATTAAAAAAAGAAATTTTTGCATACCTACCCACCTCCCAAAATTTTTTCAGGATGAAACTGGAAATGCACATATTTTTATTTCCTTAGTATCACAACTGGAGGATGTGTACCAAAGTTGATGGCATATCTTTAAGGTGAATGTCATGGGTCAGCATTACATTTCTGTGGCTTACTGCAGAGCTGTTTGATATAGAAGAATGGAACTTGATGTGCTTATATAACATTACAACAAAGTGTGTTTTGTCCCCCAATTATGGTCATATCTTCTGGATCAAAGTCACATTTAGCATTACATACTTTCCATGTGTGCCTAGTAACTCTACAGCTCGTTTTTAAAAGTCAAATGCAGAGTTCATGAATATACAGTATTTGTGCCCTCAGCACAGCTGGTGGGAGAAAAATTCACTGAATATGCTTTTTGTGCCTATTTTCAGTTTAAGATCCTCAGTTATCTTGATGTCAAGAACACGGTGATTGTTTCTGAAGTCAACAATGAGCTATTAATGTTGTCCAGAGATCCGTATATATGGAGGAGACATTACCTCAGAGATTTTAAAAGTAACTTCATTTCAACTTAATAACTTTTAGTTATGGCCCACCATGACAGTGTTAGGAGCATTTAGTGTTACCCTTGTCCGACTATCCATTCATCAATAACACATTGGTTAAGTTTTGTCAGTTTTCAGGCATGGGGCATCCATGTTCCATGAGCACATCTCATTTTAAATCAACCTCACATAATTTTACATTTAATTTAGAAAAATTTACATAAATTCATCTGTTTATACTACATGTATCTTCAAAACTAATTATACATATATTTTTTTATACTGAAAATTATGTTTTTTTTCTTCTTTTTTTTCTTCTGAATATTAGATAGGTTTTTACTTAGCTACGGATTCTAATAAAAATCCAAGCATTTTTAAAATACTTTTCAGAAGTTATGCGTAGCATCAGTCACTAGAAACGTAAATATGAAACTATAAGATAAACACATTATTACTATAGTACGTTGATTGGGAGAGCTGTATCATCTCAAGTTTGCATGTGATATCAGCAGATCATACAAGACACAAAGTGTTGAGTGTAACCTGCTAATGTCTCATACTCATGAGAGATGATGCAGCTGTCCCGATCAACATGCTATACTGATTATGCTTTCATTATATACCTTTAAAGAAAAGACATTGATATTAATTAATTATTGGAGCTACTTCTTACAGCGTAAGAAGGTTATTAATAGGTGATGAGACCCCACATTATGTTTGTGGATGGTGTACTTTTTGGATACCTGAACTGTTTACTACTATGATTTCACCATAGTTTCTACAGAATATTTTGTTTTCAATATGGACTGCAGTTCAGGGTATTGATTTACAATGTTTATTCCCTGCCCTGATGTGCAAGGAGTTGTCTGTCCATCTGTCATTGCTCCATCTGTCCATCACATCTTAGCTAAATTTTGCATGTGTGTGGATACCTCTTTGTGCAGGCAACATCCATCCACAGAAGGTCAGTATGACCTATATTGCACACTGAAGTGACTTTGTTGTAGTTTTATGTTTAGGTCAGTATGACCTATATTGCACACTGAAGTGACTTTGTTGTAGTTTTATGTTTAGGTCAGCATTTCATGCACTTTTGCTTCAGAATCATATAACTTTTTGAGTGGATTCCTCTTGGTGTATGCATTAACCTTCTACTTAAAAGTAGGTCAGTCTGGTCTATATTTTATACTTCAATGACTTTGGTTACGTTTGTTCATTTTTGAGTTATATGAACTTTTTTATGTTTCTCTGCATTATTAATTTTCAATTTATTTAATTTGTCATTCAGTTTCTAAATTTGTTTTTTGGCATATTATGCTATAATTCACATTTGTACCTCCCGTTCCACATGATCATGCCATTTTTTTTCAGTTTTTGACTTGACTTTACAGTCAGCATCTTAAATCTGAGTACAAACTTATGCTCCAAAGTTTTATAATTTCCAGGCCTAAAATTTTGTGTTCAGAGAAAATGTTGATTTAGGCAGTGTCAAAACTTACTATTTCTGATCATTCTCGTATGCCTTACTCCACTGTTTTATTTTCAGACAGGTCTGACAACTCCCTCTCTCAAGATTGGTATAAAGTAAGTACAGTCAATTTTTAGTCATCCAAATTCTGATTATCCAAATCATCAACTTTCACAAACCAACAGCATACACCCCTTCCCAGTCTGCTTTTAGTCATCCAAACTCTGATTATCCAAATCATCAACTTTTACAAATCAACAGCATATACCCCATCCCAGTCTGCTTTTAGTTATCCAAACTCTTATTATCCAAATCATCAACTTTCACATACCAACAGCATACACCCCTTCCCAGTCTGCGATTAGTCATCAAAACTCTTATTATCCAAATCATCAAACCAACAACATACACCCCTTCCCAGTCTGCTGTTAGTCAAGCCCACATTAGTGGGAGGCAAGACATAGCAGTCAATTTTCACGCTGCAGGCGGCAGTGATGGCATTGTTGACAGTTAAGATTTTGGTTAAAGTTTTTCATTTGCTTATATTTCCTAAACCCCCTCATGGATTTTCTTCATACTTAGGATGATTTATTATGAAGCTAAGAAAATTCATTCTTTGACATGCTCACTTTCCCCTTTTATCACTAAACCCCTTGATTGATTTTCTTGTACTTTGGATGGATCATTATGAATTCATTCTGCAGCATGCTTGCTCGACTTCTTTACATTTTACAGCAGTGCTTTGATTGTGGGTGGAACATGCAAGCCCTGGCCTACTTGAATTAATATTTACACCCTGGAGTACAGGCCACATAAGCTGGTTTTATATTTACATCCTGGAGTACAGGCCACATAAGCTGGTTTTATATTTACACCCTGGAGTACAGGCCACATAAGCTGGTTTTATATTTACATCCTGGAGTACAAGCCACATAAGTTGGTTTTATATTTACAGCCTGGAGTACAGGCCACATAAGCTGGTTTCAAAATCTTTTAAGAGACAAGAAGGTGAGGGCCTTCATGTCAAACCCACAATCAGAGCATTGCTGAAAACTTTAACCCAAACCTTACAAACTGCTGATGACAACACCACCACCACTACCACAGGAAACATGATTGATATCCCTCGCTTCCCACTGATGTGGGCTCAACAAAAAGAATGACAAGAATGTAGCAGTTTTAGTACTGCAAGCAGGCTATGTATGCAAGGATTTGTGTTTACATGGCTTGTATGATCTCTTGGTGACAGATATATTAAGCAAGTGATTGGATTCAGAAGACTCTTTACAAACTTACCTGAAGGTAATGAGCAGTGGATAATAACAGTATAATTTTTCATGATCACCTGAAGGGTAATGAGCAGTGGATAATAACAGTATAATATTTCATGATCACCTGAAGGGTAATGAGCAGTGGATAATAACAGTATAATATATCATGATCACTTGAAGGTAGTGGATAATAACAGTATAATATTTAATGATCACCTGAAGGGTAATGAGCAGTGGATAATAACAGTATAATATATCATGATCACCTGAAGGTAATGAGCAGTGGATAATAACAGTATAATATATTATGATCACCTGAAGGTAATGAGCAGTGGATAATAACAGTATAATATTTCATGATCACCTGAAGGGTAATGAGCAGTGGATAATAATAGTTCATGATCACCTGAATGGTAATGAGCAGTGGATAATAACAGTATAATATTTCATGATCACCTGAAGGTAATGAGCAGTGGATAATAACAGTATAATATTTCATGATCACCTGAAGGTAATGAGCAGTGGATAATAACAGTATAATATTTCATGATCACATCATATTTGATGTAATTACTGTTCCCAAGTAGTAACATGTCAAGCTGCTGCCATTTATAAGTTTTTATTAACCAGTCATTTTTCAAAAAGAGTCGATTTTAGATTTTGGTGGAAAAAAAGTACACTTAAGCTCCTTCTGGCACAGACCTTTTCATTTCTGAGGAAAGAAAAATACTTCCATATCTTTAAAAAATTATGCTGTATTGCTGTGATCACAAAGCAAACCATTCATAATGCCTTTCCTTGTTTCAGCTGTACAAGGAACAATACAAATTGAGGAAAGGGCATAAAAAACGGATGAAAAAGATGATGTTCATTGTGCCCCCGACATTCCAGCCTATTCCCACACTATTTTTTCCTGGACCTTTGAGGCCCCCAGGACCTGGGTTTATTGGTGGAGATTATGATTTGTTTCCAAATTTTTCAGGTACATCTCTAACTATAAAGCATCTCACTATGGGGATAAATCATAGTTTTCATGCTGTTCATATTGGTAAATGTTTTAATGATTTAAGCAAAATACTTACTAGGGTGAAGTCTTGCTAGACAGAAGGCTTTCATAGTATTCTGGTATACAGCATGGTTCAATTTCTATATACAGTACACACAAATACATGAATGAATGACTATGTTACAGTGGTGCTAGTGTAGGGTGTTCAGTGGCGCAAGCAATTGTAATTCTGGCAAACCTTGTATAACACTGAACAAATGAGGGTATCTGGTTCATTTACGCTCAGCATCACAGGCACAAATTAGGGTATTCCAAGTCAATACTGTGAAGATCACATTCCTTTAATATTTGACTCATTTTCTCGAGGATTTACAGCAAATGGTAACTAAGTCTATCATACATCAGTCACTCTAACACCCTATAGCACTTTTTAGTGGAGTGTAAATTGGTTCCAACTAAACAGGCATGTTTGGAAAATGGTCAGTCTCTTTAGTGTGTACATCACTCCCTCGATAATTCGCACCTGGATAACTTGTGAACCCACATATAATGTGGGATCAGGCGTGAATCGCATTTTTGTTACTTGAAAATACAACAGAAAATTTACCCCAATTTTTTTAACATAAAGAAAAAATCGCGACCAAAATTGGTAAAAGAAATGTTAATATATCACTCGTTTTATCATGAAACTCTAAACTTTTAATAAGAAGTCATATATTTTGTAAAATTTTCTTTTCAAATAACATTCTCAGTACACTGTAAAGAACATTATTTGATGCAGTTTTGATAAATGAAAATCTCACTAATGCATACTGGTGGCAACACTTTAATAAATAAATACCAATTAAATATGTTTTGTCAAGTGAAATATGTGTTTTAGTTCAATCTTTTTAATTTGGTTTCAGTGTAATCATCATAAATGTAATATGCCCTCTTGCATCCAATGTGAATAATGTCAATTTACCATCGCAGCTATGTGTGCGAGTGTTTCTGTGAGAACCTACTTCAGTGCCAACTGTGTTTTGGTCTCCGACTTGTGGAAGTATTTGTTGCATTGTTACATTCAGTTAAAAGCAGACCTGCTTTGCATTATCACGTTAATTACATCTTTTGTATCAAGTCAAATAAAGGGGGTGAAATAAAAGAAAAGTTAAAAGTCATCCAAATCCTACCTGCATAAGAGCTAGCTGTCACGGTTGTGTGTCGGGTCAACTCATTTCAGTTGATCAATCGAATAATGGTATAAATATTGTTATGTAAGTGATATAATTAAACTACCTTAAATTAGCCTACTCATTTACAAATACGGAGAATGTAGTTTGAAAAGAAGATTTTACAAAATGTGTGACTTCTTAGTAAGGGACATTTATTTTGTGAAACTACCGTAAACATTGAAACTAAATTTTTTTTTGTATTGTTCTATTAGTAAAATAGTGATTTCATGATTTAATTGCAAGTAATAGTGAAACTTCTTCTCATCAAGAATTTTAAGTTCACTACAAACGCCTGGAACTCGCCAGTCCATAATGAACCGTATCTGTGAAACAAAGATTTTTCTTCACCAAGTACGCATTTTGCTAGGTTGCCTTGCAAAATGTCCCTTGTTTTTGAAAAAAAAAAAGAATCTTGTTTTGTGAATCAATAACAACAAAAAGCAGTGATGTAATATACAATGTTAACATGTACACATGATGGTTCTTGGAATAATGTTGTTAACAATCTTTCAGAGGTTGGGTATCTTGAAGAAAAAAAGGTAATTTATACAAAAAGTGATCAACTTCATTAAAAATAGCTCTTTATTGACATGTATTCCCAGTGCAATTATAGAACGAGTATTCAGCCATTAAACAGCCCCATTACACCACACACACCCCACACCCCGGTTTTCTTGATGTCTAAATTTTTTTTTAGGTCCCTCAGTAACTTATCCCCATGTTTATAGTGTGGTCTATTTTTTGGACCCCATTGTGCACCAGTTCTCGAGGGAGAGGTGTACTTTATATCAATACTCTTAGAGTAATATTCTAAATTTAGCTGTAACTACTGCTAACAACATTTGTCCATTTCTGAGTGGTCTTTTTCCAGTCATAAATTGTGACATACATGATCCAAATTTTTTTAACAGTTTATTCAGACTGTCAGTACTCAAACACTAGGAGTGTCTTATAACAAATTAGTTCAACCTGTTTGACTGAAAAATAGTTCTCATGTTATTGACATTTTTCTAGTAGAGTGGTTTTCACCACTTTGTGTGAATCTTATGGTCAAAATCCAACTTCTTTTACACAGTCAAAACAAGTAAATACTTTAGTTGGTTTAAACATGCTTTTATTACAAACAATGAAATTGGTATCAGCTAGAAAGTTCATACAACTTATTATCACTTTTCACCATACAAAGAATGATTTTAAATACAAAATGTTTAAGATTGCTAGAATATGTACAAAATTAATTTTATAAATACATATTATGATGGCAATATTGACAGGAGAAAATGGGAGAACAGAAAAGAAAAGATGGTAGAAAAGAGAAGAATCTAGATCCTATGTATCTAGGAAATGATTCAAACATTGTTGGGATCAAACTGTTTGCTAGTTTCCTAGTTTTAATATATTTTTCCACTTCCAAACCTATAATTTGAGTTTGTTTTTTGTTATTTTGGAAATTTCATGTTAATAATAAATCAAAATTTAAATTCAGTTGGTTTAGTTCAGGTTATAATATATGTCTTTGATTAACATACCTCCAATTTGAAAATAAACAATGTTCATTGGTTTCAGTGCCTTCTCCACATACACAGACAGGAGTGTCACTTAAACCTACTCTGTAGAGATGCTGCCATAGGGAGCTGCAATTATTTTGCAGCTTTGTGTGTATTATCAATAATCTTCTGTCATCATGCCAAATATTTTTGAAAATATTAGATTTTGGAAGCTGGAATCATTTGAACTCTTCTAGTGACATAATCTGATGTATATCTGAAAGATTATTCCACAAATTGACACAGGATGGTCCAAATGATTTTCGATAAGGAGCATACATGCATGAGACTGAAACTAATGTCAGACCTATTATGCAATGGATATCTGCTTATCTTGCTTACATAAGAGGGAATCAGTTCTTATAAAAATAAAAATGGGACAACACCATTGATAATCCTATAGAAGGTTGCTAGTTTTTTACTAGTTCCCCTTTCACTCGAGGGAATAAATCCTGTTTCTAATTGTAAACATTCTTTACTTGCATAACAAGCTAAACCAGTGATAATACAGGCAGATTCAAGCCATAATCTTTCTATTTTAATCAAATTCTCCTCACTACAACCATCCCAAACTATGCTGGCATATTCCAATAATGGCCTAATATAAGTCAAGTACAATTTTGAAAGAGTTGTTTTGGAAAGCTTAAACTTTATAGCTCTCAACAATGCTAATTTTTTATTTCCTATTTTGACTACATCTTCAGTATGTTAGTTCCAATTAAAATCTTTTTGAATTGCCAAACTAAGGTGTCAGTGAGAATTAACAAAGTGTGAGCTTTTGCCATCTAAAAATACTTCAGATTCTTTTATATTTGAAATTTTTTTGAATAGCATTACTTCTATTTTCATAGCATTCATTGTAATAAGCCACTATTTTGTTAGATCATATAATATTTCCAAATCATGCTTGATCACATGCAGCATTCATTGTTTTAGCAATGTCATTGACATAAACCAAGAATCATAAAGGGCCTAATACTGAACCTTGGGGTATTCCTGCATTTATTTCCTAACACTAGATAATGAATCTTTAATAATAAATATTTGTTCACTATCAAAAAGACATCTTTCAAACCAGACAAGTAGATAAATATTTATTCCATATTCCTTAAGTTTGAAAACAAGTCCTCAATGTCACTCTGTTAAATGCTTTCAGTAGGTTATAGAACACCATACAACTATCTTCATTTCTTTTTCTTGCTAGACATAGAGTGTGTTAAATCTCAATGTGTTGAAGCGCTGTAGAGTTAGATGGTAAGAAGCCAGATTGATACTTATAAAAAAGATGATTTGCACGAAAAAAGTTATAAACAGAGTTATATAGAATCCTTTCAAACAGTTTTTCAATGGAGCTTATGAGTCAGGTCTATAGTTGGATACCAGACTTTTGTCACCTTTTTGAAAGACTGGTACAACATCACTATTAATAGTAATTTCCATGAACTAGGAAAGGTTTTCTCCTCTAGAGATCTATTAAACAAGTAGAAAAGAACTCGAGGTAGGGACTGAGAAACAGGTTTCAACATTTTGAGACTTAATGGCGTCCAAACCACTGACCTTATTGACATCTAAATTTTGTATAGCATCCAAGATGTCCTGTTCAGTAACCTTAATAATTGATTGTTCATTGTAAGTCCCAAGGTTGAGTTCTGCAGGAGTTTGGTTTTGATCATAGATAGTCAATATTGACACAAAATAGGAGTCTAAAAATCCAGCTTTTTTAATGTCTTCATATGCAGATAAATTGGATTGTCGAGGATCTAAGGATTGCATAGGTTGTATTTGGTTTATAGGTTTTGATTATGTCATGAAATACCTGGTGATTCTCCAAAAAGTTCTGGGATTGTTTATACTAGTGAATTTTAGGTTTGCATCTGAGTTAAAATTAAATCATGGTCTTTTGAGTTGCTGGTATAAATAGCCTTATCACGCATTCTATCCCATTTTCTACTCATCATCCCAAAAGCCAAATCATAGCATATTTTATTGTCTGGTCTTGTCTCGACACTTTCATTCCGAATGCAGTCTTTGACAAAAGTTAAGAATGTAGTGTTGGAACTGTCAACACAATCATTAACATCTGAGCAGTGAGCAAATAACTGATCCCAATTAAAGCTATTGATCTGATTATTAAGTTTATTAAAATCTGCATTCTTATCATTCCGAACAGTTCGTTCAAAAGATCAATTACATTTTATATTGATACAACAAAAAGTTATTCTGTGATCACTAATACAACGGTCAACAGCATTTGTATCGGCTTCTATGACTTGGATATTATTGGTAACAAGTACAGTATTGGGTCTAACAAAATTGAGGAATTGTCTGTAACTCTAATTGGTTCGGTGATAAATTGGGAGAAATTATATTTACTTATGGTCAGGAAAATTCCTACATTCTGATTTTGAAAAAGAAAATTTTCATTAAAATCTCTCAATAATATAACCTTTAATGTGAAATTCATAGCTGCATCGACTGCATTGTCAAACATTGACCAATTACCTAATTTATTATTTGGGGATTTGTATAGAAGTCAGACAAGCAAACTAATTCTCTTTTAAATTGTTTCTGCCCAAAGACTCTCTTTGTTTAGCTGTTCTAAATCAAGGCATCTAATTGATTGCAATATTTAATCCCCTGCCCATATTCGTTCCATCTTAATGTATTGGATAATGAAACCATATAATTGTAGACAATGACTCAATACCGTATCATCTTGCTTACTTTCAGTTAAACATATAACATCTAATTAATCCACAACTTCTTTAATAAATGACATTTTGTTTCTTAAGCTTCTAATATTAAGATGACACAATTTAATTTAATTCTTTTTGTTCAAGTTTCCTTATCTTGGATTTTTTCTATAGTTCCCACTTGCATTAAAAGATAGAATATCAGTATAATAACAATGTTGTTCTTGGGATTTAAAGATTGCAAGTATATTAGATATAGAAAGCTACATGTACATTTACAGTTATTAAAAAAATGTCCAATAAACTCATATCAAATGAAGGTTTGCCAATCTTGTGTGGCAGAGTTAAACATACCTTTGGCCACTAGGTATTGTACAGTATCAGTGAACATTTATGCATTAACCGGTAATGAAAATGAATATCACTACCAGCAGAATGTTTTTCTGTTTTTTTTTTTTCGTTTTTTTTTCTGGTCAATTTTCCGACATTGCTTGATAGACAGAGGATAGAAAGAAGAAAAAAGTAAAGAAGAAGTATAAGCATGAGACGAAACAGAAATGTTTGTATGAATAATTTTGATGATACATAGTTATATTTTATGTGAATGGTCATAATTGGCAGAGGGCTTTCTACACTGTATCTACTAAATATTTCATAACTTGTGTCTAGATTCACATTGAAATGAACAAATTCTATAAAAGAAAAGAAGAAATAATAATACAAAGATTGTTACTAGATTCCTTTTCGAAAAGTTCTAGACTTGGGGCATCTTAACTTTTTAGTAAACACACTGGATACGAATCTTCTCTCTGGTCTTTTTTTATGTAAATTTTCTTCTGATCTATACATTTTTCTGCATTGATTTAACATGACAAACAGCAACAAAGGCACCATCATAACCCCAAAAATATCTTATTGAAAGAATCAGTGATTCAGCTATTTATATCTATGTCACAAATTACAGGTTTACCAATGCTATTATTGACAGCATACAAAAATGAAACCCACTCATGAAAACAATGTGTACAAGTTTTATTGACAGCATACAAAAATGAAACTCACTCATGAAAACAATGTGTACAAGTTTTATTGACAGCATACAAAAATGAAACTTACTCATGAAAACAATGTGTGCAAGTTTTATTGACAGCATACAAAAATGAAACCCACTCCTGAGAACAATGTGTATGAGTTTTATTGACAGCATACAAAAATGAAACCCACTCATGAAAACAATGTGTACAAGTTTTATTGACAGCGTACAAAAATGAAACTCACTCATGAAAACAATGTGTACAAGTTTTATTGACAGCATACAAAAATGAAACTCACTCATGAAAACAATGTGTACAAGTTTTATTGACAGCATACAAAAATGAAACCCACTCCTGAGAACAATGTGTATGAGTTTTATTGACAGCATATAAAAATGAAACCCACTCATGAAAACAATGTGTACAAGTTTTATTGACAGCATACAAAAATGAAACTCACTCATGAAAACAATGTGTACAAGTTTTATTGACAGCATACAAAAATGAAACTCACTCATGAAAACAATGTGTACAAGTTTTATGCAATCCACTCCACTCCCCTACCCCCCTGAAAAAGACATCCTTTGTTCAAGAGGTTCAGACATGAATTCATTCGAAGTTTCCACCATTTTGTTTTTGCCATGCAAAAAAATGGAGTCCATGCCAAAGTTTGGTGACAGAATTTAGTAACTTTAAAGAGATCAGACTTTCAATTGTGTGTACATGTATGATTTTAAATTTATGCTACTATTCATTTCAGACATAACAAAGTTTAGTGCAGATCTGAGTTCTAAATGTCTTTCTAACATTTAAACAGGTGTTACTTCCTTATGTATGTAGGAAAGCACTAATTTTTCTATATTAATGTAACTAGTAATGTAAATATTGCTATTATTTACAGTAAGTAAACTCAACATCTCAGAATTTGCTTTCCAAATTAAAGATGATAGTAATAATAGATGGATTCGTCCTGGAACCAGCCTAAACCGAAACAATTTTTTTTGCCAAACACTTTACTATCCCCCCCACCCCAAACACACACAAAGAAAAAAAGAAATCGAAAAACCCTAGGCTATCATGACCCTAACACAACCGCCTCACTCCCATTTTTTTTTTTTATAGAAATCTTTGCTGGCATAATACTACCACAAAAATGATTTTTTTTAAAAAAACATGATAAATAGAATTTAATAACCACCATGACCCAAAAGCCACACCCACAGTTTTTGTTTGTTTTTTCTTTTTTTTCTTCAGAAACTTTCACTCTACCCACAAGATGAAGAAAAATAAATGGACAGTATATTTTCCTAAGCAAAATCCCCAAACATAATGTGTTTTTAAACCAACACTTTACCAACCACATGATAATAGTGATGGGTTTTAAACAAATAAAAACATTTTTTTTTTCGGTGTAGCACAGGAAAATATAATGTCAGATATTTCTTTTTTATTACACAATATTAAAATTAATGATGAATACTGCTGAAATGATCTTACATCTTAATGACTGGGCATGTCTTTGCTTTTGTTGCTATTTCTGATCCGATTTTTCTCTAACTTTGCAAGTTGGTTCTATCCATTGAGCTTTGTTATAAACAAGATCTGTGCATATTAATGAAATTCAGCACAGTTAGAAATAGTTTTCATTCAAATCCTATGTAATTGAGTTTTTTTTTTCCTTTCATCATGCCCGACTTTTCTCTCTAAAGGAAAGCAGGGGAAGGAAAATGATATTGACTGTTGAGAATCACGGGTTTGTGGTAACAGAGTTTTTCCTCTTGAACAAATCTACAAAGAAATTTTTGAATATGAGAGGGCACACATTTCAAATAAAACAATTTATAATTGTAACAACAGAATACACCTTGGAGATTAAAATTAATAATTTGTAAGTTATAACTGAAGATAAAGTATAAAAATAAAAATATTGTTAGAGCTAATGTATGATTGCAGATAGCATTCAGTATGTTTTGCAATGTTATAATTATGGATCAGAATTTCTGCAAACACACACACACACACACATATATATATATATATATATATATACAGTATATATATTCAAGTGTTGGTATAAAGCAATTAGATATACCAATACTGTTGGTATAAAGCAATTTGATATACCAATACTGTTGGTATAAAGCAATTTGATACACCAATACTGTTGGTATAAAGCAATTTGATATACCAATACTGTTGGTATAAAGCAATTTGATATACCAATACTGTTGGTATAAAGCAATTTGATACACCAATACTGTTGGTATAAAGCAATTTGATATACCAATACTGTTGGTATAAAGCAATTTGATACACCAATACTGTTGGTATAAAGCAATTTGATACACCAATAATGTTGGTATAAAGCAATTTGATATACCAATACTGTTGGTATATCAAATTGTGATCCACCCATGGTGCATGAATATGCATATATAACATGGTTTCAGCAGTGGTCATTTCTTCTATCAGTGATGAATTTCCACTTATAAATCATTAATGACATAAGAAAGTAACGACAAAAATTATGAATAATCCCTGTTTGCTAAATGAATTAAACATGGTACACAATTTAATTGAAATTCCCCCCCTGCTTTCCCTTTTATCTGTCTCTTTCTCTCTCTGTCTCTATCTCTCTCCCTCTCTCTCTCTCTCTCTCTCTCTCATGCCTAAGGGGGACACATGTCGAAATATATATATAGAGAGAGAGATAGAAAAAGAATTTGAGCTGGATGAAACCCTTGAACTTGAACTTACACCAAGTAACCTACAAGAATCTGGATCGTCATAATGGTATGCTTACTTTTTTCATGGGATTTATCTACAGTGTTCACAATACCAATGATACAAAGTTGCAATAGCCTATCGAGACTGTAAGGTAAATTTCTTGGTTAGGAGACACACACATACTGTAGTCTATTTAATGCTTTTTTTGTTTGTTTGTTTGTTTGTTTTTTAAAACCTGTATTAGAGTTCTAAAAACATTATTTTTAAATATTAAAATGTCCGAAGGCCGCTCTTCTTCTTCTTCTCTCTCTCTCTCTCTCTCTCTCTCTCTCTCTCTCTCTCTCTCTCTCTCTCTCTCTCTCTCTCTCTCACTGTGTTGGTTGGTCAGGCAGCAGACTAATCAATCAACAGAGAAACATAGGGATGGCCAAAATAAAAAATCTTATGCTAAGTCTCCACAAACCCCCACCCCACATCTCTCTCTCTCT
This sequence comes from Margaritifera margaritifera, assembly GCA_029931535.1. Classification (NCBI taxonomy): domain Eukaryota; kingdom Metazoa; phylum Mollusca; class Bivalvia; order Unionida; family Margaritiferidae; genus Margaritifera; species Margaritifera margaritifera. The sequence goes on from JAQPZY010001066.1 coordinate 196,675, forward strand.
CTCTCTCTCTCTCTCTCTCTCTCTCTCTCTCTGTTGGTTGGTCTGTCTCAGCATATCAGTTTTACTACAGTCTCTCTCTCTCTCTCTCTCTCTCTCTCTCTCTCTCTCTGGACCATCGTCGCAAGCTACGGGTGAAAATCTGTGAAAAAAGAGCATAGCAGATTTTCGCCTGTTATGCGACGATGTCTCTGAACCTATGAATGGTGGTAACATTTACAGATAAACCGACCAACAGAAAGGGGAAAGAGAGCGATAAAGGATAAAAACAATCTTATAGTCGGTAGCAATGTTAATTAAAGCAAAATAATGACTTCAATCAACTGTAAATACATTTAAATGTTTGAATTACCTACTGTTGGCTCATCATTTAGCTTAGTCTATATTCCACACGTTTCCATATACCGGTACTCAAAAGTAACTGAATGGCTGCGCGTTCCGAGTTCAAGAAGCTAACCATGCTGTGTTTGTAGTGCTCTACTTTCTTCACAGAAACTATCTTTCATGTTTAAATCATAAGTGTGTCTTGTATGTATTTAATCAATATGAATGAAAATAGAAGCTAAAAAAAGAAAAGAAGCAACTTATCAATTTGCAAAGAAAATTGTGAATAGCCGCAATAGGTACAGAACTACATTTTGTAGTGGACACACTGTGCAGGGATCTGAAGAGTTCACTCACTCCATCAATACACAGTTTCCTGTAGTCAATCTTAACTCCATTGGAAATGCAAGTATGTGTATTTGTATGTGATATAAATGAAAAATATGTATAGTATGTACGCTTTATCTTTGATATACCACTCGTTTTATAAATTTTTCATTAAAAGTAAACTCGGCAAGCCTCGTTTCCTTTTTATGAAAAATGTATACATCTTGTGGTGTATCAATGATACAGAGTACATACTATACATATATATATATATATATATATATATATATATATATATATATATATATATATATATATATTTGTTTGCATGCAATTGTGTTTTTTAATATTGATTTGTTTCTTACAACTTTGCTACATTTGTCATTCTTCAATATTTGGAAGTAAGTTGGTCTTCAAAGACTACTTCTATGAGAATCCACCTGTCATTGGAAGACCCGATTCTCAATGCAAAGATTTATTGATTATATACTGTTATGACCTGTCACGACCGTTGACCTGTCTTGAGAGACCATGACATTTTGGCAGATGGGGTGGTCTTTCAAGACGTGTTGTACTGTAATGCCAAGTTAAAGTGCCTGAAACATTGGCATTTACATGTTATCACATGTATTCTGCATTATTTTAAGGCATTTAATATACCTAATGCCATTACTCATAAATTATTTGAAATTTATAGTTTGCATTTTGGGTTTTCAATAAAAGAAATACTCTCTAAGATACTTTCACCTGAAGAAAAAAAAACTTCCAAATTTAAATACTAAGAGTAAAGAAACCAATGACCTTAAAATTGAAACAAAAAACAAAAATGAATTCTAATTTTAATTCGTGAGAACACCATGTGACTCTGTATATTACAAATTAAAGTTTTGTCTGTAAACTTAACATTTTAATGATTTGGGGTAATTTTGATTATGAACAAGAAACCCTGCATATTAATTATGCCTTTATCTTTTGAAAGAAGTTTTATCAGACTATAATATAATAGGTAACATCGACATGATATCAACTTGAGGAGTGTACATGCATAAAGGATATCTCCTTATATCTACTGAACAAAAACGGATTTTCTTTTTATTATATATTTTTAAGGCAAAAAGCATCCATTTGCATGGATTTCTTACTCTCCTTTCTGTGCCAATGCGACTAACAGCTGCATTACTACATCGATAAAAAGAAATTCGGAAATTTTACCATAATTTTTGGACACTTGCTTTTTATGTTCATACATATAATGCTTAAAATTGTGTATTTTTGTCAAATTAATGAATGTTCTTAAGCGAAAATGAAGAGCAGGTATACGACACTGTATGGGTGACAAAAAATATCGAATAGCAACAGGTCATGTAAGTTTCATTTCGGTAATTACACTAGTCAGGCCATTCTTCATGCAGAAAGGTTTGCTGAATAATTGTGAGGATAATACCAGAGATTGGTTATTTATTGCACAAAATAAAGAAGTGTTTTTTGTGGAATTGGAAGAAACAGTTTCTCATTATTAAATACCTGTATCAGGCACCAAGATAACCCTGCATAGTTAATGGAGAACTGTAATATATCCTGAAAGCCTTTCAAAAAATGGTACATTTTGGAGTTATTTCCCTTGCTTTTCCACTGTTGCAGATTCCAGCCTGGACTTTTAAAAGAAGTATTTATCGAAACACAGATGTTGAGGCTGTGCAGAATGAATAAATAACACCTAATACAAAATTTTCAGGAGGGGTGGGGAAAGTATTCAGATTTGTTCAGATACTTGATTTAGTATGAGTTATATGTATCATGCTTTAAATCGCTGACCTTCCTAATAAACTTCACAAAACCAAGTTTTCTGTTTCAGGATACGCCAATTAGTTTCTTCTTTATTTTCTTATATATCTGTTCAAGAAAATTTGTAAGATCCAACTTTGGAGCTATATTTATCATTTAAGTATAATTGTCTTTCGTCACACTGAGCGATGTGCTATAGTAAAAGTCATACAGGCAATGTATGTGTTCAGTACCGACTATTTCAGTAACAGGTGTAGTTTTTAGCATTTGATTACACATACCTTTAAACGGCAATTATTCACTTTATTTGGATCCTCATACATCCATATTCCTTTGGAAGGTCATTATTTACACGCACTGAGAAACACACACGGCAAAACTCAATGTTAAGGTACGTGGACATTTTTGGACGAGGTGAACCTAAAGGTGTGATCTAGTACAAACCGGATCGAATGTCATGCACTGTGATGTCACAATAAAAGCTACACATTTTGAAGAAGAAAAAAAATTTGTACTACCCTATATTTTGACGATTAGACCCAACATGCTCTTTCCTTGACCCACTTTAGTATCTGGCCACCATTCTAAAAGTCCATAGCGATCAATAATTTTCGTCTGGAAGCTTCTTGATGATAGTTAAGGCGCAGAGCATTCAATAATCAGGATTGAATAGACTTTTGTTAAACTAAATTAGTATTAAATTTTAGAACAACAATTAATATTTAATTTAAGATGAGTAAATGTGCCTACATGACAACATTGACATACACATTACTAAAACCCATCTGTAACTTTTTGTAAAAGTCTCATTTCAAATTCTAAATCATTATTGACAGACATTAACAGAATGGACAATATTTGAAAATTCTCTATTAATAATCTTCTGTTAGAATCTAGATCGACCTATTGCCACTGGGACCACACCTGTTGAAAAACAAAAGACATCAAGCAATGTTGCACTCGTCGAGATCACTCTAAATGTAGTGAACAGATTTTCAAGATAGACAAAGCATACTTTCTATGGTTGTGAAATTTGCATTTATATACATGTTGACAGTATGTGGCCTCTCAGAGTGGCTATAAAGGAGGCATGACAAAGGTCATCATAACTTTCCACACATATGTTATTTACTTGGACATATTTATGTATTTTTAATAGGAAACTAGTTTGTGACCTAGTATATCCTTCAGTGGATATTGTTATATAATTATATAAGATTCCCATGAATGATATTAAGTTATGTTTCAACTGTTCCTTTTTATGATGACATTCCATAGATAGCTTTGTGAAATAGTTTATAATGTATTTTTATGAATTTCGTAACATTCATGTTATGACTTACCTTACTGTATTTCAAAAACCTCAGAAGGTCACAGTGAGTACTTTAGTGTGACACTCTGGGTATAAAAAGGATATTCTGGGTACAAGGATAATTAACATTAGTCTGCCATCTTGGATGTATGACCCTCTGGGTACAAGGGGAATTTAACATCAGTCCATAGGATTAACATTGTGGGTTGGTATGGGTACAAGGGAAAAACGTAATTTAAAAAAACATGTCCACAGGTTAAAAGGTCATGGTAATGATAATGTTAAAAATGTCCATATATTTAACATTAATGTGGCACTTGGGATACAAGGGGAATTTCACATTAGTCCTTAACATGACATTTCCCTTAATTTTAGCTGGGGGGGGGGGGTAAGTACAAAAATGGCACTATGGATACAAAGGGGGTGGTAATGTTAAAAATTAACATGAGATTTCCCTTTGAGCTTATACATTTTTTACTATGATGGCACTATGGGTACAAGGGGAATGGTAATGTTAACAATGTCCATATGTTTGAACATACAACGCTTACTGACCAACACCCATACGTACTAACCAACAAGAGTTTTGACTGATCAGCACCTACTCATCTACTGACTGACACGTACACCTGCTAACCAACACTCCATTTTGACTCATCAACACCCACTCATCTACAAACACCGACATATACTAACCAATACAATTTGAGTGACCAACAACCACTCATCTATTGACCAACACCCACACTTACTAACCAACATGCCATCTGAGTGATCAACACCCACTCATCTACTGACCAACACTCACATGTACTAATCAACATGCCGTTTGACTGACCAACACCTACACGTACCAACCAACACTACGTATGACTGACCAACACCCACTCATCTACTGACCAACACCCACACTGCCACTTTGACTGACAAATACCCATTCATCTACTAACCACACATGGTTTGACTGACAATATCTACACTCACTAACCAATACACTATATGACTGAGCAGTCTTTTGCTGACAAACAGCCACACCTAATAACCAATATGCTGTTTTAACTGACCAACACTCGCTCATCTACTAACCAATATGCTGTGCCCTTGGATTGGTGTTCTAGACACAGCAACACAAGTAGGTTATTTGGTGCTGAGGAAATTGGAGTAAAATATCTTGCCCAAGGAAACACCATGGTATCCGACCCAGGCTGATCCGATGGTAGGATACAATTCTGCATCCTTTTGGACAGGAGTCTGGCATGCTAACCACTGTGCTACCAAAGATCCTGCTTCAATTAGTCACCCCTTATGACATGCAGAAGGGCATATCAGGCCTATTCTACATCTTTTTGCGTGCAGAAGATCCTCAGTGACCTGATATTTTTGTTTTCATACCCATACCTTTGGTTAACTTCTTTGTCCGCACAGCAAGCCATCCATAAAATCTGATCCATGCTTATGGCTTGTAATTAAAGTTATTTTGCAGAAAATATGTCCCTCGTTTGCATTATTGTAAACTTGACTTTTTATCTACTGACCCCAACAAATCTAGTGGTTTAAAAACAAAAGGAAAACCTGCACATATCTCAGATATGCTTAAATGGGGAAATTATGTCCTTGCCCATGATCTCCTACTGTTATTTACTTGCATACAGATTTTCAAAATGTTATTTATTTACATACCAATTTTGAAAAATTTTAGAGTACCAAGGTTGGAAGTGCAGTTTTCCAATGTATGAACAAGATACCAAAGGGTGAATACAAAATGGCATCTAACAATTGGATAATCGGACTGAGAAAGCGTGTAGAAGTGCAAGGGGAGTACTTTGAGGGGATGCACTGATGTACTGTTCACTAATAAAGAACTTTGTTGGACAGCACACTAATATTCAGAACTTTAAAATAACCCTAGTACAAATACGTAAACTATTTGGACACCTGCTTCTGTTGCATAGGTGTTCTTTGTGCACATAATTGAGTTGCTATTTCATACTACAGGTGTTTCGTTTAGCAGTATATCGGTATATTGTGGTATGAAACTTGGCAGTACGTGTACTTCACTAATTTGCCAATTTTGTGGTATTTCTATACATAGTATAAAACAAAATTTCTACTTCAGCCTTCATTTGTTTCGTTTGAATGTTTTTCTCTTGCAATGTCTTTGTGCTAAAACTCTAAAAATGATTTCTGAAAGATGTGTCCGCCGAGAAAGTGGTTGAACGTTATATCCTGCCTTTTACATAGCAAAGACCCAAAATGGCGGACGTGAAACCTAAGTCTCGCATGTGCTGGTGCCGAACAAAACGGTAAAATAACTAGTGTGACAGAATTTTTGTGTGAAATTCTCCATGAAAGATGGATAACTAATCGATATGCATACCATTGGTCGGGAATTTAATGCGTTAGTGAAGTTTTCTGGTGGAACGACAAACTCGAATGCCCACATTCGCGAACAACATCCCATCATAGCCTATAATGCGGCCAGAGTCGTGAAGATGCACATTAAACTTTAGCCAGATTCATATTTCTCAGACTCGCCCACGTGTAAGGATTTTTCCCAATCACTGTTGGCGTAAAGACATATTAAATTTATATGAAGCTTTGGCTTCTTGTTCACTATTTAATAGTATTTTGCACTTTCTACATATTTGTCCAATACATTGCAACACGTATCGCAATACACTGACCTAAATCGCAATATACCGCAAAACAAAATTGTGGTGAAACCAAAACTCTGTTTAACACACCTACTTATAGGTTGTACTATTTCTAAGGGCTATTGAACCCTGTCAATGTACAAATTAAAGTAAGTTCCAATTTCATCAATCTTAATTCTCCATATTTATTTATATTGTTGTTACGTATAAGGGGATACATGTAAATGGTAACACATTCCGTTTTAGAAAACAGGATAATTATCACAAATATGAAACAACAGCAGATAATACTGCTTTAATGTTGGTCATATGCATAAAAGCACTGCAAGTTATTATGAGTAATAAACGGGATAAATAATGGATACGGACTAATACCCATCCAAATTACTCTGGAGAAAAAAAGATTTCAGTTTTTAAAGAAAACAATTGAGGACAATGGCAAATGAATTTAGTTCATATATAAAAAAAAATTCTTGTTCTTTTTTCTTGTTTTTTATTTTCTTTTTTTTTTTTTTGTTCTGTTTTACTAATATCCCAAAAAGAAAAATACCAGTTTACAGTCAGTGGAAGACGCCATTTATATTTAATCAGAAATATAGAAATATATGTATATATTGGTGCTAGAATTTTTCCAAGAAGTCGACAATCATTGCCTAGGAAAGTATGTATCGGTGAATTTTAGATTTTCAAGAGAACCAGAAAATAGCTGCACTATGGAGTTCTTTGTTCTGGATCTGGCTCTCATTAAACTTTTGTCATTATCCATTATAATTTCTTTCATAATTCTACTCTTTCCTTTAAAAATGTTTCTTTCAAAGTAAATTAAAGTGATTTATTGTTAAATTATGCATTTGTGAATTTTATTTTATTGGGAAATTTAGTCCCTACTATCAGATGTAAGTGACTTAAAGAAAAGCCGCTAAATTTTCAGTTGCAAAGAATGCTGTTTTAATTAAAATAATCACTATCCAAAATATCTTATCGTCAGGGCTTAATTTTGCAATGCTGGAAATTCTTTGCGCCTTCCTCGTTCTTTTTTGTGTCTCTAAAAATGACTCTTCAACAGTATTTCCTACTGAATACAGGAGAAAAAAAGCAGTAAAACAAGGCAATGCACACAGTTAGCCACATTTGCATGTATTTGTCGAAAAGATTCTTGTAATGTTCTTTTTTTATCTTCTCCTGAAAAGAGCAGCTGTGGACTCGCGTAAACAGTTCTGCAGTAAGCCGATGGGGTCTCGTTGTTTGAAGACTAGGACCTTAATATCACATGGTAACAGAAAATATGATACTTATTCAACCGCTTAACTCCGATAACATAAAGCCAGTCCAACATTGTAAATCAAACGTAGCTGGTTGGTAAAGTCGAAGAAAATTCATTTTCCTAACATCACGTCAGACTCTTGTTTGACTCTGATGACTCAGCCCTATATAAATTTCCAGCTGCACGTAGATAGTTTAGTATATATAAAAGTCGTCTTCATCAGCTGTGAAAATGATTAAAGCCTAAATTAAATTTTCTCTCGCTGACACACTGGTCTTTACACGTATTCTTACCACTATACAGCAAAATCCTCCGAAACTACCCAATTCATGCTTCCAGACATACAATTGTAGATCACGGATACCAAAATACAAAGCTTGATTTTTATACAGATATCAGCAGATAATAATAGTATCTTATTTTATTGATAAATATGCAAAAAATAACTTAAACGTGTTATACTCAGCAATTTTAATGAGAAATACCGATCCAAACCCTTTAATTTCACATATGTTGTCGACCTGAAAAACCGCCCCTAGAAAATGTGTGAAAATAAAACCTATGAAGATTCAGCAAAATAAAAAGACAACAGAATTGCTGCTTGCAAAAGCAGATTATGGACAAAAGAAAAGTAGTAAATGATGTTCGTGATTCCTTCTTTTTTTTTCTTTTTTTGAATGATTTAGAATATTATCAAAAGCTGTTCAAAATTTTTACAAATGGTGCAAAACTAAAGCTGAAGGCAAAGTAGTTGCACCAAAAGTACAAGAATCAGTTACAAAAATTAATGCATTTCGCCAGTCCAGCAAAGCGAATGCGAATCATAAAAATTTGTGATAAGGGGTGTGTAGAAGAACACTATCTCCAGCACAGTTCTAAGTCCAACATTGTCTGCATTTCTTTACTAGTAACAAGCTCTATTATAACCAGATTTCAAAATGGCAACAAGACCAAGCATGCTCGTGCACTGACCTAGAGATGTATTTGAAAAATACAGATAACAAGAACTTGCCTTTGCACTATCTGTATAAAAATGTAATTGCATTATGTATAAGGTGCACGATTTCTCCCTAAATTGCCCGATTCTCTATCATTCCTTTACATAGTCGATAAATTCGTACGCTGTTCATGACCTTGCGGATGCCCATAGTATTGTATATATTGATCAGCATAGTTTGCTTACTGGTTGTAGAAGTTGACTTTATGGTTAGCTTTGGTCTACAAAGTCAGAAACTATTTTTTATTAAAAGGCATAATTTCTTTTGATTTTTGTTGATGCATGTATGTTTCGCTTACCCGACGAATATAGTGAAACTTATTTCCACTGACATATCCGTTTATAGGACACATTCTTGTACGGGGCATCAATTGTAAACCCCTTGTCATAATTTCCGTGTACAAAATCTCACAATTACGTAATGGTCTCCGTTCCACAAAGGACAAACCTTGTTGATTCCATGAGTCTCCGTTACTACATTGTATTTTGTCCTTTTTTGAATCATGTTTTTCTTTATAAAAAAGAAGCATCTTTCAATTAGGGGATGATGTTTGATAGGAACTTACCGAACTATTAATTTTTATTCCTCGACCTGCTATATATTTGGCGGGATGATCACGGTAAATTTGCAGAAAGATCCACAAGGTGAGAGCAGTTGCATTACATGAATTGTTAGCTATTTTCTAACGTTTCTTGCGAAAGTAATATGTGTTTGTCTCCAAAGAGTATGATATATACCGTAATACGTTCTCAAGAGGGTTATTTTCTTTAAGTATTGAATAATTTCAGATACTGACATTACACGAAGAAATCTACTTCAGCTTTTAAAGGAATATTTATGAACAGCAAGTGGAGTTTCCATTTAAGAACTGAACTGCGTAATTTACAGGATTCCTGAAGTCATGAAGCTTAAAAATGGATTACAGTCTGCATGAACGGCAGTAGCAAGGTCAAGGCTGTTCATGTATAGTGTGTAATCGATTTTCAAGCTTCAGGACTTCACGAGTCCTGTAAAATACGAAGACCAATAATGATAATTACAAATATTTATAAAATAATGACGAATCAAAACAATAAATAAATAAAAGAACTATAGTTTAACGATGTTTTACTAAAACAAAATTTCAAAAAACACAAAAAGGGCGCATAAATACATAAGTAGTTCCTTTTTTGTTCCATGAACTAATAACGTCTAGTTTTCTCCATCACATGATGCGATTTTAACCAATCTAAACGCTTGGTGCAAAGGCTTGGTAAACAAATATAATTATTCCCGAATGAAATGGACTATTTTGGATACTCTGTGTGGATTTTAGACATATAATTACCATGACTGGTAGTTGGAAACTACAAAGAAAACGGCATCATTTTAATTTGAACATTGGTTATTTGAAGAGATGGACTGCTGCAAAGTTACTCAGTTTCAGTGTCTTTCTTAGCCTATATAATGTGCAATGCGTATTGAACGTGAAGAGATTTCCTCCATGTTGTTTCCCACGAAGGTGTCACAGCTTCCAAGATCTCCCCCATCCTGATAGATAACGGAACAAATGTCGAGGATCTTGGGTAAGGTCATTAGTGTAATGGTGGTATATTTTTCCACCTCTTCAGACGACACGGTCTCAGACGCCTCCGTTGACATGATATTGGAGATCAGCCCGATAATTCTCTCGCCTTCTCGCGGGTTTTCCGTGAAGACGGCTGCACCAGAGTTTCCGGGAGAAGTTTCACAATCGATGAGCATGAGACTTCCGCCCAGTAACAGCAGTTTTTGGTCCGACCTACACGAACTTTTCCACAAGGCAATTGGACTACCGAAGAAAAAGCCAAAGAAATTAAGATTATTGTTGAGTGACAACGTATGTGGTATATCAAATGGCATGAATTTTTCTCTACCATGAACTTGCTGGTTTAATCGAAGAACTGCGAAGTCCCACGCGGAACGTTCGGCATCCATGAATTCTTGGTATTTCAACCAGATGAGAGGTACGCTTATCTTAAGAATGTAGTGGAGACGATATCCTATTTTGTCTGGAGTCTCAACCTTCAACATTCCAACGTATTCTATGAAGTTCATGCCATCGTGAACACAATGGGCCGCCGTCAGCACGTGTGAAGACGTCAGTAAGGTACCCATGCAACCAGACGACAAACGAACCATGTTGGAGTACGGATACTTTCGTAGTTTATAGTTTGGTATTCTCGTTCTCGATTCTTCTTCACTAATGAATAGTCGTTTCTTCCATGCCGGATGAGATTTTCGTTTAGAGTTTGCTCTTTTCGAAAATTCTGTAATACCATATCCTGAAGAATCGAGAGTATCTGGAGCAACATTGGACATCAAATATGGGTCAAAATCCAATGTTACGAATCCAAAAGAAATTGTATCTGGCGATGCTCTGACGTTTGGTCCTTTGTTTTCAAGAACTGCCGCCTGCAAGTCTATGGCATCATTGGAAATACCATACAAACTAGTGATGGCGTTAAATAAGTCAATATATCTTTGATCTGCAGTTGCTAAACCTAGAAAGACCTCATTCACAAGGACATTGTTTTAACCAGTACTTGGTCGTTGCAAATTTGTCCATTATAGTGTGCTCTGTCTTCAGTTAAATGCGTTGCAACGGACTAGAAATTTCCCTTTGCAAATGTATTTCTTGAACAATGTATGACCTCTGAAAATAAAAATCATGCCATCAATTATCCAAAGTACGTACAAATATATGACAATTTAGCAGCTATAATATCATGTGAGACACACACACAAAATATATTCGAGGAATACAGAAACCAGCGGAAACATTATTTTATTTGTATATGCTGTTTCTGAAAGTTCGAATCATCTTTCAGTCAATCAAATACAATCTAGTTTAAAAAGAAGTCAGTGAGTGATTAAAGCATGGCTTGATTTCATTTTATACATAAATTGTAGGCTTATATAATGAGCATCATATACTGACTATATGACACATTCTTTGCAACCGGCGATACAGCTTGCAGAGTCGTCGCATAACCATAGTTACCAAAGTTACGTCAAATTTAAGCACATATAATAATTTTGAACTAGAATTAGATCAACGGCATGCCATTACGTATCTCCGCACTTCCAAGCTATGAAACTAGTGGCATGGCCTGACCCATGGATCAATGTTTCAATACTGTAAATGTGTATTTGTCTCCCGTGTCCAGTATATATATATATATATATATATATATATATATATATATATATATATATATATATATATATATATATATATTAAAAATTACAAGGAAGGGATATCGATAGTTCCCACGTTATGATGCAAGAGCAAGTCCCCTACCCCAGAATCAGGATGGCCTGAGTTATCTGCACGAGTGAATGTATCTCCGCATGCCTATTAAATTTATATATGGTTATAGGATGGGGATTTTAACAGTTTCCAAGGAATGACTGGGCGTCTATATTGGATATCTGTCTGATTTCGTCTCCTATTGTCCTTCTAAATTATACATGGTTATAGAATGATAATCTCAACAGTTTTCAAGTTATGACCCTGGGGCAGCATTCCCCCTCCCCTGGGGAAAGACTCGAGGGTGAAATCCAAAACTCCGTGATCTATGTTATAGCCCTGACTTTGACAAAGACACACACCAACTTTCCGACTTATCCCCCTTTTTGCCCCACCCCCTTGCATAAGATCACAAATATTAAACCAGTATGCATATCAAGAGACTATTCCTAGTCATATCCCACAGTTTTAAGTTTGTATCTTCAACCTTGTATGAGAAAATGCACTACATTACTAACGGACAGACAGGCTAACAAATGGGCAGGACGATATAATAACCGCCTATTTTTCCCAAAAGCGCGGAATAAGAAAAAGTCTCATAAGGTTTTTGCGAAAGTTTTGTGTAAGTTAAATGGGGGGGGGGGATATGGGCATTCATACACTTAGTTTTAAATCATATCTGACTTCATATATAAAACCTGTCTCGTCGGGAATTATTATGTAGGCTTCACAATTGCCAAGAATATAATAATTTAGACAATTAGAATGATAGAATATTGTAAATGAACTAAGATCCATGATAACCTGATTGATCTTTCATATATGATTCCATATAATGATATCCTTCCCATCATGCAATGTCTGTATACATAATTTAATTAAGTATTAAAATTCTCTCTCTCTATCTATCTCTCTCTCTCTCTCTCTCTCTCTCTGATAAGGCAAATTTTGAGGGGTACATACTAACAAAATTTCATTCCAAAATTTGACAACTTGTCCTCAAATAATCAATCCATGTGTAGTGCACACTTTATATAGAGTTGAGAGCAGATTTTAACTTTTGTTTACCTCATTAGCCTCAGGAAATATTTATTCTTTTTATAACGTCGAGAATAGCATTTTTCACAACTGTCTTCTTCACCAGTCATGTAAAACCCTTCGCTTTGTCCAAGGGAAATTTTTTTCAGTTTACCTTTACGTTTTTCACAAAGGAAATCAGACTCAATGTAATTTGCAATGACGATCTTGTAATTTGTAGAATGTTTCAAGCAACTGATTGTAAGATTACCAAGACTGAAAATATAACAAATCTTAGTGGATTTCAACGAAGATGTTATAATACCCTGCAGGTGTAGATATGTTACAAATATTATGAACACCTTTAATTGGCATCAACATATCGATCAACCCACAAGGAATACTGAGCATACCTCTACATTAATCGATTTAATACTTATGATTTATACTCTAAATTGTTATGAAAACAGGATCTTAAATCCTTTTTTCGGTGATCCTAACCCTGTTTATTGTGCCACAAACTTTATGAATGTTCAGCTATATAGCTTTCAGTGAAAATCATAAGAATGTAAAGCATCTAATTACCAAATATGCACAGAGTTGTTATATAGAACTAATTGGGATTAATACCAAATATGCAGAGAGTTGTTATTTAGAGCTAATTGGGATTAATGCCAAATATGCACAGAGTTGTTATATAGAACTAATTGGGATTAATACCAAATATGCACAATTTGTTATATAGAACTAATTGGGATTAATACCAAATATGCAGAGAGTTGTTATATAGAAATTATTGGGATTAATACCAAATATGCACAGAGTTGTTATATAGAACTAATTGGGATTACTACCAAATATGCAGAGAGTTGTTATATAGAACTAATTGGGATTAATATCAAATCTGCACAGAGTTGTTATATATATCTAATTGGGATTAATACCAAATATGCACAGAGTTGTTATATAGAACTAATTGGGATTAATACCAAATATGCACAGAGTTGTTATATAGATCTAATTGGGATTTGTAAATTCTTTCGATAAATGAATAGTTCCGTAAGTTTTGTGGCAATATTTCAGTTCCGGCTCTTTACACTATTCCCTTTAAAATAATAACGATTCATCCAAGAGATCCTCTCTGGATACGTAATACTATTAGAAATTAATTCGGCAACGGAAAATAATACACAGCTTGGCTAATAGAACGAATCTTTCTTTAGAATGGGCCAAATTTAGAGATCTCAGTTACAGAGCTATAAGCGTTGTGAGACGTTCAAAGCTTGGATAGCAATATTGGTCCAGATGTTTGATGGAATTTAGACAAAATATTTATAAAGCAGAATATAACAAAATATAACAGTGGATATTTTCACTCTACAATAAGGCAAATTTAATTAATAAAAACTTCCCTGAAAAACTATAACAATCATTTGTAGACGACACTTCCACAACTCTGCCCTCTACATCTGTACCTGATATTGCCCTATAGACCTGTACCTGATATTGCCCTCTACACCTGTACTTGATATTGCCCTCTACACCTGTACTTGATATTGCCCTCTACACCTGTACCTTATATTTCACTCTACACCTGTACCTGATATTTCCCTCTACACCTGTACCTGATATTGCCCTCTACACCTGTACCTGACATTGCCCTCTACACCTGTACCTGATATTGCACTTAATAATGTTCACATTAGCAGAAATGATGTAGAAAATGCACCTTCAAATTTCGACATGAGCAGGGAGGAGATCCTCATCAGCCACCCTAGGCAACATAATGAAGGCGCTCACATGTTATCGCGACATTTGTTAGTAAATTTTCAACAATTCGCTTCAAGCTTAAGTGTATAACTCTCCTATATCTAATAACCTAATCTGCAATCTGGTTTCATTGCAAAAAGATCCAACTGTTTTACAAATGTGTGATATGTATAATACCTTTTGCACAAGGCAGTTGATGGAGGTCAAGAAATTAGTAAGGCCTTCGACAAAGTTTAGCATAAATGGTTAATTTATAAACTAAGAAGAAATGTTTTAATTGGTGATATACTGTTGGAATGGTTTAAAAATTACCTTTCAAATAAGAAGCAAAAATTGGTTATAAAAGGTTACAGTTCAGATAAACAGCATATCAGGGTTCGTGTACCTCATAGATCTATACTTGATTATTGCTATGTTTCATTTATATGAATGATATTGTTACTGAAATTCAGTCCAGCACAATACTGTATGCTGATGATACTTCATTATCAAAACTTGTTCAAAACCCAAACCTGGCTGCTGGTGTTCTGAACGAAGACCTGCATAAAGCATTATGTGGACTCATCGATAGTTAATAGATATTAATCCAAACAAAACCGAATCAACGAACATATCTAAAAAATCGCAAAAGGAGCATGACCCAGCACTTTTCATGAATGATACTCTAATTAGGAATGTCAGTTTTAATGAATGATACTGTAATTAGGAATGTCAGTTTTAATGAATGATACTGTAATTAGGAATGTCAGTTTTAATGAATGATACTCTAATTAAGAATGTCAGTTTTAATGAATGATACTGTAATTAGGAATGTCAGTTTTAAGGAATGATACTGTAATTAGGAATGTCAGTTTTAAGGAATGATACTGTAATTAGGAATGTCAGTTTTAAGGAATGATAATGTAATTAGGAATGTCAGTTTTAATAAACATTTCTTTGGCCTAATCCTTGAAGGAACCCGAACTTGGCATATACATATACATGGAATAACTACAAAAGCGTGGTAAAATTCCGATATATATATATTACGAAGTTTGAAATCGAGACTTGATAAAAAAAAATCATTTGAGCTTCTTTACTTCACCTTTATCTGACGTTTTTTGGAGTACGGGGATATTATTTGGGATAACTGTACCCAGTATGAAAAGAAGAAATAGAAAATATACAAAGTGGAGCAGTTAGAATTGTTTGTGGGTCAACAAAATCAACGTCATATGCGGGGCTTTTTGGAAAAAAATAAAATGGGAAAGACTTTCAATAAGACATTCCAAACTTAGAATGATAACCATTTTTTTTTTTTTTTTTTTTTTTTTTTTTTTGCCCAATGGTATTACTCTTGGATGCTTGTGGACTTTGTATTAAAACTAACGTCCAAACGCTTTTTCGCCAGATCAAATTTATATTAAAATGCATTTTTACCAAGATCTGTTTCAGAATTGAATCTTCACCTTTGAGAATTTGGAACAACCCTGAATTCCACTTAAATAGGAATCTGAAATAGGTGCCAGTTTATTACTATGAAAGATTAAAACAAATTATATATACAAGACTTCCATTAGGTTATAGCTCATTCATTAAGGTTTATGTGCCTATTTTGGTCGTTACACCGTGTATTTGGGCCATAAACAAGTACATTAGAAACTATACATACACCGTGTATTTGGGCCATAAACAAGTACAGTAGAAACTATACATACACCGTGCATTTGGGCCATAAACAAGTACAGTAGAAACTATACATACACCGTGTATTTGGGCCATAAACAAGTACAGTAGAAACTATACATTGTAATTAATTCTAACTGCTGGCAGTACCTAGATTACAAACTGTCACTAGAACAAACAATAGTTGGGTTTTTTAATAATTTTTAAAAAATTTAAGTTTCTAAAACTTCACGAAAATTACTTAGTCCAAGACATTTCGAAACTATGTTGGAAGAACCTCTATAAATGCACAATTGCTTTCTCATCATAGTGGTCATATATTCAACTAATAGTGGTCACTTATGTTACTGGTGAGAAGCATCAACCTCACAACTATATATTTAATGGGTCAATTCAAAACTGAATGTGAATGTTTTGGACTGTGTCAAGTTGTTCTAGTAGCAGTAGCAGTCCAGATGTTTATAATAGCAACTGAGACATTTCTTAGTCATTGTTTATGTCTGCTCACTTACCTGATATATTTCTGGTATGTATTACTACACATGTACCACCTAAGCTGAAAATTAAAAGTCCTTGACCTACCTACCCCCTCCATCCATTAGCACCAACATTTCCATATCTTGTGTTTATCAATACTCGTTAAGTACTGATTGATACTATTACAATATTTTATGAACAATGTTCTTTGAATATCTCATTAGCTTGGGTCAACGTTTGCAACGCTCTGCCTATTTTCAATAATTACTCATGTCAGCCTATTTTCTTTCATTCATTACTCATGTCAGCCTATTTTCATTCATTACTCATGTCAGCCTATTTTCATTCATTACTCATGTCTGCCTATTTTCATTCATTATTCATGTCAGTCACATTATCTAAGTAAAGATTATTGTTAATGAGGAGAGAGCTCGAAATAAGCGTAAGCTAGTTGCTTAATCATCTGTATCGCTTGTTATGGCTTTTATGTACTTTCCATGATGATTTCGGCAAATAAATACTGTTTGCACAAGTTGATCATAACCTCAAATACATGCATGTTGAAGTCTCCTACGCAAACTTTTGTCTGTCACTTAAAATTTCATTATGTTACTTCGAATATTGTAAACTAGGCTTTGTAATTTGTCATGAAATTCCATTATTGAAGAAGAATTTCGGAAACTCCATGAATGTATAACTAAAACATATGCCTATTTTTAAAAACTGTACTAATTACTGCAATCGACTATTGATGTCTTGCTTCATTGGCAGTGCATAACTTGGCAACTTAACTGAAAATTCTTTAAATTATTTAGATCTGTCTGCTTTTTTGAACTTCTCAACTTGAATATGTACTCAACTCAAGTTTTGTCTCTCTAAAATCAGAATTTTTACTAAGTCAAATGTAATGCAAATGTATACAAATAGCCAGCTTGGTTCGAAACGTTAAAATCGCCAATTTACTTTCAAGCTTACAAATAACCAGTGTGGTTTCAAGCATTCTAATAACCAGCTTGGTTTGAACCTCACAAATAACCATATTCGTTTGAAGCTTTCAAATAACCAGCTTACTTTGACGCGTACAAATAACTAGTTTTATTTGAAGCTTTCAAATAGTCAACTTACTTTGACGCGTACAAATAACTAGTTTTATTTGAAGCTTTCAAATAGCCAACTTACTTTGACGCGTACAAATAACTAGTTTTATTTGAAGCTTTCAAAATAGCCAACATACTTTGACGCGTACAAATAACTAGTTTTATTTGAAGCTTTCAAATAGCCAACTTACTTTGACGCGTACAAATAACCAGTTTTATTTGAAGCTTTCAAATAGCCAACTTACTTTGACGCGTACAAATAACCAGTTTTATTTGAAGCGTACAAGTAACCAGCTTGGTTTAAAACGTAAGCTTAATGCAACGATTCTTTCATAGTTTACAAACAATCAGTGTGTACATTATAAGCTATGTGTACTCCGTAGTGGAGTTGTTTCATAGTGTGTACATTATAAGCTATGTGTACTCCGTAGTGGAGTTGTTTCATAGTGTGTACATTATAAGCTATGTGTACTCCGTAGTGGAGTTGTTTCATAGTGTGTACATTATAAGCTATGTGTACTCCGTAGTGGAGTTGTTTCATAGTGTGTACAATATAAGCTATGTGTACTCTCGTAGTGAGTTGTTTCATAGTGTGTACATTATAAGCTATGTGTAACTCCGTAGTGGAGTTGTTTCATAGTGTGTACATTATTAAGCTATGTGTACTCCGTAATGGAGTTGTTTCATAGTGTGTACATTATAAGCTATGTGTACTCCGTAAGTGGAGTTTGTTTCATAGTGTGTACATTATAAGCTATGTGTACTCCGTAATGGAGTTGTTTCCATAGTGTGTACATTATAAGCTATGTGTACTCCGATAAGTGGAGTTGTTTCATAGTGTGTACATTATAAGCTATGTGTACTCCGTAATGGAGTTGTTTCATAGTGTGTACATTATAAGCTATGTGTACTCCGTAATGGAGTTGTTTCATAGTGTGTACATTATAAGCTATGTGTACTCCGTAATGGAGTTGTTTCATAGTGTGTACATTATAAGCTATGTGTACTCCGTAATGGATTTGGTTCATAGTGTGTACATTATAAGCTATGTGTACACTATAGTGGAGTTGTTTCATAGTGTGTACATTATAAGCTATGTGTACTCCGTAGTGGAGTTGTTTCATAGTGTGTACATTATAAGCTATGTGTACTCCGTAGTGGAGTTGTTTCATAGTGTGTACATTATAAGCTATGTGTACTCCGTAATGGAGTTGTTTCATAGTGTGTACATTATTAGCTATGTGTACTCCGTAATGGATTTGGTTCATAGTGTGTACATTATAAGCTATGTGTACACTATAGTGGAGTTGTTTCATAGTGTGTACATTATAAGCTATGTGTACTCCGTAGTGGAGTTGTTTCATAGTGTGTACATTATAAGCTATGTGTACACTATAGTGGAGTTCTTTTATGAAAGCTATGTGTACACTATAGTGGAGTTCTTTTATGAAAGCTATGTGTACACTATAGTGGAGTTGTTTTATGAAAGCTATGTGTACACCATAGTGGAGTTGTTTTATGAAAGATATGTGTACACCATAGCGGAGTTGTTTTATGAAAGATATGTGTACACTATAGTGGAGTTGTTTTATGAAAGATATGTGTACACTATAGTGGAGTTGTTTTATGAAACCGGCATTATCTGTTAAAGTAGCTCTCAAAAAGAAATTTTAATTGTCAAACGTTTTAATTGTAACAGGTCCGTGTTTTATTGCAGGAAGTTTCATTTTTCCAAAAGAATAATATCTGAACTCTTTCATTCAAGACACATATATTTTATTTAATATTTGAATAACCTTTCATTAATAATAATAATAATAATAATAATAATAAATAATGCATTTACTTTTATACATTAGGTACAATGACAATGCATCAACTCTATAAAAAAAGCCCAAAGAGTCGCAAGTTTTATAGACATTAAACGACACAATCTTTGATATGATCAGCAATTGCAATTATTTTTCTTGTTCTTTAAAGCATTATTTATGTACTAACTCCGCGTTAAGTGAAATGGCGAATTTACTCCTTACGGTAAACAAATATTTTTAATCATTCATAAACTCTTGTCTTAATTTAATGAGCTATTTGCAATGAATATTTCAAACACTTTGATACTACTTTATCTGAGTTATGTTCCTTCTGTCTCAATGATCCAAATTTTTTTACCAATTATGTACATGTGTGTATGTGTCCGTCTATACATGTTATATGAGAGAGAGAGAGAGAGAGAGAGAGAGACGTACCATTATTGATCCATAAGTTCGACTCTGAGCGATTTCCAGGACTCATGATTTTTCTCTTGCCGTCGTAACTGATACCAAATTTCATAACATTTGAGATTCTGAACTCCGCCCCTTTTTAAACCCTTAGTTTGCCAGGGTATGTGTATTCAACGTTCCTCAACGTTATCCTAAATACAACATTTTCTTTGTTCTTACTATCTTCTTTTTCTTTTTTCCCAAAGATATCACGATCAAATGACCCAAGGACAATCCTCCATGCACTCCTATGAATTATCTTTATTTTATTTAGGTTATTATAATGTTCGATGCATCTACCTCTCACGTCTATTTTTTTCTCATCGAGTAAATATTTGACATGGAAGCGGCTGAAAAGGAGGGTCCTCTTCGTGTCATTTTCGGTTCAGCAGCGCCAATGCATTATCTGTTCATTATCAATCTAAATGGAACGAGAATTCAGCAGGAGATGCAAAGTTATATTTAGAAGTTGGATATAATTGATGAACTTAATATCGGTATGGATTTATTACCTTCACTTATTGCAAATCTGACGGATCGTATTGCACTACCTGAGCGTCGATATGTGGGAATGAATATTGCCAAGAAAATTTAACTCTTCAGGTGCAGTTGTTGTGACGACATTGGGAGAATTATCGTGTAGATTTTTACTTTGAAATAAAGCTGTAAAAAGTGCGCTTCATAAAAAACGGCTGTGACACTTTCAAAAATTGAAGGAGTCTCTATTCTATTTATTCAATAGTTCGTAAATACTGTGTATTTTTAAGGGTGATTGTCTTTGTTTCTTTTATGTCATGTCAATTCTTTACTATTGTAACGGTTTTCTGTGGTCTATTTTCAAAATCTTATGGTTTGTCTCAATAACATTACTATATGTGATTTAGATATCCGCATTATTGCTACCAGATACGCAATGCTTTCTATCTCTTTTCGTCTCTCTTGAAAGGAATAATTTTAGAGAATGGTGCATTGTCGTTTACCTTTACATCTGTTGCAAGGTTATTATTGGATACACGAGCATGAATCGATACAAGTCAAGTAAATGTCACCAACCTCTGAGAAAACAATCGTCAAATAAGGGTAGTCTGTTTTTGTAAGTGACTGTGCTTAGACCATTTCCCTTTATCTTCATTGAATTGCTTGGTTCGTCTGTAATAACAATGAGAGACCAATGATACCTAAGGAACTCGTATACCCACATTTTTTGCTATCCGTAACTTTCTATGCATATAGATTTTGGGCAGGAAAAGATCAAAGAAAATTTTGTCGTCTGCTTGGAATGTTCATGTAACATTTTAAAGTCGCTCTGAAAAATAAACCCAAATGCGCCCAACAGCATTTTCCGATGAGATAACTAATAGATGTAATGTTTATGCTTTGGGATGCGTGCCGTGCCGTGATGATGTTCTAGCTGAGAAGGTCTTGGACCTTTAAAAACAGGGCAGTTTATTTTTTAATAAAAACAAATGACGTTGTATAGCAAAGATTTTACGTTGTTTTTTTCTGTTTTTTTTCTGCTTCTTCTTTATCGTCGTTTTGTATGGTATGCTCCGGGGGTGGGGGTGGGGTTAACACCTAAACTTACTTGAGATTATAAAGCCAGGATTGTGTTCATGTCCAGTTAAACCCCTTACACATACATACATACATACATACATACATACATACATACATACATACATACATACATACATACATACATACACTCTTCAATTGTAAGCAAAAGACGTTTTGCAAAGAGAGATTAATGACGTGCTTTCTAAATCAAGTATACAGAATTTCGGAAAAGCCGGGAAAAAATATTTACATTTTGGACTGATTTTAATTTGTTTATGACAGCTTAATCCTTTCTTTTCATTAAAACAAAATGCCGTATGTTTTATATGTCCTTCTGGCTTTTGACTTTCATTTGTGAACAGATAGGTTGAATAATATACTTCATTTCTCATGTTCGGGTCTTATTGCGAATTTTAGAAAACCGTTTACCGAACTGTCAATTTATTTATGTCTTGAATACTGAGATCTGCAAAATTCTATAACCAGGAGTAATTACCAAAATCTCAACCTTTAGCCCTGTCTGTATCTGTAAATTGTATTATGTCATCATCATGACAGTCAGCGATTTAAATGTCTTCCCAGTGTTTGCCTATTTTTTACAACTTTTTTACAACCATGACCATATGTACGGTATGTTATGACTCTGGCTTGTTAACCAGTGGATGCCAGGATTTTGTGGTTTCAACGTGTACTTATAACTCGATCAGTGTATCTTAGTGACTCCCGTCTCTTAGCCACTAGCTTGAATGAAACTCGGCCAAGCCATGAACTTCAATTGAGACCATTTATGAAGCACGAGATTCGATTAGATGGTGGCTGGTGAATAATTAGAATGAAAGTGTAAGATAAGAGAAGATAGCAAAATATACCTCTGTTATAGACACTGATTTTTAAAAATAGTTTTGTATCTTTCAGTTACATATTGAAATAATTGATGCCAATTACATTCATAATATTCATCATTTTACATTCATTATATCCCTGAAGAATACTGTAGATTATCTGTGGGTTACGCGTTAGTTTGTATTCGAGAGCATAAACTTATATAATATTTGTATATACATCTGTCTATTATATATTTTGTCTATCTTGATTCCTCTGTGACCAACAAATCTCCTTGCTACATGTCCACCTGCCCCAGTGTAGGGATGTGATCAGATTTTAACAATGTCTATCTGCCTAAAATGAGAGTCTAACGTTACGTAGAACTGCGATGTAAGGATCTAAAACTGTTGCAATGTAGGTCATATCCGAATATTATTCAGTCAACATGTCACTGTCAAATTTGCAGTACAGAATCTATTTTGCTCGATCTCCAACACCAACGCATATAACCGAATATAAATGCCTTTCAAGAAAAAATAGAAACACCTAAAACGACTCCTTCTCAAAAACAGCTGAATAAAATTTTACCAAACTTAAAAGAAAATATCCTGGCATAAAATTCTCTCAAAGGTGCAAAAATTATGCCGATTTGCTGTCAAATATGACCGAGGTAATTAAAAATAAATAAACTTTTAAACGACTTTTTCTAAAATAAAAAACACTTAATAGAATTTCACCAAATCTGATAGAAAGGATCCTTGTGTAGAATATGGCTGCCATTACTAAAAGTGGAAGAAAAAAAGAAAAAAAAAAGAAAAACAAAATTATGTCACTTCTCCAAACTGATGAATAAAATTTAACCAAACTTGACAGAAAGCATCCAGACATGAAGCCCTATTATTCTGTATAAATTATGCCGATCAACCATTAAATAAGTTTGCCGTTACTCAAAATAGAAAAAGTATTTACACAACTTCTTCTCCAAAACTGCTAAATAGAATTTGATGAAACCTCATAGAAAGCTTCCTCACATGAAGAACTTTCCAATTTTTATCAATAATACCGGTCCACCATCAAATATTACCATCGTTACTAAAATAGAAACACGTTTAAACAACTTCTTTTCAAAAATCTCTCAGCAGAACTTTACCAACTGTGATGGAAATCATCCTGACTTTAAGGGTTTTAACGCTTATACAGCTGATGCTGATCCGTCAAGAATTATGACCGTCGTTACTAAAAATATAAAAACCTTAAAACGACTTCTTCACAAAAACCTCTCAACAAAATTTGACAAAATTTAACAGAAAGCATCTTGGTACTGTAGGATTTCAGTTTTCTACACATGATGTCCATCTGACATCAAATATGGTCACTGTTGCTAAAAATAGGAAAGTTTTTAAACGACTTCTACTGAGAAAAAAAAATGCCTAACAGACCTTGACCAAATATTCAATAAGGCATCCAGGCGAAGAGAGCTTTGAAAATTATACAAATGATGCCAATCCGTTACTTCAAGGACAAGAAAAATAAAAAATAACTTCTTCTCAGAAACTCCTCAGCATAAATTGACCATATTTGACAGAAAACATTCTGGTAATAAGGGCGTTCAAATTGTACAACTGATGCCTATTCATCATCAAATATGGTCGCTGTTACAAAACATTTAACATCCTTTAAACGACCTTTTTTTTCAAAACCCACTCTACAGAATTTCACCAGCTTTGACAAAAAGTCTCCTTGTCTGAATGCCTTTCAGAATTTAGCAAATTACGCTTCCGTTACTAAAGGTAGTAAAACATTTACATAACTTTATCTATAAAAAAATCGCTGAAAAGAATTTGGCCAACTTTTACACAAAAGTCCTGGCAAAGAGTGCTTTAAATACTGAACAAAACAATGTTGCTTATGTGCCATCATCACATATTGACGGATATACCAAAACTAGAGAAACCTGAAACAAATGTTTTCATAACATATGCTATCAAAAGCATTGGAAGAAATTTCAACAGGAAGCATCCTGCTGACCCAGATTTCTTGGTCAGCTTGTTCTTGCATCTGGCATTTAGGCTGATGTCAAAAGGTGATTGATCTCAGGACTTCCTGGGCCTCTTGCTATGTAAATATGCCAGAAATTCGAACGAGAAAGCACACCTGATTAGTCGAAGGGACAAGTTGGCATACCGGTGCAATACTAAATTATGTCAGTGGAGGCGTGGCATGGAGGCTTTTTCTTACAGTCGATTCAGACCGGTGCAGAATTAAATTGTTATATGTTTATTTGTAAAAAAATTAAAAGTTCTTTTACATACTAATAGTGCGTATATGCTGGCATGCATATTTACAGGTCCATTTTATGTCAATCTATGCTGCATTCTTAAATTTCAAGAAGTCTTATGTAGTACGATTCTTAGTGGATTAAATTCACGGGATCTGCATCGAAAGACTTTTGGCCATAACTTTAGTCGCAAGGCGTTAGGCAAGTAAGATTTAATGGTTAATATAGGATACATTTCACCTTGTATTTTAAGAATGTTACCCCTTTTTGACTTTATCTTCGTTTTGTATGCTTTTTATTGATTGCAACGCCTTTACCTTTTATCTTTTGACTCGTGACGCATATCTACTTTTGGTTAGAGGGGTTTTTCTTACTTGGGTTTTTGGCATGGTTTTGCCTTGCTATTTTATTCTACTTAGCTTTCGCTCGGCACTAAACAACCAGAATTGTGCCTAAGTGCAGTTTATTCCACATACATACATACATACATACATACATACATACATACATACATACATACATACATACATACATGGGCCTACATACATACATACATAGGCCTACATACATACATACATACATAGGCCTACATACATACATAGGCCTACATACATACATACATACATACATACATACATACATACATACATACATACATACATACATACATACATACATACATACATACTTTCCCGTCGCCGATAGTGTGAATGGAATTCAATATTTTATGGAACGTTACAATGGATATAGATAACAAATCTTACATAAAAATGCATGCTCAGCATTGTTAGACGAGGTGTATGAATGTGGCCGTGTCCATGTATCACCATCGGATTTCACGCGCCAATGATTCCCTGGTGTGTTGTAATACATACCCTTTTTCCTGGGCGCAAAACAAATGAATCGACATCCCGCGTCGTGTACGTATTGGCAGAAAACATGCAATCCTATAACGTTCTCCAGTAGTAGAGAAGAGAGAAATTTTCCGAGAAGATAAATAAGACGTGTTCTTTTGCAATGATCTTGTTCACTTAGAGCTATAGAAATAACGATGGACACAAATGGAATTTTCAACTATTCTGATCCACAGAAACGGGTGCATCATTATGTATCCTCCTTTGCGTATCAATGGAAATAAGGTTCATAATCTGTGATTTCACGTATTTACTTGTCAAACATTCTGGTAGTTACTTTGTTCAGAAATGACAGGTATTATGCTGAAAGATTCGCTAAGTTGGTTCTTTCTCGAAAGATTCTCGAACTTGGTACTCTTGCGAGACGCTCATGTTCATCGACCGTTTTGCATCTGCTGATTGGAGCGCGGGCACCCCGGAAATTAGGGAAACTTTAAATTGCATCTGAACATTTTAATTTTTTAAAATTTGTTTCTATAAGAATAGCTATCATAGGTTGTTTTGAGTTGGGTTTTTTTTTTTGTTCTTTTTTTTTTTTTTTTTTTTTTTTTTTTTGTCAACTTTCGCCAAATCCCGAGGGTGTCAGGGAAACCCGATCCCTAAGTGCGACGGTTTCATGACACCGAAGGTAGTTTTACATATTTGCTACCACATATTTATTTTGTGGATAGAGGGGTTTGTCTTCCTGAGGATTTCGGCATGGTTTTCGCCTTTTACATTTTTTCTACCTTGCATTTGATCGGGAGTAAAGAACGACAATTGTGGCAGAGTGTCGTTAAACCACATACATACATACATACATACATACATACATACATACATACATACATACATATTTATCGCCAATAGTTTGAATTAAAATCAACAATTTATGGAGCGTGAGATTGGATATATATGGCAATTCTTACATAAAAATGTGTGCGCAGCATTGTTAAACGAGGTGTATGAATGCGGCAGTATCCATGTATCAACATCGCATTACACGCGGCAATGATGCGGTGGAATGTTGTTGAGTGTATTGGCTAAAAACATGCAATCCTGTTACGTTCTCCAGTAGTATAGAAGAGATTCATTTTCCAAGTAGATACATATGATATGTTCTCTTGCCCTAATACATCAAAGCGATAGAAATAACGATGCACACAAAGTGTATTTTCAACTCGAATGCTTCACAGTAAGCTGTGTGTATTCTCGTTTGTGTATCAATCAAAATACGGTTAAGAAACTGTGTAGTTTTATGTATTTACCTGCCAAATATCTTGTAGTGGTTTTATTCATCAGAGATGACAGATAGTATGCTTAACGATTCGCAAAAGTACTTATTCTCAATAGATCCTCGAAGTTGGCTGTCTTGCGAGACGTTTTTGTACATCGAACGTTTTACATCAATGGATCGGGAGAGCGCTCCTCCCCGGAAAAGGATTAAATAAAGCCAATGCACATGATCAGCGCCCTAACCAGGAAAACTTTAATCTGCATCGGAAATTTGTTCAAAGATAAAAAAAAAATTAATGTAAGAATTGCGATTATGCATTTTTTATTTTTTTATTTTCTGGCATCACCGTTCGCCGAAACTCGCAGGTGTCTTGAAACCCACGCCCTTAGGGCTCGGACTTCAACGATCCCCTCGATATTCGGCAAACATTGTTAAAAAAATAAAATAAAAAAATAAAAAATGCGTGCGTGCGCAGCATTGCTGAAAAATATGTATAAATGTGACTATTTCCATGTATCAACATTGGCTTTTGCGCGGTATTTATGCCATGATGTGTTTTTACACTTATCCCTTTTCGAAGTTGCACCCTTAAGAAATGACTCCATCCCGCATCGTGTGTATATTGGGTGAAAATATGCAATCATGTTACGTTTTCCAATCTCAGAGAAAAGATAAATTTTCCCAGTATAGAAATGACATACTCTTTTGCCCTAATACATCTATTTTACTCATAGAGAGAGAAATAACGATGCACGTAAACGCGCTTTTCAACTCTTATATGCTCCACAGTAATCGCAATCGGAACACCTCGTGGCTTTTCTACCAAACTTCTACAGGAGGCGCTCTTCAGATATTATGTACTTCTGAGAGAGTGACAGGTGTAAGGTGAAGTTTTTTGAATTTACAACATGCACAATGAAGAGGATGTCGGCATACCTCTATGCTATTTTCATGTACTATGGCTGAAGTTGCTTCACATATTGTACATGTATAAATTCTACATGATTTAAGAACACAGCTGAAAAAAATGGCAGCTCCCAATCAGCCTGAATTAGTCCAAAGTACATTATTTTTTAGCAAATATTAAAATAGGGAAAACGAATTTTGCCAGAGTAGGCTATACCAGCTTCTGAACGTACAATGAATGAATTACAAAATATAAAAGAAGTAGAAAAACGTAATCGTCCTTTTTTTTACAATTTACCTTTCAAGTCCATGAAGTGAAAATAACCAAGCGGAGCTAGCAGTTTTTTTTTTTATAGGTGCACATCTGAAGTAAGACCAAGCTGTATGCTATATAACCCAAATTGCACCCATGAATCATACACCAAAATAAGGGAAATTAAAAGTTCTTTTAATAATACCTAAGATATACAATTTCTTTTTATATAGACAGGATAACCGGAGAGGAAAACCCGGGAAATTGTTTTTCTGTAAAAATTGCAAAAAAACTAAATTGTAGAGCGCCACGGAAACACTTCGGTGGAGTGATACAGCATACAGCGTAAAAAGATGTAAATTGCCGGAAAATGACTGCCAACTCAGTCACACACTGAAGTACGCTAGACGAAAGAGAATCATGTCAAAACCATTGTGGTATCTTTACAAAATTATTTGCACAAATTCAGTCAAACATAGTTTTCCAGTAACTTCATACTTGAGAAAAGAAACTTGGCAACGTTTCGGCCAAGAATAATTCATCTCAATCGATAAGTCGCCGCAATGAACGCTTAGATGGTGTGTGATGTATACGTGGCGTCATTTGGTAAACAAAGTACATGGATACGCAAAAGCTGTCACTGTAGTATTTCTGAGGTGCTTTTCCGATAATTGGCGGAAAGGCCCCGGTGTGTTCCGATTGCAGTAACGGTGTGTATTCCGATATGCGTAACAATCTAAATACGATTCAGAATCTGTGTTACTTGCCAAACATCTGGTAGTTGCTGTATTCCATAGCAATTAACGATATTATGCTGAACGATTCGCTAAAGTGATTATTTCTCAATAGATCTTCGAGGTTGGCTCTCTTATGAGACGCTCATCAACATCGACCGTTTTACATCAGATGATCGGGGGCATGCGCCTCCCCGGAAAAGGCTTAAGTAAAACCAACTTACCGGATCAGCGTCTACAGTGGGGAAACTTTCAATTGCATTTGAAAGTTTCTAGTGTGTGTTAGTGTGTGTGTGTGTTCTACTCATTTTATGGAAGAAAAGCGTTCACACGAGTCGTTTTTTGTGCATCAACGTTCGCCGAATTCTGAGGGGGTCGTTGAAGCCGAAGCTGCAACACACCCAAGACACAACCGCCTATTGGCTCGTGATTTGACGAACGTTGATACCAGAAAAAAGCACGTATAATCACTATACTGATGACCCGGAATGAATAAAAGCAATTCCATTTCAAAACACACAAACACACACGTTTGTTATACCTGCCAATTGAAGAACTTTATTCTTTGTTCCTTTAATTGATATGTTGTTCTGAGGTTCTATTTTTGTACGGAATTAAGTTAAAAAATACAACTGAGGTCTGATCGATCCAGCTTGGCACCTACTGTGTTCTTCAAAAATATAACTGAGGTCCGATCGATCCAGCTTGTTATCTACTGTATTCTTAAAAATTCAACTGAGGTCCGATCGATCCAGCTTGGTACCTACTGTATTCTTTTAGTATTGTAATCATTGCTCATTTGTCTGAGTCCAAAGTTGGAAGACTTTAAAGCTCTACCCCCTCCCCACACATGCATACACACTGACAACTCTACCTCCTCCCCACACATGCAAACACACTGACAACTCTATCCCTCCCCACACATGCATACACACTGACAACTCTACCTCCTCCCCACACATGCATACACACTGACAACTCTACCCCTCCCCAAACATGCATACACGCTGACAACACTACCTCCTCCCCACACATGCATACACACTGATAACTCTACCCCTCCCCAAACATGCATACACACTGACAACTCTACCTCCTCCCCACACATGCATACACACTGACAACTCTACCCCTCCCCAAACATGCATACACACTGACAACTCTACCCCCTCCCCACACATGCATACACACTGACAACTCTGCCTCCTCCCCACACATGCATACACACTGACAACTCTACCTCCTCCCCACACATGCATACACACTGACAACTCTACCTCCTCCCCACACATGCATACACACTGACAACTCTACCCCTCCCCAACACATGGATACACACTGACAACTCTACCACCTCCCCACACATGCATACACACTGACAACTCTACCACCTCCCCACACATGCACACACACTGACAACTCTACCCCCTCCCCACACATGCACACACACTGACAACTCTAATCCCTCCCCACACATACTGACAACTCTACCTATCCCCAAATATGCATACACACTGACAAACTCTACCACCTCCCCACACATGCATACATACTGACAACTCTATCACCTCCCCACGCATGCATACACACTGACAACTCTACCACCTCCCCACACATGCAAACACACTGACAACTCTACCCCCTCCCCACACATGCATACACACTGGCAACTCTACCACCTCCCCACACATGCATAAACACTGACAACATTACCCCCTCCCCACACATGCATACACACTGACAACTCTACCCACTCCCCACACATACTGACAACTCAACCTCTCCCCAAATATGCATACACACTGACAAACTCTAACCCCTCCCCACACATGCATACATACTGAAAACTCTATCACCTCCCCACACATGCATACACACTGACACTCTGCCGTCTCCCCACACATGCAAACACACTGACAACTCTACCTCCTCCCCACACATGCATACACACTGACAACTCTACCACCTCCCCACACATGCATACACACTGACAACTCTACCCCCTCCACACACATACATACACACTGACAACTCTACCCCCTCTCCACACATGCATACACACTGACAACTCTACCCCCTCCTCACACATGCATACACACTGACAACTCTACCGCCTCCCCACACATGCACACACACTGACAACTCTACCCCCTCCCCACACATGCACACACACTGACACTCTACCGCCTCCCCACACATGCATACACATTGACAACTCTACCCCCTCCACACACATGCATACACACTGACAACTCTACCACCTCCCCACACATGCATACACACTGACAACTCTACCACCTACCCACACATGCATACACACTGACAACTCTACCACCTACCCACACATGCATACACACTGACAACTCTACCACCTCACCTCACATGCATACACACTGACAACTCTACCCCCTCCCCACACATGCATACACACTGACAACTCTACCCACTCCCCACACATGCACACACACTGACAACTCTACCCCCTCCCCACACATGCATACACACTGGATGGATGAGAAAACAGTGCTGATAAATCTTCTGGTCAAGTTTACCCATTATATATCAAGATATGTCTCCACACAGTGATCGCTTGTGTTATTAACGTTTCGTGCCAGTGCATGCGGATTTTGGCAAAAGCTGGTGCGGGAATATTTTAAGCCGCGTTTCATCATCGAATGGTTCCTATAACTGTCAAAAGGAGAAGCCTCGGTAGTTAGTGTGCTTGACCAGGCTGGGTCGTCCGCTACTGTGCGTTTTTTGCTCCAATTGCACCCGCCTTTCATACCCTTTCATGTGCTGATGTGCCGTTAAACACAAATCAATCAACTAGTCAATCAGTTTATAATTTTGAAAACAGTGCTTCAATACTCTGATGAAAGAATACATGTATATCCTAAAGCGTTTAGCATTTTGAAGAGCATATTGTTTATTTATTTAAAGAAATATCTCAGTAAAATCTTGAGCGAAAATGCATGTCAAGTACACCTTACTCAAAGAGCAAAAAAGCATGATAAGTACACCTTTACTCAAAGAGCAAAAAAGCATGACAAGTACACCTTTACTCAATAAGCAAAAAAGCATGACAAGTACACCTTTACTCAAAGAGCAAAAAATCATGAAAAGTACACCTTTACTCAAATAACAAAAAGGCATGACAAGTACACCTTTACTCAAAGAGCAAAAAGACATGACATGTACACCTTTACTAGAAGAGCGAAAATGCATGACAAGTACGCCTTAACTCAAAGAGCAAAAAGGCATGAAAAGTACACCTTTACTCGAAGCGCAGAGTTGAAGACTCAAATTTTGACTTTTCTAAAACAGTAACCCGTCAGGACATTTTGAGAAAGAAAAGAAAACAAGATAAGATTTAGGAAAATAAAAATCTCGTATCAGTTCTAAACTGGAGACAATCGGAGACTGAGTAGATGTATTAATATTAGAACTGCGATTTTTACATGCAGCATAGGAAAGAATAATTTGAATAAATACAGATCGGTTTTGAATTCAACAGCAATATCACATAAAATTAAGTACTGTCCATCATAGATCGTCAAAACAGGACAATTGTGCAAACATAACTTTCGTTTCAAACAAAAACTGATGAATTGTATTAAAAGTAGCAACCAGTCCATGTGCTTGAACCATTAATTTCTTGAACTTGATTAAACGACTGATTCTAGTCACATGACTTTGAGGTTAGATAGTGTTTGCATGTTGTTCTGGATCGTACTCTGTATATGATAAATGCACGGCCGGCTAATCGACATCTTTACTTCCCTTCAGTATCATAGGATTCCCCTTCTCTGATTGATCTATTTCCAGTTATTAAATTGTAGGCACATTTTTGGACTAACCAGAGTCCCAAAATCCCCAAAAATTTAAATTGTGTTTTTTTAAAGACTAAAGCTATAACAATGAATCTCACGTGGTTGGTCTAGCTCCTATTCCTCTCTTAGTATGCTAAATGTCAATTAAAAACAAAAGATTATTCAAGCATAGTATTTCATTTAAGAGTGTGCATTTAGCTTGACTTTAAGTTTTGTGCTTTAAAAAAGTGTGGAGATTAGAGAGTTCACTCGGTGCTTGAGGGTCAAAGTCAGCTTCACTCCATTTCAGACATAATTTTGTTTTAAAGATATTAATTGGATAAGGTATTCTGGAGACTATACAGATATGTGTAATGGCTGTAAAATCGAAGGTCGGAAATGAAAAAGAAAGAAAGAAGTTTTAGGTTCCAGTTCCATTGGTGGTTGGACTCTTGTTGACATCGATGTCCATGTAGAAAATGCAACTTCCATTAGTCGTTGGACTCTTGTCGATGTCACTGTATTGTTAGAAAAGCAACATGTACAGATCTTATTTTAGTACACTAGTTTACTGATAACGAGATAATTAGTAGAAAAATTGATCAGCATCTTGAATTCAAATCTCTCTCTCTCTCTCTCTCTCTCTCTCTCTCTCTCTATATATATATATATATATATATATATATATATATATATATATATATATATATATATATTCTTTTCTCAGTTTTTAAGCGATGCAATTATTAAACTTCGAACGATGAAACAGCCATATCAATAGCTAAAGTCCAGATACTGCAACAAGCCTACTCTAAATTGTCTCCCTCGGACGACATAAATGAGATATTGTCATGTTTTCCACAAATAATTACACTTTTTTTGTTCATTCTCATGTAATCATTCCGTGAAGCACATCTATTTCTGATCTACATTACGGCACGTGTGACACTAAATAGTGTGGGGGAGGCATTTTAATTAATTAAACCAGCAGGAATGATTTATTTGTGATATTGTAGTCAGTCAAGCAGACGATATTGTCTATTATGACGGTACTCAATTCCATTAAGCTTCAGATAGGCGGACGATGTAACATTTTAGTGTGTTGCCTTTGGCACCATACATTGATCATAACTGTAGATCGGAAAACAATGTCTGAACTCTTGTGGTTCCAGATGATTTCCTATCTTAGCACATCATAAATTTCGATAGGAAAGCATGTTTGTAATATCTGGACAACAAAAACTTTCCCAGTTCCAAAATCAGTGTTTGTAAGTTAATTATGACATATCTTCAAACTTTGCACATGCAGCTGGTTACAAGAATTCCAGTAAGACCTCTTACAAGAATTTCTGTGGAATCTGAGGGTTAGAGAAATACACACTGCGGGTCGACATAGATCATTTCTAACAAGCCAGAATGACAAGTCATTGGTTCATAGATATCACAATTTTGAATGAAATGAATATCCATAAATATCGCAAATCGATGAGTTCATTCTCAACCGATGCATAGGCACTATGTAGACGCAGTAAAGGGGTCAGAGTTGGTATCAAAATGTAACCATTCGTTTCATTCATAGGCTGGGGTTATTGGAGATGATTTATTGGTTAGGGAAAAGAATGTAGGTGGAAGATTCTTTCGGACGTAACAAATACCGATGTTAAAAACAATATTACTTCCAATCTTAAAGGATGAAAAGCTGAATTATGGTATCCTGTTAAATAGAATATCGGGCTTTTACAAACAAACAAAAAATGACATCATTCTAGTTTTAACCTGTGCGATATAATGGTTGTCGAAAGAACTCTTTCCAGTCATGAAGCTATTTTTAGCTTTTCTCCAACTACACTTCAAGTGTTCCTTTGCGTTACTCTCATCAAAATAAACAAGATTAATTTAGTTCCTTTTTTTAAATTCACCGTACCCTCCTTTAGGCATGTAAACAGTCACATTTCACCTGGAAGTGAGGCTTTAGAAGAAACAGGGCGAGAAAACTAACCAGTTCCTTAAAGAGGAAAACCTGTACAAAAAAAGAGAGAAACAGTTACTTTTGGATTTGGTATTGAGCACTGTGGTATTTATGGTGTCAATGACAAAGAATGGCCTATATTCGCAATCTGGTGCGGATTTTAAAACTTTGTTCTTCATCTAGTCTTACTTAGTGAGATCTTGGTAGATAGTTTGTTGTTTTGTTTTGTTTTTTGTTTTTTTGTTTCTTTTGTTTGTTTTCTTTGACTCTTAGGCCTTATGGGAGAGAAATCTCGGTATTCAAGCTATGCCATATTTCCACAGTTGTTTTTTTAAAAAATAATTTTATTAATTTATTTAGTTATTTATTTGCATTCCTCTTCCACTGTAAAACTTTCCAGTAGAGAAAACAAAATAGAATCGTCAAGAAGAAAATCCACCCAAACCTGTTATTAATAACAATGCACAGTACTATGCATGTGTGCCTTGTGCGTTGTACACATTGATCTAGAGTGGTTTGCTGTTCACGTGACACAGCCCTTATTACGCATATAAACAAAAATAACATTGGTACATTAGGTAAGCACCAACAGAGTACATTAGGTACATTGGTACATTAGGTAAGTACCAACAGAGAACACAAGTGTAATATTTGCATGAAACAGGCTTGTTACTGTATTTCCCATTCATGAAATCAATCCAAATTAAGGAAGTTTATCTTCTTTCATGCTGTTAATTGATACAAATTTGAAGGTCTGTGCTAAGAATGAACCAACAAGATAATCTGTAGAATGTTGTGTATTGCCTGCTTTGCCGGTACATAATCTAAAACAAGCATAGCCTCTTTAGAAGAAAAGTAGGTTAGTACAAGCACAATTTAATTTTGATGGGTGCCAAGATAACTAGGTCACAAAAGGTGAATGCACACGTAAAGTTTCATGATAATATAAGCAACAGTGTCTCGGAAACTCCACGTAAATATACACTATTCAAACGGAGCATTAAACGTACATAGATATATCACTTCTACCTACATGTACCGTCGTCATGTAGCGACTTCAAATGTGAACACCCATCAAATTCCATGACTGTATATACAAAAGTGTATATGGTCGCTATGACCTACTGGCGATAGTTACTATAGTAGTGCCCTCTAATGACAACCTACCATTTAGTGTTAACTCGATAGTGCTTGTCAGCGGTAACATAGTATTTCGCACATGCCATACAATCTGGGATTATTACGCATTCTAGTCCCACATACAGTCCGATGTATCTGAGCACATATGA
The DNA here is from genome assembly GCA_029931535.1 of Margaritifera margaritifera. Classification (NCBI taxonomy): domain Eukaryota; kingdom Metazoa; phylum Mollusca; class Bivalvia; order Unionida; family Margaritiferidae; genus Margaritifera; species Margaritifera margaritifera. The sequence continues at coordinate 232,644 of JAQPZY010001066.1, forward strand.
GTTTGTGGCGTACTTTGTCAAAGTAATTATGATCGCTGGATAAATCTAACTACAATGTGTTTGAGAACTATCTCTTGCAGGCGTATCGACCCTGATTTTAGCTGCTAACATATAAAATTTTCCACAAATCGGCTTTTTGAGTGAACCCATCCCCCTGCCCAGTCAAACCTATAAAGTGTCCGATGTATGTACGCTGGCACTATAAAATTCAAGTCTGACTTAAGAAGGATGTCCAAGGAGCAGATAAGATGAATTATTTTAAGAAAGTTTTTTTTTTTTTAAACCACGCATTTTGTTTAAAACTGCTATTTCGCATGATTCGGGTAATCACCCCTACCCACATGCAGAGAAAGCGGGAAGGGGACAAACTAAACCTGATATCTGGTCGACTGCTGCGCTCATTCACTCCCCACAGACAGTGGGTAATGGTTAATTATTGGAGTGATCAACATTCTGCTCACGAGACCGGCGAGAAGTCACGTAAAGTTGAGTTAAAAACAAACTAACTAAGGAAAAGGGCGCCTGTTATAGAGGGTGTATTATGTAAAAACTGATTCGATTAGTCTAATTGGCTGGGATAGCCACGAATGTAAGCCTTCGTTGACATAGCCTTGTTTGAGTAGCCAATGAGCGAGCGCAGCAGACGGCTGGGTACTAGTTTAGGGCACATGGTATCATCGACAAAGATATTTTCTAGTCGCTTACACTGTTCACTTTACATTGTACATGCCATGTATACTATTATCCTATTATAGTCAACCTATAATTAAGCTAACGTATATAATTCAATATTGTTGGGAACACTGTGCAATTTAACAGTTGTGGTCGGTACACAGTCTCTTATTAGAGTCAAACTTTCAAATATGAGGCGGAGAAAAACAGGCCAGTAAAGAAGTTCCTTCCATATATCCATGATATATGTTGTTTCTCATTTTATGAATTTAAATTACATATGTACAAACAGATGTTGCAGTCGGAAATAATATTCACCCCCATTTCAATTACGCTGCCATTCGATCCCACTCAGCCCAATGTTCCTGTCCAATCAAATAAATTCTTCCTAATCAGTTCATAGTTGTTACCGTGGTAGAGTATCGCCTTAACTAGGACAAAATCGAACTATACGACTTCGTCGGAAAATGCATATCTGACATAAAGATTTCTCCGACGAAATTTTAAATATACACGCAGAAGGTCTAGAATCTACAACTTACAAAACCTTGGTTTGCCCAGAGTTTGAGTATTGTTCCTCAGTTTGGTCTCCGTATACAACTATAAATTAGCTGGAAGCTGTACAACGCGAGGCAGCTAGATGGAGACAAAAAAAGATTGCAGAAATACCTACAGTCAGCGTCACCGAAATGCTTAAATCCAAATCCTTTAAAATGGATACGAGTGGACCTACGGCGTGTTGACGATTGACTATACATGCTCTGCAAGGTCACCAGTGGTAACTATTCTTAGTACAAAAATTATCTGATTTCGAATAACAGACGATCACATTATATGTCCAAGAGAGTCATTAGTTTCAAACCTGACTACAACAAGTTTTCTTTTTTCCCTTTCACGGTATTTCACTCAAACTCCCTATCTTCAGATATGTCCTCGCTCCCATATTGAGACAAGGCTCCGATTTCACTAAATTTTCCCCAAATTTCTCATCAAATTTGGAGTGTATATTTCCCTGTTTGTAATACTTGTCGCCTCTCTGAGATACTAATGTATTACTCATCTGTAGACATATGCCATCCCATAACAAACAATCATAGAAACGACAACCGTACGTTACACTGGAACATAAATCCAGTTACTCTACTGGAGTACATTTGGTTGGAACATAACTCCAATTACTCTACTGAAGTATATTTGGTTGGAACATAAATCAAGTTATTCTACTGGAGTACATTTGGTTGGAGTCAAACTGTACGTTACACTGGAACATAAATCAAATTACTGTACTGGAGTACATTTGGTTGGAGTCAAACTGTACGTTACACTGGAACATAATTCAAATTACTTTACTGGAGTACATTTGGTTGGAGTCAAACTGTACGTTACACTGGAACATAAATCAAATTACTCTACTGAAGTACATTTGGTTGGAGTCAAACTGTACGTACGCTGGAACATAAATCAAATTTCTGTGCTGGAGTACATTTGGTTGGAGTCAAACATTACGTTACACTGGAACATAAATCAAATTACTCTACTGGAGTACATTTGGTTGGAGTCAAACTGTTCTTGATTTGACATATAAGCAGGTGGATATGTATCCGATGCATATATCATACATTTACATTACATACATACATACATTAAGGTATATATACATACACGTACAGGTACAGAGATGGATAGCTACACAAAAGGAAGGATGGGTAGGATTTGTTGATTGATGAAATGATTTATTGGTTGATTGATGAAATGATTTATTGGTTGATTGATGAAATGATTCCTTGGTTGATTGATGAAATGATTCATTGGTTGATTGATGAAATGATTCCTTGGTTGATTGATGAAATGATTCATTGGTTGATTGATGAAATGATTCCTTGGTTGATTGATGAAATGATTCCTTGGTTGATTGATGAAATGATTCATTGGTTGATTGATGAAATGATCCATTGGTTGATTGATGAAATGATTTATTGGTTGATTGATGAAATGATTCCTTGGTTGATTGATGAAATGATTCCTTGGTTGATTGATGAAATGATTCCTTGGTTGATTGACGAAATGATTTATTGGTTGATTGATGAAATGATTTATTGGTTGATTGATGAAATGATTTCTTGGTTGATTAATGAAATGATTCATTGGTTGATTGATGAAATGATTTCTTGGTTGACTGATGAAACGATTCCTTGGTTGATTGATTGATTGCGTGATTAAGTGATGGACGGATTACTCGATTAATTTCGACGGAACAAAGACGAATTCACCGAAGAGGACGACAGACGGACATACAAATTATAGAGTAATCTAATATCTTTAGATGATTTCGATTTATTTATTAAGATGTCAAGGTTTTTTCCCAGGAGAGAGACTCAGCGTCAGTCATTGTGACTGTAAGGGGAATCTAGCCCAGGTTCACCGGTCGTGTTTGGGGCAGTGGGTCCGACATCGAGGTTCCAATCGTTGTGAGATTTGCCACGCACTATTTGCCGAGACCACCCCTCCCTCCTCCCCCTGGGGGTCAACCAGAGAGAGGTGAGCAATCAGATATCTTAAACTGAAAATGTCTGCTCTAGATATCAAACAGGATATATGCAGTTCTAAGATATATATATATATATATATATATATATATATATATATATATATATATATATATATATATATATATATATATATAAGTAGTAGTATGGGGCACTTGGGACTCGCATGGGGCACTATGGCCTCAAACGGGAAATTAACATGCGGGGGCCTCTATGGCCTCCAAAAAAAACGGACCTCCTACGGGAAATTAACATGCGGGGGCCTCTATGGCCTCAAACGGGAAATTAACATGGTGGGCCTCTATGGACCCAGAAATGAAAATGGCGGCGGCAGTAAGAAAGGGTAGGCAAAAATAATGAATATTTTCTTGAAAAATGGGTGGCCCTGAAAAGGGCCGTTGGAGGAGGAATTATTATTTCCTCCAACATTGTGTGAAGAATCTCAGGAAGGTGGGGGTGTGAGATCTTTTTTTCTTGGTTGGAAGTGTTGGTGAAGAACATTTTTACATTCATGGGATTGAAACATTCTAATTAGTTCACAAAGTTTGCTTCAGTTAACAATTCAGTTTTTCCTCTTAATTTCTCATGTTTCCACTGAATATTAAAAGTGCATCAGTATCACATGTTTCTTTTCTTTTTGCAGGTCTCAATTTGCATGGTAAAATATTAGGATTAATTGACCGGTCATGCTGATAGAAGTACTAGCTTGAACCTGATCCAGATTCTAATCCTGATCTAAGTGCACAAGATATTGACTTTGACAGACAGATTTAGCTGCTGCAAGAGTTGTTTTGTGGTATGTACTCATTACAAGCCAAGCGGTTGAAATGATTCCATATCTGGGACTGAATTGTTCACTCTTAATATTTATTCTATACTTTATCGTACTATTTACTATCATTTTGTCAACTCCAAAAATCATTCATGTCAGTTGTAAGTGAATGGGAGTCTGAGCAGAAATTTCTCTGTTAAATTGTATGGGGTATTTATATATGTATGGTCAGTTTCAGGGACTGTTTATCATTGGATTTATTTGATATGTCACATTGTAAGTTTAGCAGGATCCCACACAGCAATATATCAATCTTCTGACCTGGCCTATTGTTTGTTGATTAAACTTTGATCTCTCCTAATTAATTAGACTGTTGTTATTACCTCCCACTCACCCCCACCCTCCACACAACATTGCTGCTGCTATTAGCACCACCAGAACAATAATGGAAGGTTAGGAACTATCTTTTTTATTTGAGACTTACTTCTAAAGTACATTATTCACTTTACTTTGTGGTTTGTTTCTACTAAATTAGCTAGAACAGTTTATACAACCTTTTCAGTTTTGTCATTGACAACAAACATAGTGATTCTGTCATTCACTCCTAAAATCTGTAACTCCAAAGTCCCTTCTCGGCATTCAAGCAGCATTGTAAAGGAATTTGGGTTCTGTCCTGATGCCATAGTGATAAAACAAAGACAAGAAACATTCAAGGTTGCACACAATTTTAAATCTTTGAACAAATGCAGGCAGTCACAACTCACAATATACACAATGCAATGCTTTTTGCCGCAAAGTAGTCACTTTCCTAAAAGAGTAATAACATCATTAGTTTTGCATACAAAACATTTTCCTTTATACCATTTTACTAGATAATGTCTAAATATGTGATATGTACACAGCTTTTGACAGAAAATATTTTGAGAGAAATGTTTAAGGTGGCAGAGGACAGTTTCATAAATTGGCCCCTGTCAAATTTCTTAACTTGAAGCTTTGATGTGACTTTTTGAGCTATTTTTTATTGAGAAGAAAAATCACGTAGGAAAAGGACTTGTGTTTGCACTGTGAGCATCACTTGGTGTCCAAAATGACCTTCGGACGTGAAAAATGCAGGTATAAATTTGGGGTTGGGGTGCATAAACTTCTTTTGCTATGAACTGCCATTGACTTGACAGGTCAAGTGAATACTATTTTTATGCTTTGTTTTAATATAGCTATCCAAAAATATGGACCTTTTTGACCTCACTTGTGTATTTTAGTTTTTATGATTTTTTATATTAGGCTAGTGGATGCGGCATTAAATTTGTGCATAAAAACTGTCCCTTGCACCCTTAAGAAAAACTGCTATTTTTTTATTGGCACAGTCAGCCACATCTGTTATAATTTTCTGTTTCTTTGTATGTATGTAAGTAATTTGTATGCATTAGCCTCATTATACTACCTTCCTTTTTCACATACTACTCTCTGCTGTATGGAAGACTCAGTTGAGGGAGAGGTAACTGTGATTTGCACCTCTATGTTAAAGCTATTTCCATCATGACATAATAACTTATTTTGAGCTGAACTTATTAGATATGGGAAAATAATGGAGATTATAATGTATTTTCTTGCTCTTTCTGTAGATGTATAGCTGTTCACTTCTATTTTAATGAATATTATTCATATTTCAGTACAGACACACAAAAACAATTACATAACCTGTTGTCGCACATTCTTCCAAGTAATTTAACTCCGCAGGAGCACATATACTTCAGAGAAATCATAAATAAACATACTGTTATGAAAGGTGAATGCTGCCAATGGAACAGTCTTGCAAATAGTGATCAACAATTCTTTTGATAGCTAGAATGTAAATTGTCAAAAGAGCGGATCATTCTTTTCTCTTGGCATACCAATTCCCCTAGCCAAAATCAGAGTTATTCTGCCTTTATTAACTGAAGGTGAAAATAGTACATGCTTCGTCTTTCATGGATTTTCACAACAGGAAGAACATTTTTACATTCATGGGATTGAAACATTCTAATTAGTTCACAAAGTTTGCTTCAGTTAACAATTCAGTTTTTCCTCTTAATTTCTCATGTTTCCACTGAATATTAAAAGTGCATCAGTATCACATGTTTCTTTTCTTTTTGCAGGTCTCAATTTGCATGGTAAAATATTAGGATTAATTGACCGGTCATGCTGATAGAAGTACTAGCTTGAACCTGATCCAGATTCTAATCCTGATCTAAGTGCACAAGATATTGACTTTGACAGACAGATTTAGCTGCTGCAAGAGTTGTTTTGTGGTATGTACTCATTACAAGCCAAGCGGTTGAAATGATTCCATATCTGGGACTGAATTGTTCACTCTTAATATTTGTTCTATACTTTATCGTACTATTTACTATCATTTTGTCAACTCCAAAAATCATTCATGTCAGTTGTAAGTGAATGGGAGTCTGAGAAGAAATTTCTCTGTTAAATTGTATGGGGTATTTATATATGTATGGTCAGTTTCAGTGACTGTTTATCATTGGATTTATTTGATATGTCACATTGTAAGTTTAGCAGGGTCCCACACAGCAATATATCAATCTTCTGACCTGGCCTATTGTTTGTTGATTAAACTTTGATCTCTCCTAATTAGTTAGGCTGTTGTTATTACCTCCCACTCACCCCCACCCTCCACACAACATTGCTGCTGCTATTAGCACCACCAGAACAATAATGGAAGGTTAGGAACTATCTTTTTTATTCGAGACTTACTTCTAAAGTACATTATTCACTTTACTTTGTGGTTTATTTCTACTAAATTAGCTAGAACAGTTTATACAACCTTTTCAGTTTTGTCATTGACAACAAACATAGTGATTCTGTCATTCACTCCTAAAATCTGTAACTCCAAAGTTCCTTCTCGGCATTCAAGCAGCATTGTAAAGGAATTTGGGTTCTGTCCTGATGCCATAGTGATAAAACAAAGACAAGAAACATTCAAGGTTGCACACAATTTTAAATCTTTGAACAAATGCAGGCAGTCACAACTCACAATATACACAATGCAATGCTTTTTGCCGCAAAGTAGTCACTTTCCTAAAAGAGTAATAACATCATTAGTTTTGCATACAAAACATTTTCCTTTATACCATTTTACTAGATAATGTCTAAATATGTGATATGTACACAGCTTTTGACAGAAAATATTTTGAGCCAAATGTTTAAGGTGGCAGAGGACAGTTTCATAAATTGGCCCCTGTCAAATTTCTTAACTTGAAGCTTTGATGTGACTTTTTGAGCTATTATTGTTTAATAATTAAAGATATGGATATATTTGTGAATTAGTTGTTTCGGGCTTGTGTTGTTCTTTAAATTGATGTGAGGCATGTACACCTTCCATAGTCAGTTCACAGTATGTAGACAGTGAAATACCAATAGTCGGCTAGGAAGCAGAGCTAGCCACCCATAGTAGTAAACATGTGGATTCAAGGCAAGAAGAATATCTCAAAAACGGCTTGGATGGCAACTATTTTGAATTGCATCAAGCTGTTTAGCACACAATGTTTTGCGGAAAAATCACCTAGGAAAAGGACTTGTGTTTGCACTGTGAGCATCACTTGGTGTCCAAAATGACCTTCGGACGTGAAAAATGCAGGTATAAATTTGGGGTTGGGGTGCATAAACTTCTTTTGCTATGAACTGCCATTGACTTGACAGGTCAAGTGAATACTATTTTTATGCTTTGTTTTTAATATAGCTATCCAAAAATATGGACCTTTTTGACCTCACTGGTGTAATTTAGTTTTTATGATTTTTTATATTAGGCTAGTGGATGCGGCATTAAATTTGTGCATAAAAACTGTCCCTTGCACCCTTAAGAAAAACTGCTATTTTTTTATTGGCACAGTCAGCCACATCTGTTATAATTTTCTGTTTCTTTGTATGTATGTAAGTAATTTGTATGCATTAGCCTCATTATACTACCTTCCTTTTTCACATACTACTCTCTGCTGTATGGAAGACTCAGTTGAGGGGGAGGTAACTGTGATTTGCACCTCTATGTTAAAGCTATTTTCATCATGACATAATAACATATTTTGGGCTGAACTTACTAGATATGGGAAAATAATGGAGATTATAATGTATTTTCTTGCTCTTTCTGTAGATGTATAGCTCTGCACTTCTATTTTAATGAATATTATTCATATTTCAGTACAGACACACAAAAACAATTACATAACCTGTTGTCGCGCATTCTTCCAAGTAATTTAACTCCGCAGGAGCACATATACTTCAGAGAAATCATAAATAAACATACTGTTATGAAAGGTGAATGCTGCCAATGGAACAGTCTTGCAAATAGTGATCAACAATTCTTTTGATAGCTAGAATGTAAATTGTCAAAAGAGCGGATCATTCTTTTCTCTTGGCATACCAATTCCCCTAGCCAAAATCAGAGTTATTCTGCCTTTATTAACTGAAGGTGAAAATAGTACATGCTTCGTCTTTCATGGATTTTCACAACAGGAAGAACATTTTTACATTCATGGGATTGAAACATTCTAATTAGTTCACAAAGTTTGCTTCAGTTAGCAATTCAGTTTTTCCTCTTAATTTCTCATGTTTCCACTGAATATTAAAGTGCATCAGTATCACATGTTTCTTTTCTTTTTGCAGGTCTCAATTTGCATGGTAAAATATTAGGATTAATTGACCGGTCATGCTGATAGAAGTACTAGCTTGAACCTGATCCAGATTCTAATCCTGATCTAAGTGCACAAGATATTGACTTTGACAGACAAATTTAGCTGCTGCAAGAGTTGTTTTGTGGTATGTACTCATTACAAGCCAAGCGGTTGAAATGATTCCATATCTGGGACTGAATTGTTCACTCTTAATATTTGTTCTATACTTTATCGTACTATTTACTATCATTTTGTCAACTCCAAAAATCATTCATGTCAGTTGTAAGTGAATGGGAGTCTGAGCAGAAATTTCTCTGTTAAATTGTATGGGGTATTTATATATGTATGGTCAGTTTCAGTGACTGTTTATCATTGGATTTATTTGATATGTCACATTGTATGTTTAGCAGGGTCCCACACAGCAATATATCAATCTTCTGACCTGGCCTATTGTTTGTTGATTAAACTTTGATCTCTCCTAATTAGTTAGACTGTTGTTATTACCTCCCACTCACCCCCACCCTCCACACAACATTGCTGCTGCTATTAGCACCACCAGAACAATAATGGAAGGTTAGGAACTATCTTTTTTATTCGAGACTTACTTCTAAAGTACATTATTCACTTTACTTTGTGGTTTATTTCTACTAAATTAGCTAGAACAGTTTATACAACCTTTTCAGTTTTGTCATTGACAACAAACATAGTGATTCTGTCATTCACTCCTAAAATCTGTAACTCCAAAGTTCCTTCTCGGCATTCAAGCAGCATTGTAAAGGAATTTGGGTTCTGTCCTGATGCCATAGTGATAAAACAAAGACAAGAAACATTCAAGGTTGCACACAATTTTAAATCTTTGAACAAATGCAGGCAGTCACAACTCACAATATACACAATGCAATGCTTTTTGCCGCAAAGTAGTCACTTTCCTAAAAGAGTAATAACATCATTAGTTTTGCATACAAAACATTTTCCTTTATACCATTTTACTAGATAATGTCTAAATATGTGATATGTACACAGCTTTTGACAGAAAATATTTTGAGCCAAATGTTTAAGGTGGCAGAGGACAGTTTCATAAATTGGCCCCTGTCAAATTTCTTAACTTGAAGCTTTGATGTGACTTTTTGAGCTATTATTGTTTAATAATTAAAGATATGGATATATTTGTGAATTAGTTGTTTCGGGCTTGTGTTGTTCTTTAAATTGATGTGAGGCATGTACACCTTCCATAGTCAGTTCACAGTATGTAGACAGTGAAATACCAATAGTCGGCTAGGAAGCAGAGCTAGCCACCCATAGTAGTAAACATGTGGATTCAAGGCAAGAAGAATATCTCAAAAACGGCTTGGATGGCAACTATTTTGAATTGCATCAAGCTGTTTAGCACACAATGTTTTGCGGAAAAATGACGTAGGAAAAGGACTTGTGTTTGCACTGTGAGCATCACTTGGTGTCCAAAATGACCTTCGGACGTGAAAAATGCAGGTATAAATTTGGGGTTGGGGTGCATAAACTTCTTTTGCTATGAACTGCCATTGACTTGACAGGTCAAGTGAATACTATTTTTATGCTTTGTTTTTAATATAGCTATCCAAAAATATGGACCTTTTTGACCTCACTTGTGTATTTTAGTTTTTATGATTTTTTATATTAGGCTAGTGGATGCGGCATTAAATTTGTGCATAAAAACTGTCCCCATCACCCTTAAGAGAAACTGCTATTTTTTTATTGGCACAGTCAGCCACATCTGTTATAATTTTCTGTTTCTTTGTATGTATGTAAGTAATTTGTATGCATTAGCCTCATTATACTACCTTCCTTTTTCACATACTACTCTCTGCTGTATGGAAGACTCAGTTGAGGGGGAGGTAACTGTGATTTGCACCTCTATGTTAAAGCTATTTCCATCATGACATAATAACATATTTTGGGCTGAACTTACTAGATATGGGAAAATAATGGAGATTATAATGTATTTTCTTGCTCTTTCTGTAGATGTAGAGCTCTGCACTTCTATTTTAATAAAAAATTATTCATATTTCAGTACAGACACACAAAAACAATTACATAACCTGTTGTCACGCATTCTTCCAAGTAATTTAACTCCGCAGGAGCACATATACTTCAGAGAAATCATAAATAAACATACTGTTATGAAAGGTGAATGCTGCCAATGGAACAGTCTTGCAAATAGTGATCAACAATTCTTTTGATAGCTAGAATGTAAATTGTCAAAAGAGAAGATCATTCTTTTCTCTTGGCATACCAATTCCCCTAGCCAAAATCAGAGTTATTCTGCCTTTATTAACTGAAGGTGAAAATAGTACATGCTTCGTCTTTCATGGATTTTCACAACAGGAAGAACATTTTTACATTCATGGGATTGAAACATTCTAATTAGTTCACAAAGTTTGCTTCAGTTAACAATTCAGTTTTTCCTCTTAATTTCTCATGTTTCCACTGAATATTAAAAGTGCATCAGTATCACATGTTTCTTTTCTTTTTGCAGGTCTCAATTTGCATGGTAAAATATTAGGATTAATTGACCGGTCATGCTGATAGAAGTACTAGCTTGAACCTGATCCAGATTCTAATCCTGATCTAAGTGCACAAGATATTGACTTTGACAGACAAATTTAGCTGCTGCAAGAGTTGTTTTATGGTATGTACTCATTACAAGCCAAGCGGTTGAAATGATTCCATATCTGGGACTGAATTGTTCACTCTTAATATTTGTTCTATACTTTATCGTACTATTTACTATCATTTTGTCAACTCCAAAAATCATTCATGTCAGTTGTAAGTGAATGGGAGTCTGAGAAGAAATTTCTCTGTTAAATTGTATGGGGTATTTATATATGTATGGTCAGTTTCAGTGACTGTTTATCATTGGATTTATTTGATATGTCACATTGTATGTTTAGCAGGGTCCCACACAGCAATATATCAATCTTCTGACCTGGCCTATTGTTTGTTGATTAAACTTTGATCTCTCCTAATTAGTTAGACTGTTGTTATTACCTCCCACTCACCCCCACCCTCCACACAACATTGCTGCTGCTATTAGCACCACCAGAACAATAATGGAAGGTTAGGAACTATCTTTTTTATTCGAGACTTACTTCTAAAGTACGTTATTCACTTTACTTTGTGGTTTATTTCTACTAAATTAGCTAGAACAGTTTATACAACCTTTTCAGTTTTGTCATTGACAACAAACATAGTGATTCTGTCATTCACTCCTAAAATCTGTAACTCCAAAGTTCCTTCTCGGCATTCAAGCAGCATTGTAAAGGAATTTGGGTTCTGTCCTGATGCCATAGTGATAAAACAAAGACAAGAAACATTCAAGGTTGCACACAATTTTAAATCTTTGAACAAATGCAGGCAGTCACAACTCACAATATACACAATGCAATGCTTTTTGCCGCAAAGTAGTCACTTTCCTAAAAGAGTAATAACATCATTAGTTTTGCATACAAAACATTTTCCTTTATACCATTTTACTAGATAATGTCTAAATATGTGATATGTACACAGCTTTTGACAGAAAATATTTTGAGCCAAATGTTTAAGGTGGCAGAGGACAGTTTCATAAATTGGCCCCTGTCAAATTTCTTAACTTGAAGCTTTGATGTGACTTTTTGAGCTATTTTTTATTGAGCGGAAAAATGACGTAGGAAAAGGACTTGTGTTTGCACTGTGAGCATCACTTGGTGTCCAAAATGACCTTCGGACGTGAAAAATGCAGGTATAAATTTGGGGTTGGGGTGCATAAACTTCTTTTGCTATGAACTGCCATTGACTTGACAGGTCAAGTGAATACTATTTTTATGCTTTGTTTTTAATATAGCTATCCAAAAATATGGACCTTTTTGACCTCACTGGTGTAATTTAGTTTTTATGATTTTTTATATTAGGCTAGTGGATGCGGCATTAAATTTGTGCATAAAAACTGTCCCTTGCACCCTTAAGAAAAACTGCTATTTTTTTATTGGCACAGTCAGCCACATCTGTTATAATTTTCTGTTTCTTTGTATGTATGTAAGTAATTTGTATGCATTAGCCTCATTATACTACCTTCCTTTTTCACATACTACTCTCTGCTGTATGGAAGACTCAGTTGAGGGGGAGGTAACTGTGATTTGCACCTCTATGTTAAAGCTATTTTCATCATGACATAATAACATATTTTGGGCTGAACTTACTAGATATGGGAAAATAATGGAGATTATAATGTATTTTCTTGCTCTTTCTGTAGATGTATAGCTCTGCACTTCTATTTTAATGAATATTATTCATATTTCAGTACAGACACACAAAAACAATTACATAACCTGTTGTCGCGCATTCTTCCAAGTAATTTAACTCCGCAGGAGCACATATACTTCAGAGAAATCATAAATAAACATACTGTTATGAAAGGTGAATGCTGCCAATGGAACAGTCTTGCAAATAGTGATCAACAATTCTTTTGATAGCTAGAATGTAAATTGTCAAAAGAGCGGATCATTCTTTTCTCTTGGCATACCAATTCCCCTAGCCAAAATCAGAGTTATTCTGCCTTTATTAGCTGAAGGTGAAAATAGTACATGCTTCGTCTTTCATGGATTTTCACAACAGGAAGAACATTTTTACATTCATGGGATTGAAACATTCTAATTAGTTCACAAAGTTTGCTTCAGTTAACAATTCAGTTTTTCCTCTTAATTTCTCATGTTTCCACTGAATATTAAAGTGCATCAGTATCACATGTTTCTTTTCTTTTTGCAGGTCTCAATTTGCATGGTAAAATATTAGGATTAATTGACCGGTCATGCTGATAGAAGTACTAGCTTGAACCTGATCCAGATTCTAATCCTGATCTAAGTGCACAAGATATTGACTTTGACAGACAAATTTAGCTGCTGCAAGAGTTGTTTTGTGGTATGTACTCATTACAAGCCAAGCGGTTGAAATGATTCCATATCTGGGACTGAATTGTTCACTCTTAATATTTGTTCTATACTTTATCGTACTATTTACTATCATTTTGTCAACTCCAAAAATCATTCATGTCAGTTGTAAGTGAATGGGAGTCTGAGCAGAAATTTCTCTGTTAAATTGTATGGGGTATTTATATATGTATGGTCAGTTTCAGTGACTGTTTATCATTGGATTTATTTGATATGTCACATTGTATGTTTAGCAGGGTCCCACACAGCAATATATCAATCTTCTGACCTGGCCTATTGTTTGTTGATTAAACTTTGATCTCTCCTAATTAGTTAGACTGTTGTTATTACCTCCCACTCACCCCCACCCTCCACACAACATTGCTGCTGCTATTAGCACCACCAGAACAATAATGGAAGGTTAGGAACTATCTTTTTTATTCGAGACTTACTTCTAAAGTACATTATTCACTTTACTTTGTGGTTTATTTCTACTAAATTAGCTAGAACAGTTTATACAACCTTTTCAGTTTTGTCATTGACAACAAACATAGTGATTCTGTCATTCACTCCTAAAATCTGTAACTCCAAAGTTCCTTCTCGGCATTCAAGCAGCATTGTAAAGGAATTTGGGTTCTGTCCTGATGCCATAGTGATAAAACAAAGACAAGAAACATTCAAGGTTGCACACAATTTTAAATCTTTGAACAAATGCAGGCAGTCACAACTCACAATATACACAATGCAATGCTTTTTGCCGCAAAGTAGTCACTTTCCTAAAAGAGTAATAACATCATTAGTTTTGCATACAAAACATTTTCCTTTATACCATTTTACTAGATAATGTCTAAATATGTGATATGTACACAGCTTTTGACAGAAAATATTTTGAGCCAAATGTTTAAGGTGGCAGAGGACAGTTTCATAAATTGGCCCCTGTCAAATTTCTTAACTTGAAGCTTTGATGTGACTTTTTGAGCTATTATTGTTTAATAATTAAAGATATGGATATATTTGTGAATTAGTTGTTTCGGGCTTGTGTTGTTCTTTAAATTGATGTGAGGCATGTACACCTTCCATAGTCAGTTCACAGTATGTAGACAGTGAAATACCAATAGTCGGCTAGGAAGCAGAGCTAGCCACCCATAGTAGTAAACATGTGGATTCAAGGCAAGAAGAATATCTCAAAAACGGCTTGGATGGCAACTATTTTGAATTGCATCAAGCTGTTTAGCACACAATGTTTTGCGGAAAAATCACCTAGGAAAAGGACTTGTGTTTGCACTGTGAGCATCACTTGGTGTCCAAAATGACCTTCGGACGTGAAAAATGCAGGTATAAATTTGGGGTTGGGGTGCATAAACTTCTTTTGCTATGAACTGCCATTGACTTGACAGGTCAAGTGAATACTATTTTTATGCTTTGTTTTTAATATAGCTATCCAAAAATATGGACCTTTTTGACCTCACTTGTGTATTTTAGTTTTTATGATTTTTTATATTAGGCTAGTGGATGCGGCATTAAATTTGTGCATAAAAACTGTCCCCATCACCCTTAAGAGAAACTGCTATTTTTTTATTGGCACAGTCAGCCACATCTGTTATAATTTTCTGTTTCTTTGTATGTATGTAAGTAATTTGTATGCATTAGCCTCATTATACTACCTTCCTTTTTCACATACTACTCTCTGCTGTATGGAAGACTCAGTTGAGGGGGAGGTAACTGTGATTTGCACCTCTATGTTAAAGCTATTTCCATCATGACATAATAACATATTTTGGGCTGAACTTACTAGATATGGGAAAATAATGGAGATTATAATGTATTTTCTTGCTCTTTCTGTAGATGTAGAGCTCTGCACTTCTATTTTAATAAAAAATTATTCATATTTCAGTACAGACACACAAAAACAATTACATAACCTGTTGTCACGCATTCTTCCAAGTAATTTAACTCCGCAGGAGCACATATACTTCAGAGAAATCATAAATAAACATACTGTTATGAAAGGTGAATGCTGCCAATGGAACAGTCTTGCAAATAGTGATCAACAATTCTTTTGATAGCTAGAATGTAAATTGTCAAAAGAGAAGATCATTCTTTTCTCTTGGCATACCAATTCCCCTAGCCAAAATCAGAGTTATTCTGCCTTTATTAACTGAAGGTGAAAATAGTACATGCTTCGTCTTTCATGGATTTTCACAACAGGAAGAACATTTTTACATTCATGGGATTGAAACATTCTAATTAGTTCACAAAGTTTGCTTCAGTTAACAATTCAGTTTTTCCTCTTAATTTCTCATGTTTCCACTGAATATTAAAAGTGCATCAGTATCACATGTTTCTTTTCTTTTTGCAGGTCTCAATTTGCATGGTAAAATATTAGGATTAATTGACCGGTCATGCTGATAGAAGTACTAGCTTGAACCTGATCCAGATTCTAATCCTGATCTAAGTGCACAAGATATTGACTTTGACAGACAAATTTAGCTGCTGCAAGAGTTGTTTTATGGTATGTACTCATTACAAGCCAAGCGGTTGAAATGATTCCATATCTGGGACTGAATTGTTCACTCTTAATATTTGTTCTATACTTTATCGTACTATTTACTATCATTTTGTCAACTCCAAAAATCATTCATGTCAGTTGTAAGTGAATGGGAGTCTGAGCAGAAATTTCTCTGTTAAATTGTATGGGGTATTTATATATGTTATATATGTATGGTCAGTTTCAGTGACTGTTTATCATTGGATTTATTTGATATGTCACATTGTATGTTTAGCAGGGTCCCACACAGCAATATATCAATCTTCTGACCTGGCCTATTGTTTGTTGATTAAACTTTGATCTCTCCTAATTAGTTAGACTGTTGTTATTACCTCCCACTCACCCCCACCCTCCACACAACATTGCTGCTGCTATTAGCACCACCAGAACAATAATGGAAGGTTAGGAACTATCTTTTTTATTCGAGACTTACTTCTAAAGTACGTTATTCACTTTACTTTGTGGTTTATTTCTACTAAATTAGCTAGAACAGTTTATACAACCTTTTCAGTTTTGTCATTGACAACAAACATAGTGATTCTGTCATTCACTCCTAAAATCTGTAACTCCAAAGTTCCTTCTCGGCATTCAAGCAGCATTGTAAAGGAATTTGGGTTCTGTCCTGATGCCATAGTGATAAAACAAAGACAAGAAACATTCAAGGTTGCACACAATTTTAAATCTTTGAACAAATGCAGGCAGTCACAACTCACAATATACACAATGCAATGCTTTTTGCCGCAAAGTAGTCACTTTCCTAAAAGAGTAATAACATCATTAGTTTTGCATACAAAACATTTTCCTTTATACCATTTTACTAGATAATGTCTAAATATGTGATATGTACACAGCTTTTGACAGAAAATATTTTGAGCCAAATGTTTAAGGTGGCAGAGGACAGTTTCATAAATTGGCCCCTGTCAAATTTCTTAACTTGAAGCTTTGATGTGACTTTTTGAGCTATTTTTTATTGAGCGGAAAAATGACGTAGGAAAAGGACTTGTGTTTGCACTGTGAGCATCACTTGGTGTCCAAAATGACCTTCGGACGTGAAAAATGCAGGTATAAATTTGGGGTTGGGGTGCATAAACTTCTTTTGCTATGAACTGCCATTGACTTGACAGGTCAAGTGAATACTATTTTTATGCTTTGTTTTTAATATAGCTATCCAAAAATATGGACCTTTTTGACCTCACTTGTGTATTTTAGTTTTTATGATTTTTTATATTAGGCTAGTGGATGCGGCATTAAATTTGTGCATAAAAACTGTCCCTTGCACCCTTAAGAAAAACTGCTATTTTTTTATTGGCACAGTCAGCCACATCTGTTATAATTTTCTGTTTCTTTGTATGTATGTAAGTAATTTGTATGCATTAGCCTCATTATACTACCTTCCTTTTTCACATACTACTCTCTGCTGTATGGAAGACTCAGTTGAGGGGGAGGTAACTGTGATTTGCACCTCTATGTTAAAGCTATTTCCATCATGACAAAATAACATATTTTGGGCTGAACTTGCTAGATATGGGAAAATAATGGAGATTATAATGTATTTTCTTGCTCTTTCTGTAGATGTATAGCTCTGCACTTCTATTTTAATGAATATTATTCATATTTCAGTACAGACACACAAAAACAATTGCATAACCTGTTGTCGCGCATTCTTCCAAGTAATTTAACTCTGCAGGAGCACATATACTTCAGAGAAATCATAAATAAACATACTATTATGAAAGGTGAATGCTGCCAATGGAACAGTCTTGCAAATAGTGATCAACAATTCTTTTGATAGCTAGAATGTAAATTGTCAAAAGAGCAGATCATTCTTTTCTCTTGGCATACCAATTCCCCTAGTCAAAATCCGAGTTATTCTGCCTTTATTAACTGAAGGTAAAAATAGTACATGCTTTGTCTTTCATGGATTTTCATAACAGGAAGAACATTTACATTCATGGGATTGAAACATTCTAATTAGTTCACAAAGTTTGCTTCAGTTAACAATACAGTTTTTCCTCTTAAATTCTCATGTTTCCACTGAATATTAAAAGTGCATCAGTATCACTTGTTTCTTTTCTTTTTGCAGGTCTCAATTTGCATGGTAAAATATTAGGATTAATTGACCGGTCATGCTGATAGAAGTACTAGCTTGAACCTGATCCAGATTCTAATCCTGATCTAAGTGCACAAGAGATTGACTTTGACGGACAGATTTAGCTGCCGCAAGAGTTGTGTTTTGTGGTATGTACTCATTACAAGCCAAGCGGTTGAAATGATTCCATATCTGGGACTGAATTGTTCACTCTTAATATTTGTTCTATACTTTATGGTACTATTTACTATCATTTTGTCAACTCCAAAAATCATTCATGTCAGTTGTAAGTGAATGGGAGTCTGAGCAGAAATTTCTCTGTTAAATTGTATCGGGAATTTATATATGTATGGTCAGTTTCAGTGACTGTTTATCATTGGATTTATTTGATATGTCACTTTGTAAGCTTAGCAGGGTCCCACACAGCAATATATCAATGTTCTGACCTGGCCTATTGTTTGTTGATTAAACTTTGATCTCTCCTACTTAGCTAGACTGTTGTGATTACCTCCCACTCACCCCCACCCTCCACACAACATTGCTGCTGATATTAGCACCACCAGAACAATAATGGGAGGTTAGGAACTATTTTTTTTATATGAGACTGAAATTACTTCTAAAGTACATTATTTACTTTACTGTGTGGTTTATTTCTACTAAGTTAGCTAGAACAGTTTATACAACCTTTTCAGTTTTTTCATTGACAACAAACATAGTATTTCTGTCATTCACTCCTAAAATCTGTAACTCCAAAGTCCCTTCTCAGCATTCAAGCAGCATTGTAAAGGACTTTTGGGTCTGTCCTGATACCATAGTGATAAAAGAAAGACAAGAAGCATCCAAGGTTGCACACAATTTTAAATCTTTGAACAAATGCAGACAGTCACAACTCACAATATACACAATGCAATGCTTTTTGCCACAAAGTAGTCACTTTTCTCAAAGAGTAATAACATCATCAGTTTTGCATACAAAACATTTTCCTTTATACCATTTTGCTAGATAATGTCTAAATATGTGATATGTACACAGCTTTTGACAGAAAATATTTTGAGCCAAATGTTTAAGGTGGCAGGGGACAGTTTCGTAAATTGGCCCCTGTCAAATTTCTTAACTTAAAGCTATGATGTGACTTTTTGAGCTATTATTGTTTAATAATTAAAGATATGGATATATTTGTGAATTAGTTGTTTCGGGCTTGTGTTGTTCTTCAAATTGATGTGAGGCATGTACATCTGCCATAGTCAGTTTACAGTATGTAGACGACAGTGAAATACCAATAGTCGGCTAGGAAGCAGAGCTAGCCACCCATAGTAGTAAACATGTGGATTCAAGGCAAGAAGAATATCTCAAAAACGGCTTGGATGGCAACTATTTTGAATTGCATCAAGCTGTTTAGTACACAATGTTTTGCGGAAAAATCACCTAGGAAAAGGGCTTGCGTTTCAACTGTGAGCATCACTTGGTGTCAAAAATGACCTTCGGACGTGGAAAATGCAGTGATAAAAGAAAGACAAGAAGCATCCAAGGTTGCACACAATTTTAAATCTTTGAATAAATGCAGACAGTCACTCTTAATATTTGTTCTATACTTTATGGTACTATTTACTATCATTTTGTCAACTCCAAAAATCATTCATGTCAGTTATAAGTGAATGGGAGTCTGAGCAGAAATTTCTCTGTTAAATTGTATGGGGTATTTATATATGTATGGTCAGTTTCAGTGACTGTTTATCATTGGATTTATTTGATATGTCACTTTGTAAGCTTAGCAGGTTCCCACACAGCAATATATCAATGTTCTGACCTGGCCTATTGTTTGTTGATTAAACTTTGATCTCTCCTACTTAGCTAGACTGTTGTGATTACCTCCCACTCACCCCCACCCTCCACACAACATTGCTGCTGATATTAGCACCACCAGAACAATAATGGGAGGTTAGGAACTATTTTTTTTATACGAGACTGAAATTACTTCTAAAGTACATTATTTACTTTACTGTGTGGTTTATTTCTACTAAGTTAGCTAGAACAATTTATGCAACCTTTTCAGTTTTTTCATTGACAACAAACATAGTATTTCTGTCATTCACTCCTAAAATCTGTAACTCCAAAGTCCCTTCTCAGCATTCAAGCAGCATTGTAAAGGACTTTTGGGTCTGTCCTGATGCCATAGTGATAAAAGAAAGACAAGAAGCATCCAAGGTTGCACACAATTTTAAATCTTTGAACAAATGCAGACAGTCACAACTCACAATATACACAATGCAATGCTTTTTGCCACAAAGTAGTCACTTTTCTAAAAGAGTAATAACATCATCAGTTTTGCATACAAAACATTTTCCTTTATACCATTTTGCTAGATAATGTCTAAATATGTGATATGTACACAGCTTTTGACAGAAAATATTTTGAGCCAAATGTTTAAGGTGGCAGGGGACAGTTTCGTAAATTGGCCCCTGTCAAATTTCTTAACTTAAAGCTATGATGTGACTTTTTGAGCTATTATTGTTTAATAATTAAAGATATGGATATATTTGTGAATTAGTTGTTTCGGGCTTGTGTTCTTCTTCAAATTGATGTGAGGCATGTACATCTGCCATAGTCAGTTTACAGTATGTAGACGACAGTGAAATACCAATAGTCGGCTAGGAAGCAGAGCTAGCCACCCATAGTAGTAAACATGTGGATTCAAGGCAAGAAGAATATCTCAAAAACGGCTTGGATGGCAACTATTTTGAATTGCATCAAGCTGTTTAGTACACAATGTTTTGCGGAAAAATTACCTAGGAAAAGGGCTTGCGTTTCAACTGTGAGCATCACTTGGTGTCAAAAATGACCTTCGGACGTGGAAAATGCAGTGATAAAAGAAAGACAAGAAGCATCCAAGGTTGCACACAATTTTAAATCTTTGAATAAATGCAGACAGTCACTCTTAATATTTGTTCTATACTTTATGGTACTATTTACTATCATTTTGTCAACTCCAAAAATCATTCATGTCAGTTATAAGTGAATGGGAGTCTGAGCAGAAATTTCTCTGTTAAATTGTATGGGGTATTTATATATGTATGGTCAGTTTCAGTGACTGTTTATCATTGGATTTATTTGATATGTCACTTTGTAAGCTTAGCAGGTTCCCACACAGCAATATATCAATGTTCTGACCTGGCCTATTGTTTGTTGATTAAACTTTGATCTCTCCTACTTAGCTAGACTGTTGTGATTACCTCCCACTCACCCCCACCCTCCACACAACATTGCTGCTGATATTAGCACCACCAGAACAATAATGGGAGGTTAGGAACTATTTTTTTTATACGAGACTGAAATTACTTCTAAAGTACATTATTTACTTTACTGTGTGGTTTATTTCTACTAAGTTAGCTAGAACAGTTTATGCAACCTTTTCAGTTTTTTCATTGACAACAAACATAGTATTTCTGTCATTCACTCCTAAAATCTGTAACTCCAAAGTCCCTTCTCAGCATTCAAGCAGCATTGTAAAGGACTTTTGGGTCTGTCCTGATGCCATAGTGATAAAAGAAAGACAAGAAGCATCCAAGGTTGCACACAATTTTAAATCTTTGAATAAATGCAGACAGTCACAACTCACAATATACACAATGCAATGCTTTTTGCCACAAAGTAGTCACTTTTCTAAAAGAGTAATAACATCATCAGTTTTGCATACAAAACATTTTCCTTTATACCATTTTGCTAGATAATGTCTAAATATGTGATATGTACACAGCTTTTGACAGAAAATATTTTGAGCCAAATGTTTAAGGTGGCAGGGGACAGTTTCGTAAATTGGCCCCTGTCAAATTTCTTAACTTAAAGCTATGATGTGACTTTTTGAGCTATTATTGTTTAATAATTAAAGATATGGATATATTTGTGAATTAGTTGTTTCGGGCTTGTGTTGTTCTTCAAATTGATGTGAGGCATGTACATCTGCCATAGTCAGTTTACAGTATGTAGACGACAGTGAAATACCAATAGTCGGCTAGGAAGCAGAGCTAGCCACCCATAGTAGTAAACATGTGGATTCAAGGCAAGAAGAATATCTCAAAAACGGCTTGGATGGCAACTATTTTGAATTGCATCAAGCTGTTTAGTACACAATGTTTTGCGGAAAAATCACCTAGGAGAAGGGCTTGCGTTTCAACTGTGAGCATCACTTGGTGTCAAAAATGACCTTCGGATGTGGAAAATGCAGGTATAAATTTGGGGTTGGGGTGCATAAACTTCTTTTGCTATGAACTGCCATTGACTTGTCATGTCAAGTGAATACTATTTTTATGCTTTGTTTTAATATAACTATCCAAAAATATGGACCTTTTTGACCTCACTTGTGTATTTTATTTTTTATGATTTTTTATATTAGGCTAGTGGATGTGGCATTAAATTTGTGCATAAAAACTGTCCCTTGCACCCTTAAGAAAAACTGTTATTTTTTTTATCGGCACAGTCAGCCACATCTGTTATAATTTTCTGTTTCTTTGTATGTATGTAAGTAATTTTTATGCATTAGCCTCATTATACTACCTTCCTTTTTCACATACTACTCTCTGCTGTATGGAAGACTCAGTTGAGGGGGAGGTAACTGTGATTTGCACCTCTATGTTAAAGCTATTTCCATCATGACAAAATAACATATTTTGGGCTGAACTTACTAGATATGGGAAAATAATAGAGATTATAATGTATTTTCTTGCTCTTTCTATAGGTGTATAGCTCTGCACTTCTATTTTAATGAATATTATTCATATTTCAGTGCAGACACACAAAAACAATTGCATAACCTGTTGTCGCGCATTCTTCCAAGTAATTTAACTCTGCAGGAGCACATATACTTCAGAGAAATCATAAATAAACATACTATTATGAAAGGTGAATGCTGCCAATGGAACAGTCTTGCAAATAGTGATCAACAATTCTTTTGATAGCTAGAATGTAAATTGTCAAAAGAGCGAATCATTCTTTTCTCTTGGCATACCAATTCCCCTAGTCAAAATTCGAGTTATTCTGCCTTTATTAACTGAAGGTAAAAATAGTACATGCTTTGTCTTTCATGGATTTTCATAACAGGAAGAACATTTACATTCATGGGATTGAAACATTCTAATTAGTTCACAAAGTTTGCTTCAGTTAACAATACAGTTTTTCCTCTTAAATTCTCATGTTTCCACTGAATATTAAAAGTGCATCAGTATCACTTGTTTCTTTTCTTTTTGCAGGTCTCAATTTGCATGGTAAAATATTAGGATTAATTGACCGGTCATGCTGATGGAAATACTAGCTTGAATCTGATCCAGATTCTAATCCTGATCTAAGTGCACAAGAGATTGACTTTGACGGACAGATTTAGCTGCCGCAAGAGTTGTGTTTTGTGGTATGTACTCATTACAACCCAAGCGGTTGAAATGATTCCATATCTGGGACTGAATTGTTCACTCTTAATATTTGTTCTGTACTTTATGGTACTATTTACTATCATTTTGTCAACTCCAAAAATCATTCATGTCAATTGTAAGTGAATGGGAGTCTGAGCAGAAATTTCTGTTAAATTGTATGGGGTATTTATATATGTATGGTCAGTTTCAGTGACTGTTTATCATTGGATTTATTTGATATGTCACTTTGTAAGCTTAGCAGGGTCCCACACAGCAATATATCAATGTTCTGACCTGGCCTATTGTTTGTTGATTAAACTTTGATCTCTCCTACTTAGCTAGACTGTTGTGATTACCTCCCACTCACCCCACTCTCCACACAACATTGCTGCTGATATTAGCACCACCAGAACAATAATGGAAGGCTAGGAACTATTTTTTTTATACGAGACTGAAATTACTTCTAAAGTACATTATTTACTTTACTGTGTGGTTTATTTCTACTAAGTTAGCTAGAACAGTTTATACAACCTTTTCAGTTTTTTCATTGACAACAAACATAGTATTTCTACTTGACTAAACAAACAACACTGTATAATTACGCTGATGACAACACCATATTGTACATCCATAAACATCCAATTCATTTTCAGTCCATGTATGATTTGACTCAATTGTCGGCATTTCAAGGTAATCGATTGAGTATATGGCTGAGATGAAATGATTGGTGAGTGTTTTGTTTAACCCACGGCCCATCATATTAAATCAAACGTGTGTGTCTACGTATCAAAATAGTATTTGCAAACGATGATTGTTTCTTGGAATGAGCCACGGTGTGGATGAATGGTTAGTGTGCCAGACTAGCAACCAGAAGGGTGCGGGTTCGAATCCTGACTAGACCAGGCCGCCAAGCTATGTCTCTGGGCACGACACTTTACTCCAATTTCCTCGACATGATCAACTTTGTATGTCTTCATGTATCGTTAAACACTAATCAATTATTCATTATGCTTGGAGGGGTCGGGGCTTTTTTTTCTTAACTGTATGTTGTATTCCATAGTCCGTGCTAAGCTTTTCGAAAGGTATGCGATATTCAGGCCATAGTGTTAATATTAGTGTAAGTACATCCCGTTTATTTGCATATAGTTTTTGCCAACAAAAAGTTTGCAATTAACTGGGCTATGCAAATAAACAGGGAGGGGCTAAAACCAATGGAAATAACCCTTCCCTATAAAGACAAAGGCATGTAGTAATCGTCTCCTTACAACATGAAAGCGTAACGCACACAAAAATAGATAATTATTACCTGATCCCATAATAGACTATTACTGAACAAACTCTGCTTTTCTGGCATAAGAGACAGTTACACGAAGGTGTGGTATTTGCTTAATGGCAGATATAATCTGATATTTGCCTTTATAACCGAGAGAAAAATGATTTGTGCATGAACATTTTTATGCAAATATCCGCAATATGCTAATAAGCGCATGCAATTATGTGGGATCCAAGACACCGGCATAGCTAATGACCTTGACTTTGATAGACGCCGGGTTTTTAAGACGTTAGAAAGAAGAAAAATGTAAATGCAAACCATCAGCCGCAATCATTATTTAATGATACAAAGGTTATAAAACAGTACGAAGAAAATAACAAAGTTTCTCTACATTTCGATTAAAAGCAAGGACTTCCACAGAGGACAATAAAGAACATACTCAGAGATACAAACCATTAAATCTTTATTATCAACCAAAACTAAAAGTTCAGACTGTAACATCATTCTGATGAAGGGGGATGCCCTGATTACTGACCAAACTAAAGTCTGTTAAATCTTCAATGAGTATTGATACTGCATTAACATTGCAAAAACCACTGGGTCCAATGAATTCATAGATAACTCTACTATTCACCATAACATACAAGCTATTCATGACAATCAACCACTCGAAAAATACCAGACTCTTAAATTGAAACATGTAGTGCCAGAATAAGTTTTGAAATTTATGAAAGGCCTTCATGCAAAGAAATGTACAGGTGTTGACAACATAGTTCTAAAATTCTCAACTTATGCTCACCAATTTTATGCTCAGAAATTGTCATACTCTGTAATACTTCTATTGACCAAGGGAAATTTCCAGCTTAATGGTATGCTTACACTTTTCATGGGATTTATCTACAGTGTTCACAATACCAATGATACAAAGTTGCAACAACCTGTCGAGACTGTAAGGTAAATTTCTTGGTTAGGAGGCACAAAGATACTGTAGTCTATTTAATGCTTGGTTTTTGTTGTTGTTTTTTTTAAAACCTATTTTAGGGTTCTAAAAACATTATTTTTAAATATTAAAATGTCCGAAGGCCGCTCTCTATCTCTCTCTCCCTCTCTCTGTTGGTTGATCAGGCAGCAGACACTAATCAACCAACAGAGAAACATAGGGATGGACAATAAAAAAAAATAATCTTATACTAAGTCCACACAAACCCCACCCCACCTCTCCCTCTCTCTCTCTCTCTCTCCGTTGGTTGGTCTGTCTGAGCTTATCAGTTTTACCACAGTGTATATCTCTCTCTCTCTCTGGACCATCGTTGCAAGCTACGTTAAAAAATTCTTGAAGAAAAAGAGCATAGCAGATTTTCCCCTGTTATGCGACGATGTCTCTGAACCTATGAATGATGGTAAAATTTACAGATAAACCCACCAACGGAAAGGGGAAAGAGAGCGATGGAGGATAAAAACAATCTTCTGGTTGGTAGCAATGTTAATTAAAGCATAATAATGACTTAGATCAACTGAAAATAAATGTAAATAATTGAATTACCTCTTGTTGGCTCGTCATTTAGCTTAGTCTATATTCCACACTTGTTTCCATATACAGTACTCGAAAGTGACTGAATGGCTGCGCGTTCCGAGTTCAACAAACTAACCATGCTGTGTTTATAGTGCTCTACTTTCTTCACTTAAACCATCTTTCATGTTTAAATGAAAATAGAAGCTAATAAAAGAAAAGAAGCAACTTATCAATTTGCAATGAAAATTGTGAATAGCCGCAATAGGTTCAGAACTATATTTTATTGCTGACACACTGGGCAGGGATGTGAAGAGTTCACTCACTCCGTCAATACACAGTTTCCTGTAGTCAATCTTAACTCTGTTGGAAATGCAAGTACGTGTATTTGTATGTGATATAAATAAAAAATATGTATAGTATGTATGCTGTATCTTTGATATACCACTAGTTGTATAAACATTCATTAAAAGGAAACTCGGCAAGCCTCGTTTCCTTTTAATAAAAAATTTATACATCTCGTGGTATATCAATGATACAGTGTACATACTATACATATTATATTATATATATAATTTGGTGTCCTTTTTTACAGTCAGAAAATTTAGATTTAAAGCCTCTTACTTAAGAAGACAGTACACGGTGTAAATATTCACATGAAAAGATTTTTACTGATAAGAATAAAATTTTACCTACCAAGTAGTAAAGCAGGGTTGCTGCAATCTCTTTATATATGGTTAAGATAGAAAATAATTTTTTTCATTTTGAAAGATCAGTAGAATACATCATTTTTGTCTATATTAGATAAAAGCTGGTTTCAACGTTTATCACAATTTTTTTCTTTTTTCTTTTTAATGAATGGCTTGTACTTGCAAAGAGATGGAAACAAGTATTTTGGTAATAATAATTGGCGTTTACTACTACAAATATCCTATTGCAAACGTTTCCTTACGAAAAACCTTGCAACTGTTTCAGAAAACGCCAGCAAATCAAGGTTTGAAAGCAACATATTGTGTGAACTCCAAACTTGCTCACCTTCGATGTGCTGTGATGTGCTTTTTAAGTGCGAAGTGTGACAATTTCTTGGTACCTACATGTATATAGAAAAACGTTCACACCAGTTTCTGTAAACATATATTGAAGATGTTAAAAAGGGTTGATTGGTTGGTCGATTACCCTCATTATTCTATAAGGGCTTAATTATGAAATTAACATGAGTTGCATTTTTCGACCATGCAATATTAAAATATTGTGATAACATACTGGTTAAATACTGATTACAAAGATGTCTCCCAGACATTTAAAGTTGGTTAATACATGCATATGAAATGGTTAGATGGTAACTTGGAGTGTTTTCCAAAAATGTACAAATATGTATTTTAATATCGCATATATTTTGTGAGACCAGGTATAACCAAAGTGATGGTGACAAAATGATCTTCATGAAATTGTGTAAACAAATATGTTGTGACATTTTTTATATTAAAATATGTCAATCTGATGTTGATACAAGAGTTCTGCGAAACAGTCATAATAGTTATGTGTGTGCTGTTAAAGCCTACATCAATTAATGCAACAAAACATTTGGAATTTTTATTAAAGAATTTAAACCCCTTAAGCAGAAAGTGGAAAGTGTTGGACTGCATCCTGTATGATGATACGATTGCTGTTTTACCAACTGGTCATGGTAAACAACTACCAAAATCTTACCAGAAATGTTTTGTATTGTACTTGGAAAACGGGCATTGTTTTGGTGATTCCATTAAATGTTATTTAACATATATTTCAACAAATAAAACACCTTGGATCATGTGCAACAGCCATTACAGCTGAGGCTGCATTAAATATCAACAATGAGAGTGATGAAAAAAGATAATGGTTTTCTGAATATGATTCCTTTGTCTATACCTACCCTGGAATAATTATCAACAACATGACAGTTAGTGACGTGATTTTGACACCATTTTACCAGGAACTGACAAAAGTATTCATCGTCATAGGTGAAGCTCACTGCTTTTTCAACCGGGGTGAAGATTTTCGGCCAACATTTGATAAAACTGTACGAGCTGAAAGCATTACTTCTAAGTGCCAATGTTATGGCACTGAGTGCTACCCTTTCTGGTAAGGGGCAGTTACAAAGTTGCACAGAAGCTTGGAATGAGTAATAATTTTAAGTTGGTTTTGGCCTCACCCACAAGAGACAATGTATCTTTGGTCATTTGTGCCAGACCTACATCAGTTTCTCAGCTCATCAATCTATACAATTTGCCATACAACCAGGTCTTATTGCCCCTGTAAGAGACGAACACGAATTTCCTCTAACAGTTGTGTGATTTTCTGGCAGTTAGGACAGGGATTGTTTGTCATATTAACTTGCCAATAGAACTCTTGTAGACAAATTATGTGTGTATGGAAGTGGGATAAAGCATGCTAGAGTGGTTCAGTTTCATGGTTCACTGCTTCACTGGAGAAAGGAAGTAGCAAGGTAATAGTTTCAGGGTAACAGGCTGAAAATGGTTTCATTTTGAACTATTTACGTACTGAAATGTACATCTAATTAATTTGAACTCCGTTCTAATTATGGAAATCCTTTACAATATGAGACCTAAGTGAGTCTAATATTGCTCAATTTAAAGTAAGAGTGAAAATAACAATTATTGACACTTTCATCAGAGGACTTCTCTTTATGAATAAATAGAATTCAAAATGCTTCAAATGTATTTCATTCAAATTTTGTATATTTTCAATAATATCATATTTGACTAATTTGGTCATTTAAATAAGCACGGGTACTTTCCATCAGAATTGGTATATTTCAGTTGATTGGTCTATACTATGAAGTTTGTTAACATTTTTCTAATCTTTAGTGATACGTGCCTTTTTTTATGACCAAAAAGAGTCATTGTTCTTAAGTTAAAACAGCTCAGTCCATCATGTTTTACATTAAATTTGGTTAAATTTGACCCAGCGCGTTTTACATGTACTGGACAACAGGAATCATTGATGAAAGGACAATGGACAACACATGACAAAATACACAGCCAAAGCATAAGCTTAGCGATGTAAAAATGGTTGGCAGAGGACTATTCATCATTGACATACCTTAAAATTACTGTTTTTAATCAAATTAGTTTACGCAGACCGATGTATACACAAACACACAACCATGCAAGATCCATGCAAGACCCAGACTGGAGGCAACAATTAATAAAACACGTAAAGATTCAAGTTTTATTCAACAAAATCATGTTACATAAACAAGAGTTGTGCAAGAAATAGCTAATTTCCCACTCTCTCTGTATTCATATAATTATTTACAGAACAATTATTGATTTGCTCATTGCACAAAACATACATTTCATATTATATAATATATTGTATTTCTTCTTCAATTACGTTACCTCATCATAATACCTTAGGAGTACGACGACAACCTCGCGAACGAGCCCTCCAAAGTTTCGTGAATCTAGTTATAACAGTATATATACAGAGTGCTAAAACCTAAGCCAGTAAAATATTAAATGTAGGTCACAATGACATTCTTTTGTGTGGCATGGGTGTGGTACTAACAGAGATACATACAATGCATATAATCCAGATTATATTAAAGCATTTTTAGCACCAGCTGTCGCCCTCGTTTATTTAATTCACAACTGTCCTTACAACATAGTCCCCACACCCCCATCCCAATCCATTGCGGGCTCAGGTTTGCAGAATAGACCAGATGCTCCATCCTGCTTGTCGTAAGAGGCGGCTAATGGAGACAAGAGCTGCGGTGATTCAGTGGTTGGCGTGCCTGACTTGAGACCGGACGAATCATCCGGAATGAACTACCGTGTTGTCTCCTTTGGCAGGCCACTTTAGTTCAAATACCGCGGCACTCAATAACCGACTTGCTGTGCCGTAAAACACTAAACCAAACCAAACATTACAATAGAGAACAAGACTATGATTTTCCCTCATCTTCAGTCTCTAAGGTTAACCATTATAACAAATGTTAATTGCTTTAAGTGCATTAATGAGGGAACGTCCCGACTTTCCGAACGCCTGCAGTCTGTGTATAACGGGCATCAATGATGACATTTTTTTAACATTTATGAATATAGTGCATGTAATTTGTCTACTGTTAAGACTATAGACCTTATGAAACTTGTCCTAACTCGAGGAATTTCGTTATGTATGTACTATTCAAGTGTTTATTTTTTTTTATTTTTTTATATGAACGTATCACAATTAATATTTGCATTGCTTCATAGTTTTAATATATATTCTATTAATCTATGTTACAAAGTGAGTGAAAGAAAAATAGTCTCAAATCTACATAGGAAAAAAACAAAACAAACAAACTAACTAACTACTACACTCTGCCACCTCAATACGTTGTCTTTGGATTATAGGAACGTAGAGTCGCTCTTTGCAATATCAGTGTTCTATATTCGAAGAATCTACGCTTCAGTTTTCTCGAGCAGCTTTTTTTTTTTTTTTTGTGTGTGTGTGTGTTTTTTTTTTTGTTTTTTGTCCTATTAGGTCTTAGAATTTAATTTATCACTCTTCTTTTTTATGTTTGTTTTTTATTACTTGACGTCAGAAATTCGGTCATTCTAGATGAGATGTAGATACACTTCAGTTTCGTGCCAGACAGAATGAAACAACGTCAGTCCAGATCGTTTGTCCCCTTGTATGCAACGTTACGAATAAATCATGACGTAAGCGATTGCCTACGTTACATAACATCAATTTTCTTCCGATTATGGTAGGGTCAAGACGTAGTTTACAACCGCGCTTATTTTAATAATGGAAACCCTACTGAATTCGCGAGTTTTCACAAATTTAGTCGGTGACGACGCTGCGCAGGCTTTGAAATGTAGTATTTGCTGGGAATTTTACAGCAACCCTGTCATCTTAACATGTGGCCATACATTTTGTTACGAGTAAGTCTCTCTCTCTCTCTCTCTCTCTCTCTCTCTCTCTCTCTCTCTCTCTCTCTCTCTCTCTCTCTCTGTATGTGCAGAAAATGTTACGAATTTTATATTTCTGTATCTAAACTCAGTACATTCTCTCCCTGTACAATATTTTCAGCATAAATCACGCACTGCATGAATGGGCAAGGGTAAAATATGTGATTTATTTGTTGCATGTATATCTTAATTTAACTTTTAAAAAACAATTCTTACCAATATTGATATATTAGCTGAAGATATATACGGGCATTTAAACTAAATACGCTGTATAAGCATATGAAAAATCAGTTTTAAGAGGCCGTATTCACGAAACCCCTTAAAGTGTGTGCACACCCAAACTATTATATACGCGAGATGTAAAAAGTGTGCTTTATTCATTTAAGGGATGTTGTAAATTACGACAGTTACTGTATGAATATAAAACAAGCATGAGTTAATCAAAAGAATTTAAAAAATCAGGTTGTGTTAGCTCTCAGATTGAGTTTCATTGATATTGGACCAGATCTTTCCGGAAAAAATCTCCATTTAAGACATTTAATCCAAAAAGAGCCGTCCTCATTGCATGATCATTGGATTCAACTTTAATTTATTTGTGACCAAAATCGCGAAAATTAATTAGCTATTTATGAATCATCTTGAAAAAAAAGTAGTTTGGATAGAACTTACCGGTTCTTGCCGGTTTTTGTTACTTTAGTTGTACTCAGACATAGAAATTGCAAGCGCCGATTTAGTAGCTGATTTTTAATTATATAAAAGTACTTTTTATAATTCATCAGGATACTGGTCATAAAAGACAGCAAACGTAAACTCAAATGTTTGCCGGAGCGCATTGGAAAAAAAAATAAAAAAATAACAGGAAGTATCTTCTTATAGAAGTCAAGCGGTGTAAGTGGCTAGAGAAATGTGTAATATACCCTGGATAATAGCAGGAATGATTCGGCACACAGATTGCTAATATTTTCAGTGGAAACGGTTTTATCATCATCTTCTTGTTATGTTTTAGCTGTCTTCTGGAAATGGGCAAGCACGCCAAACTAAACTATCTCCATGTTCCATTCAAAGACGTGAAGATCCACTGCCCAAACTGTCGTCTTCCGCTCTCTGTTCAACAGCTTATGTCCCGTAACGTCACCTTCAACTACCCACTGGCGTCACTTCTCGAAGCCCTCCGAGCTTCCACTGTCACAGAAAAGGTATCTTAATGTAGACAAAAATTAAGAGAATATGATACCAATATTTATGAGTATATAACGCGCAGCCAAATGAGAGCAGCGAAGTCCAAGAACTTCCGGCGCAGATCAGAAACTACACTGTTCTCACTTGAGTGACCATATAACATATTTATACCTTTCTTTGAACACACTCTAGGCATGGAATTTATAAACCTGTTTAAGTCAAGACTCAGTTTCAATTAGGAACTCATTTTCCAGAAATGGAGGATATTCCATTTGTGTTCATTTCTAAATGTTGT
Organism: Margaritifera margaritifera; assembly: GCA_029931535.1. Classification (NCBI taxonomy): domain Eukaryota; kingdom Metazoa; phylum Mollusca; class Bivalvia; order Unionida; family Margaritiferidae; genus Margaritifera; species Margaritifera margaritifera. The sequence goes on from JAQPZY010001066.1 coordinate 265,483, forward strand.
AAACTTTGGCGAGCAAAAGTTTGAAATAATTCAGTGAGTTTCATAATTTTAATTTCAAATGAGCACAAATGTAAAATTCTATGTATCACATGACGATAAATACAGATGTTATTTGACAAAATTGGAGAACAGTATAGTTAAATGACTTTGAAATATATGTACATTCGGATGCTGCAGTCGTTATGCCTTTGCCTTGCAGTACATCATGACGTCATTTGTAACGTCATCAAGTGTTATTATACGTGTTACAAAGAGAAAAAATATGATATGTGTATGTTATTAAGCAAAAGTTACTTATGAAGAAGGCAATATGTATATGTTATTAGCTGAGTATTGATAAACAATGGACCGGAGGTCATGTGGCGCAGGATGCCGAGCTTGCGAGGGCATTCTACGCCTCACGACCGAGAGCCCAATAATTTTGAATATTCAGTCAATAAACATTTTATTATATACTTTAAAAAAAACAAGAATAATAATCATTCCGTTATGTTATAGGAATAATGCAGTTGAAACAAACACATATTTCAATGTTTTATTTAACATTTTACACGTCTTTCATTTAATGAATGAAACCTGAACACCGCGCAGTAATACACGCTACTTTACTCCTATGGAGGTGTGTGCGTACATGGGGTGATTCTCATTCAACACTGAACGGCAACTAAGTTTGTTAAAGAGGATGGAATGTCATGTCGCCAAAGAAACACAACGAAATATTGATATTAGGAAATAATTAGTATTGATATGGCCCTAGCAGAAGATGTGATGTCATCCGCTGATATGGATATGGACCAGTTCATATCTGATATGGACCGGTTAATATTTTCCTTCATTTACTCTGTATGTCCTGCAACGCAACGTACGTGACGTTACGTCATCCGCTGATATGGACCAGCCCATATATAATATGGACCAGTCACTATCACAGAATTAGGCTAATATAATATGTACCGTAGAATAGTTAATACAATGTGATAGCTTTCACCCAGACGGATGAGGTAGGTTTTGCATTTGTGGTATGCAGTATGGCTAAATAACACAGTATTCATCTGATAAACCGTATTACCGTTCAACCTTAATCTTTAAAGTTTTGCAAGATTGTTCACAACAGCATATGTAGTCCTGAAAACTCCATGTTGCTATGTAGCTATTGAATAGCATTTGAGATCCTTCTGCATATTGGAGGGTGTGTGTGTGGTGGGTGGGGGGAATCCAGACCTTAACTCGGGATGCCCGGATCGATGACAATAACGGACTAAAATCATGTATATATTGAATCTACATTTCTATACATATATACATACATACACGAAGAATCTATTGCAATTTTCATTTACTCCTGTATAGTGTGTCAATCATCAGCAAAGCTAACATCCAAACACATTTATACTAGGTTTCTATTTGAGGTCATTCATGAAACTATAATTATATTTGAGCCATGCATACAATTCAAAAAAATTGCAAAGGTTGCAAGAATTGCACGATGACCGTCTTCTCAATACCTGCCTGAACAATATAAAAACCGATTAAAAATGTGACACTGTAGACTTTTCGTAAACAAAATGGAAAAGACATGTAGTATCGCATTTTCTTAATCATAGATAGTTTCTTAATCATTACATACTACAATAGATAGTTTCTTAATCATTACATACTACAATAGATAGTTTCTTAATCATTACATATTACAATAGATAGTTTCTTAATCATTACATATTACAATATATAGTTTCTTAATCATTACATATTACAATAGATAGTTTCTTAATCATTACATACTACAATTGATAGTTTTTATTCATTACATGCTACAATAGATAGTGTCCTAATCATTAAATACTACAATAGATAGTGTCCTAATCATTACATACTACAATAGGTAGTTTCCTAATCATTACATACTACAATAGATAGTTTCTTAATCATTAAATATTACAATAGATAGTTTCTTAATCATAACATATTACAATAGATACTTTCTTAATCATTACGTATTACAATAGATAGTTTCTTAATCATTACATACTACAATAGATAGTTTCTTAATCATTACATACTACAATAGATAGTGTCCTAATAATTACGTACTACAATAGATAGTTTCTTAATCCTTACATACTACGATAGTTTTTAAAAATATTTGTTTAATTCTTGATTCTGTTAGGATTCTTCAGATCATGAGTTAAGAATATCACTTACAGTCGCTTTTCTTTCTTTCTTTTATTTTATATTTTTTATTTTGATTTTGTGTACACAATGGAAAAATGGTAAAAATGCATTTAAATACATATTAATTTTCACACGTTGTCATTCTTTGGTATATATATGACCTTTAAAAGACTCCCTTTTTTCATATTTTGCGTTACTGTCTTTCATCTACATGTGACGGCAGATGCAAGATGGTACATTTACATGTGACGGCATATGCAAGATGGTACATTTACCATCAGGCACATACATAAAAGCATACTATTTATTATACAATTTTAACAGAGAAGATGACAAAAAAGTGCCTGTGATAATAACGTCCCCCCCCCCCTCCTCCAAACCAATAGATACAGCATCTCTACGCTCGACCTTTCTGCTTGTGTACTCTTTGTAGGCTTAAAAAATTTTATTTTTTAATTGTAAACGTAATGGGAGTGGGATGTTTCTGAATCTGTTTTTTTTTTCTTCGATAAGGGAGTGTGTGATGCTTCTTATTCTTTATTTTTTATACTAAAGAATAGTATAAATAAGTGTGTTGTCTCTGTTTCATTTTCGGTCCGCAAGACTTAAAATTCAAATGTTGACTGGTTTGTCCACAGCGTTTTGTCAAAAACATAGCGAATTTCAAAAGAAATATTTCATGGGAAGTTGATAGTTACAGCAACAACAACAACAACAAAAAAAAAAAAACATATGGCACATGCGACCCCTACTGCCCGCACGTCCGGTCATCATGACACCATTTGGACTATAAAAAATGGGGGAGGGGGAAGGGCAATGAACAGGTCTGGAAATAACAAAAAACTGAGATTGGTATGAGATTGAGTTCTCACTCCCAGCCAGTCAAAAGTAACGTTGCAAAAATAATGTCCCTTTTGATTAGTTAACACAAAATCTCAAGCTCAAACTCAAGCTCTGAAGTTTTATGATTTCCAGGCCTGGTATTAACGTCAATAAAATAAAACACCATTGTGGCCCGAAAGGTGGTTAACATAATTAGAGCTGTTGTTTTTAAACAATACTAATACTCAGTAGCTTGTATGCCCTGTGAGGCTCTGACAAAAAAAAAAAAAAAAAAAAAACCAACGGCCAGATCAATACTGTCATTAGATAGATTTTCCTCTTTCATGAAATGAACTTGTTTAAAATTATTATTTCGCTATTTCTTTGGGAATTGACTTGAAAATAATGATAAAATGCTAATTCCAAGACAGAGCCTGAATCTTGGTATAGTAGCTAAGTGCCTTTCCCAAAGACACATAAGCTAGCAAGCGCGCGTATCGAAACCTGCGATTTTTTTTACTACGAGTCCGACGCTCTATCGACTGAGCAACCGTGGGTCCAATATGTAAACTGAATTGCGCCATTGCGAAACTGAGAGTTCGGACATTTATCGAGTTTGAAAACCTCTTTAAATGTTACTCTGAGAATATACAGTACCATTTCAAATTAAAATGAAGATAACATATATATATATATATATATATATATATATATATATATATATATATATATATTCCGGATCGCCTTGTGAATCTTAATGCAAACTTTAATATATACACAATTTTCATTCCGATATATAATTTTGTTTTTCATTGAAACAAAGACCATGCATGGCATGAATGCGAGAATAACACCACCTTTTTTCTTCTTCACAAAGCGTCTTCAGGATTTCCAAGCTTAAAAATGCATTGACCTTGAGAGAATTTTGTATTTATTTGCCTTTAAAAAGTTAGTTGAAGAAGATAAGTAGGTTCTTTTTCCAGACCCAGAGACATATTTAATTTTAACATTGCAATTACCTAGCTCCCCAGTGAAGCAATAGATGACATTCATCTCCTTTGTGAACACATTCAACCTTTTTGTTTTGATGGGCTTTGATTGGTTTTGCTTTGTTAATTTCTCTCTCTCTCTCTCTCTCTCTCTCTCTCTCTCTCTCTCTCTCTCTCTCTCTCTCTCAATAAAATGATTGACCATTTCTGTAATTTTAGTCTGACATTCTGTAATTCTTTATAGATAGATAACAGGATACCATGGTTATTTTGATGAAATAAAACACAGAGGAATACCGTTATAATTACAACACGTTAATGGTGAATTCAATCCTTGATCACAATATCAGACGCGACATGTAATTTGCATTTTCAAATATCGTATGTTTATTTAAATAGAAAGCTCCGACTCGTAGATGCCCAGAATCGTTGGTCTTTTTCATCTGAATGATTTTGACTATTTTTTTTTTTTTTTTTTTTTTTTTTTTTTTTTTTTTTTTTTTGTTTAGGAAAGTAAGTCCACGAGTACTGACGAAGACTCGGAGGAGTACCGTTATGATGCCGCCAAACTGGACAAGATACGAGAGGACATCGATCGCGTATTCGCCACCTACCGTCTGAACAACAACGTCATAGATGATTCGAGACGCGAAATCGACAAACTCAGGGAAGAACTCTCAAACTTTTGGACAAGCAGCCAGTTTACAAATATACCAAATACTCCACCTGAAAGTTTATTCGGATGCGATCTGGGATTTGATTATAACATGTTGTATCAAACAGGCGGACCACTGAATTTTGGGCATGAAAAGATTCAAATTAGTACTGGGAAATCAAGGCCCCCTCCGGGTTTAGTTGCACCTCCTCCAGGATTTGAAAGTCACCAAAAAATGAAGATTGAATACGAAGATCCAGCTATTATGTCTTGTGGAACAAGCATACCGTCAACCTATCCAATACAACCTTTAAAAGCTCCTATATCTGCATGGGATAAAAGTGGCAGTGTAAAAAGGCATGTAATCGCGACCAGCCGTCTGTAACAGAAACTGTACCAATGCATTTTTATAAACAAAGGTACAAATGTTTATTAAGAAGACATAGCGGACAATATTTATAGGACATTTTAAATTTCATAGTAAATATCTTAACACCCTCTCTCTCTCTCTCTCTCTCTCTCTCTCTCTCTCTCTCTCTCTCTCTCTCTCTCTCTTCGCGGGGTTTGTGTGTGTGTGTGTGTGGGGGGGGGCATCCACTGTACAAATGTTGATATAAATATTCAAAAAGGTGTTCTGACTAGCAAGGTCCAGTGATCAAAGCTTATATATTCATTTTATTTATCACACCCTTTTTTGATAGGGATTCATTCGTCATAAAAAAAAAAAAAATACATCACATAAGATATGCCATAAAATCAAGTTACTCCTGGCAACTTGTACATCAGCATTTCAAACTTCATTGAAACAATACCTTATGATCTTATATCAACATGCACAGTAAAAACTAAAAACTGATTAACAGCTTTGACTGAGTCTACTTATTACCAAACTGACTCGACAAGCGCTTAATAGTTGTTATTAATGGATCAATAAATAATCAGTTGTCTATCACCCAGGCTATTTGTCAATCATCCAGGCTATTTGTCAATCATCTAGGCTACCCAAAATTAATTTTATGTTTCTAACGTAGAACGTTTACTCTTAGATTTATGAGCAATTTGTTTCTAAGAACGCCATCCTTTTGCCAGAGTCTTCTAGTCAGTGTCTAAGTTGTACTCTGTAAACACTGGTAATTAATACCAGTGTTTCCATGCACAACTAGAGCTCTGACCAGAAATTGCTTTTAACAAAAATCATTGGGAACAGTTATTATATGTGTTTTGAATAGACTAGGATCAGAAACCTTGAATGGAACACAACTATAATTTTTTTAGTGAAATGCTCGCTCCTGTTGCTTCAGTGAATGCTCCTCCCTCCTTTCTCGAACTTAAACCTGTAAACTATATTTCAACCTTCCAATCCGCCGTCATATGTCATTTTCGTTTCAATTATTTAAGAAATAATTCCATTTTTATTGCACGGTTTCCGTAGTCAAATGAATATATAAATGTATCCGATTCATGTACGATTATGGACGAGATAAACGCGTCTGTCAATTTACACGGTGAACAAAGACATTTTATAAAATATGAAGATTTTATATGAAATTTTTATATTCTTTTAATATTTACTACACGGTTTTGACAAGTTTATATTTTTGTATACTATATATTTTTACCCAGATTTATTACACCGATTTATTAAATGACTTGTTTAATTCGTTTTATTCATTATTTACAGTTTTATCAGCATTCAATAAAATCTTTCAAAATATAGATCATGTTGCTAATTATTCACATTTACAAGTCGATAGTTCAAAATATTGATCATGTTGCTAATTATTCACATTTACAAGTCGATAGTTCAAAATATAGATCATGTTGCTAATTATTCACATTTACAAGTCGACAGTTCAAAATATAGATCATGTTGCTAATTATTCACATTTACAAGTCGATAGTTCAAACTATAGATCATGTTGCTAATTATTCACATTTACAAGTCGACAGTTCAAACTATAGATCATGTTGCTAATTATTCACATTTATTAGTCGACAGTTCAAACTATAGATCATGTTGCTAATTATTAAAATTTACAAGTCGATAGTTCAAAATCTGAACTTTATGAACAAGAGAAATAGCAGGGAAATAATTAAAGACATTAATGAGCAGAAGTTCACGATACCTGTACTTCTTATTGGATGAATTTTAACGGACGTTCAAAAAAGTCTGAATTGTAGGTTAGAGTGACCAAGCATTAGTGCGCGAGACACACTGTAATCCCATGACTCACTCGCATAGTTACGTCGGTGAAAAGGTTTCATAGACACTATTTTTATGAAATGTGAGATGAGGTCTTAATGCCATGGTTTGTGATTTGTTGATATGCGCATATTCAGACGATGACCATAACATATGTCAACTTTCATGACGATCCAATGAATACCGAGACAAGTCGCATTCACAATAGTTTGCCTTCCACTGCATTTAACAGCGAGGCAGAAAGGGCAATAACTCTTTTAAACATTGCGTGAGCGCAGTGATTTGTTGGTGTACTCACCTTTAGGTGATTACCATAATATGTACCACATGTCAATTCCTCAAAAACTGGGGGATTAGTTGTGCTATAAAGCTTGAGTGCTGGACGGACTGACGGACGGATGCGAGGATAGAAGCATCGATATATCAATGTGTAGTAAGTCATTAAAAGTAGGTCACGACAATTTAGGTTATGTGCATAGCACACCCTCATTCCAAGATGCATCGACACTGCTATTTTGGTTTCAATTAGTGACAATGTATTGAAATTATAGTCTGGACACCATATATAACCAATGTAGAATAAACTCTGGAAAGTAGATCACAGCAACACGATTTAGGTGCGCGATACACCTTCATTCCAAGATGAATAGACTCTACTACCTTTGCGGCAATAAGAAGCAGTATTTTAAATTAGAGTCCTAAACGAATTTTAAGCTGTGTATAAACCATGGAAAGTTTGTCACAGCGACCCAAATTTATACGAGTTACAGTCCTGGCAGAAAGATCTAACTGACTGACTGACGGACGGACGGACGGACAAATTGAATCCCGCTTCTCTGAGCTACATGTTATAAAAAATGAAAGACAAACCAAATGAATTTTATATTTTAAGAGAGTTTGCGACGCTGAGGAGCACTACGGTAGCAGTAGCATTAGACTTTATACCTTTTTCTTTCTCAAAAATTACCATATCAATCCTGTCATTAGAACGAGTTTCCTCTGTAATGAAATTAATTTGTTTCTTGTTATTTCACTCTTATTTTGTGAATTGAAATTGATTTGAAAGTGATAATACAATTTATTTTCAAGAGATAGCCGGAATCTTAATCACTCTCTGTCTCTGTCACTCTCTCTTTGTCTCTCTGTCTGTCTCTCTCTCTTTTTATATATATATATATATATATATATATATATATATATATATATATATAGAGAGAGAGAGAGAGAGAGAGAGAGAGAGAGAGAGAGAGAGAGAGAGAGAGAGAGAGGTAACGGCACTTTCAGCACATTATTGGATATCTCATACTGAGGAAATAGGAGCTAAGTGCCTTTACCAAGGATACACCTGGGCAGCTGATTCAGGCTGGCCTGTGCAGGTATTGAACGTGTGACCCTTGGATTACGAATCTTGCGCTCAACTAACTGAGCAACATCGACTCCCATATGCAGATTGAATTCATCCTACGTGCTATCATTTAATGATAATTTGCTGCGAAATTTCTCAATTTTTGTTCATTGACAGGCAAATCACTGTAACCGAGTTAATCACGCCTACTCACATACATAACATTTTATTTAAAACCAATTTTTTTCTTTGTAAAATGTTATCACTTTATCAGAGACACATTTCGGTTGATATTAAAAACGTAGCGCTAATTGAATGAAAAATACTGAAGTTATTATAACTTAAATGTAAACTTGTAATCTAAAGGAAACAATTTAGGTGTCTAACCGTTAGGATGACACAACCTCTTGCTCAGATAAGATGACTGTGTAAGATTCTATTACGTAATGGTTCACGCGTAGCCTAGAACACGATTGGTTCGCTGTCCACGGCATTTCGAATAAACAGCTATTAGCTGACAGATGATGGTAGGAGTTTGGAGATTTGTGAACTGGCAAGAGAAAATTGGTGGCAACTCTTTTAAAAAGTAATTTAATTTGCAATGGCAAGCTACTCTTCTATAAATATGCTTTTTATCTTTGGTCAAATAAATAAGCGCATACATCTGAGAAGAAGTATTTCCGAAAAATGACGAGTCTTTGTGATTTGTAATCTTGCAATATCGTTAGTTTTTGCATTAGAAAAAAATGGTGGAGGGTTTTGGGCTTGTTGGTTTTAATGGCACTTTAAACACATTATTGGCTATATCATGCCAAGGGAATGGGAGCTAAGTGCTTTTCCCTAGGAAATCACACCGAAGCAGCCGACCTGGGCAAGCGACCTTTGCTGGAGGGAGAATTTCAATGATTGTCAACATTAGCCGATGATTAGTAGTTGAGGGGGGGGGGGGTAAATAGCTACGGGGGGGGGGGCCTCTACAGCTACGTACGGGAGTTTAACATTGGGGGGCCTCTACAGCTACGTACGGGAGTTTAACATTGGGGGGCCTCTACAGCTACGTACGGGGGTTTAACATTGGGGGCCTCTCCAGCTACGTACGGGAGTTTAACATGGTGGTACCGTAATGTAGTGACAAAAGACAACGTCTACTACCATCAAAAAGGGGTGGAGGGTGGGGAGGTGTTTTGATAGTAGTAGACGTTGTCTTCGTCACTACATTACGGGGTGGGGGAGGGAGGGGAATAGAATTAATCTTTCTTGATAATGGGTGGTCCTGATAAGGACCGTTGTTTTTTTTGTTTTTATGTTAGAGTTCATTTTAGAGGTGGTTGACACCTCCCTGGCTTTGCCCTGCATACAGGGCAGCTCCCCCTCCATGTTTCTTCACTTTGTTTACATGGAGCTGTGAAGGCCGACGGAGGATGAGTCGCTTCTGGCTCCCAATTTTCTTCCATCATGGGGTGGGGTCTAATTGGAATTTTGTTTTCTTTCTCCTCCTCCTCCCTTTTCTCCACTTCATTAAGGAGGTGCCAGGCCACCTCTGAATGAACTCTAATCTGTCTCACAATTTCTATTGTGTTCATCTTGATAGATAAAACGGGGTAGCTTAACCGGTGAAGACGTGGTTTTAATATACTAGAAGCGCGGACGTGAAGGAAAACATCCCTTACACCTAAAAAAACAAAAAAAACATCACCCCACTACCCCTGCGTCTGACGTCATTTGTTCTACGTCATTCTTGGCTTCGCGGAGTTTACACTCCATGAACCCTGACTCAAAAAAGCGCGGACCTAAAAGAAACTACTTTTGATAAAAAGCAAACTTACACACATCATACCATCCCTAAAAAATTTTTTTTTTAAAAAAAAAATCAAACCCACAAACACACTATCTCCATTAATTTTTTTTCGGGAAGGGAAATTTTTTTTTATATATCAATCACACACCACACAAATCATATAAGGGAGAAGGGTTTTTTTGTTTGAGGGGTAGACTATCAGAAAAAAAATAATATATAAAACACACACTTATAAATATTTTTGGCAATATTGGAGAGTAGTAATCTTTTTCTAGAGATTGGGTGGCCCTTAGAAGGGCCGTTGGGTTTTTTAAGAAGTTATGTTTTTTTTAACTTCTTAAGGTAGATGTAGCCGTGGCAGTAGCAGCTCCAGCAGGGTTGCCACGTTTAGCGATAGTTGGTCTTACCGCTTTCAGACAGGCAGGTCTCTTTCGGGTGAAAGAGAAAGCAAATTCCTCGCAGTCAATCTTGCATTGAACTTCACCGTCAAATAGTTTGCTGGACTGCTGCTGCTGCTGCATAAGTTGTTGCTGTTGCTGTCTTTGTTGCTGCTGCTGCTGTAGGCGTTGTCCTGCTTCCCATTCTGTTCTTTCTCTAAGTATTTCTTCTCTCAGGACCTCTTCTACTAGATCATGAGCCATTTGAATGAACGTCATGGTCTTTCTCTCTGGGTTGGTCTCCATCAAATGATTCTTCACCCTCATTATGTTTACCATAGCTTCATTCAGCTTTGTAATCTTGGTGGCAGCCATCTTCTTCTTCTTTTTCTTCTTGGAACTGTTGAGATCTTGACGAGTCAACGAGAATGACTACACTGGCCAGTGAACCGACTTATATGCTTAACGCGCGGACGCGATGGAAAACATGGTAAGGTTTTTTCAGATCGACAGGGAGATCATAGAGGTTTTTTAGATCGATAGAAAGAAAGAGAAAGAACATATTCATTATTTTTTTTCAAATTCAATTAAAAACCACACAACACCATTTTTTTCAATCAATTCACAAAAATTATTTTATTCAACAAGAACTATTCTAACAATTATTAAAAAAGTAACCATTCAACCATAAATTTTCAAACAGGAACATATTTACAAGGTTGACAACGTTGGGAAGGTAAAGTAAATGTGAAACTTTCTACATGGACATCATCATTTTGATGGACACTACGATTGTGAGCTAAAGACAAGAGATAACCATAACGTTGACAAAACCATTGTTGTACTTTAGCATCATTTCGAACATAGTCACTATCAACATAAGTCAGTAAATGTTCTAAGGAATATCCAAGACTGCGTTGATGAAGATAATGAACACAATATTGTCCACACACCATATAATCTGATCCTTGTAGTCTCACATTATTGAATTGAGTTGAGATAGCATTTCTTCTCATAAACTCAATGATGTCTTTTTCCAAAGGAGGTAATCCATAAGAATCAAAATATTCCACACCACCACCATTGTGATCGTTGGGAAAGTACACGGCAATCCAATGGGTTCCTGGTAGATGACTGTCGTCAGTATTGATGACATAAGCATGAACGTTTTTCGGCTTACGATGAGGTAGTTCATCTTTAGCACATACCACAGGATTCCAAGAAGAAGTATAGGAACTTCGATTCAATAAGTAATGAAGTTCCCTGGTATCCATTTTTTTTTCTTCAACAATGGAAATAACGCACTATCAATTCACACCTGACTTTATGCTTGAATGTTTCTGTCAAGTAATTCCAGGAATATTCACGTCGGATAGTTTCTGCACTCTGATTAATGAGTCCTTCGATCCGTCTGATCTCCAGAGAAGTAAGTGGAGGAAAAGAAGAAGTCTGCAAGACTTTATACCACTGTCTCAACACGTGTTCATCTGAGAGTTTTGACCAGGCCGTTTCCAAATATTCATCCAATTGTTCTTCGCCTGTCATCATCATACATTTGTCGTGTTGTATCTGACTGGGATGATCGTTTTGACATCCATAACATTGTTCTTTAATCAGACTGTTAATGATTGGACTCAATTCCTGAGCACAACAGGTTACTAACTGTTTTTCGTGTTCTGGCCATCGAGAAACCATAAATCCAGTAAACTTTGGAACACTATTATTCTCTTCTTCTTCTTCTATTCGAGGTGCTGAATGAAGGACTTCTTCCTCATCCTCCTTTATGGTAGTAGTTGGTGACTGTTGAATCACTTCACAAAATCCCTCATCTATCTCCATAGGTTCTACGTTCTGCATCTTTGTTTCTTCTTCTTCTAATAGTCTAGAATGACTTCTCTCAAACTGTTGATCTCTAGAGTGTTATCAAATTCTGCATACAAGACGACGTTCACTGTCTCGGCTAGAGGAGCTGTAAACTGAAGTTCCACACGAAGGGGGCCTGATTTTAATGGGTGGAAATGTCCTTCATCGCTGCCTTGGTCCGGAGTTAAATCAAAACCCCACAAGGCATACCCTCCTGCAAAATCCTCGTACGTAATGCCGTGGCTACTGTCGCGGCCTAACTGTCCTGCGGCTTCAAACAGGGTCAAGTAAGATCGTAAGTAATTTTTTGCGTTGACGCTAAAGTCAGGTTCAAAAGGTCTGGTACACAAGGTCTTGCCATCTCGACTGACTTCTATCTTGGAGACTTTGAAGTGCTGAAACTGGAACGGATTCTGATCGTGGACTCCGTTGAAGGCTGAATTTCTGACCATGCCAAAGATCAAACGTTTGGGGAGCTGACCTTGGAAGATGTGATCTTCGACTATGGATCGGAGTCCAGCGGCCACAGTAAAGGTTTTCACTTCCACACGTCTAAGAGGATACTTAGCAGTGGTTCTGCTCAAGGATTGACTGATGTCGTTAGCTACTTTTGGTAAGATTTCCACACGTCGCACGTAAAGTTTGGCTTCTTGGATGATGGTTTTCCACTCGTTAGCAAAAGCCATCAAATGGAAAGCGACACTACTGCGATTCAGTCTCAGGCGTACATCTACTCCATTGAGTAAATACTTGTCTTGCAACCACATGTCCAAATGCAAACGATCCATCAATTCTAAACTGTGCCCTCTGATTTTCTTTCGACGGTCGTTAAATCCCACATTGTGCGGCTCTGCTGGAGTTATTCTTGCATTAGCAAAATCAGCACCCTCAATCCTCGCCGGTTCTGACACCTCTGTGTCGTTGAAGGAACCCTCGGTGTCAGGTTTCCAGACCACTGAAGCATCCAGATGAGTGTTCTTGGCATCTTTTCCGTACGACAAGAGATTTTCCAAGTAAGCACGGTAAGGGTAAGTATCCAAACTGCTGCTGACCAGTTTGTTATTCAAGTACAAATCTATTCCACTGAACAAGGAATGCATGAAATTATTGACGGGAGCGACTCTGGAATTGCCATCAGGAAGGCTGTTGTCCGTTTTATTTACTTGAAGTTTCAGGTACAAGTAGCTGTCATTCAGATCGATGTAATCTTCGGTTTGTCCTTTGATTTCAAATTCGATAGGAGCTGAATCCGACAAAGACGATACAGGATGAAATTCTACCCATTGGGATTCTTGCATCGTCATCATGGTGGGAGGCATGGTAAACATATCCAGTTCTGACTTGGTACATTCGCAAGAATCTCGGTGCATCATTTTCACAGTTTAATAATCAAACACGTCTAATTCTCTACCAGTTCTTCTTCTTTTCCTATTCTTTCTGGAAGTACTACCGTGTGTTCTTTTATGAACTTTGAAAGGATTTCGAGCTCGTCGTCGTCGTCTCTTTCTACCTTGTCCTTGCTGCTGTGAAGTAATGCCAGAGCCTGAAGCGTGAAGCGTATTTATAGGATTTTCTCGGAGACCTAAAAGATCTTTACCAGTGGTCATCAACACATTTTTGCCTACTCTCATAAAGGCTTCTTTCGGATTTTGTTTGTCGATGTTCTTTTCCTTGTGTCAAAGCGGCATCTTTTAAGGCATGAAATCCTCGAGTCACCATCGGTTTCAAAATAGGAGCTACCGTCCGAAAGGCTGATTTTAACATATCTCCTAAACCATTTCCTCGTTGTCGAGCCACTCCTTGGTACACTGGATAAATTTTTTTGTTACAATTCGTTAGAGAACTTGTTTTTTTCAAAAATGTAGTTTCACCGTGACTTTTCCTTGGTCAATGAATGGCACATCTTGTCCTAAATCTCCTTTTATACTAATCTGGACACTGTCAAAATACGATTTACTGACTGGAAGATAATGAGGATGTACAAATTCACGGTGAACGTGAAACGTGTTTCCACCTTCTTCGTACGCACCAGCAGCAGTATCCACTTTGAAAGGAATGACTCTTAGTAAGGGAGCAGATGTGTGTCCCACCACGTTGTACTCTACCACATCGGAGTACACAAACATTAAATTTAGTCCCATGTTCAATTCCAAAGGGTGTTTAAAAGCATCTGCGGATTCTATGTCAGTTGAGATGTTTCGATTGGTATACTTTTTATTTCCACCCAAAATGGCATACAATCCAGAAGAAAATTCGATGCTCATGAATCTTCTCTCCTCGGAGGGTATGTTTCTTTCTTTAGCAGTTTTGTCGTCAATGTATTCATTATTAGCTTTATCCAACATAGCAAATTCTATGTGGAAACGGCGTGCCACCTCATTGAAACCGATTCGTACATGTTTATGGTTTATTTCCAAGGCTTTACCAAATTGCTTTTCAATGGTGGACTCAAGGGTGTCCCACAAATGTCGGCTACTCAAATAATACCCAGTAGGAATTCTCAGGGTATAATGCCCAAAGACCCTTATGTCAGAATCTTTTTCTTTTTTTGGATCTGAAAACTTTTTGAATGCTCCCTTCATGTCTGGATTTTTTTTGTCTCCTTCCCAGATTTTAGGATCGTCTTTTCTAATTCATCTTGTATATTTTTGTTCAAGATTTGCACAACCATAGTGTTTTGAGTTTTGTTGATGTTCATGATTTGCGTAGGATGAATGATTTCTACCAAACCCACTTCCCAATGAGCATCGTGATCCAATTGGATGGATTGAGGCAATTTGGTGGTGAAACAACATAATCTGTTGTTGGGAAACACATCCATGGAACTGTCACTAGGTAACGTTAAATAAAATTGGTCATTCATAGTTCCAAAGTGGTGGTTCTGGTGTCCGAGGTGTCACTCAAGATGACAGAAGAAATATGTTCAAAAGGTTCCAAAAGAGGACTGGTATTGTGGTGACTGCAAGAAGAAGATGGACTGGCGTTGTTGTGGTGACTGTTGTCGGTCGTGGTCGTAAATTTCAAAGAGGGACTGGGTAAAAGATAACCGATGCAACTGCTCAGTAAAATGGTCCACAATTGTTTGTCTCCTTGTTGTAAACTCAAATTGGCAATAGCGGCTCCGATGACACAATACACTACAAAAATTTGGCAGAAAAAGACGATTTGATTTTTAGGCACCCGTTCTCCACACCACACCCAAAGTGGTTGTTTTTGTAATTCTTGAAGAGAAGAACTCTGTGAAGGAGTCGTTGAAGTCGTCTGGGTGGCTACTGTGTTGAATGGCATGTTGTGAGTTTACTTCTTTTTCTTTTTATAGTCGACGACTTGAGAAGCTGCAATCCAAGAATCAAAACTAGGGGGATATCCTTTCCAACGTACTTTGACTTCTTCTATTCGTCGTTTACCAACTTTGCGTGTTCTTTGTTCGAGAATGCTTTCGATGTCGTACAAGGTGTCTTCTTTTTTAGTCACTCGTTGTAACTCAGGCAAGTAAAATGTTCCTTTGAGTACTTCACCGTGCATGTCTTCCAATTTATAGACGGGATGATCACGTCCACGGACGGGGGTAGTGACACGAAACAATTCGGTAGTCCAGTTAGGTAAATAACCTTTGTCAAAAGTACGTTTGGTTTTTCCGATACGAACCCAATCTCCCGTCTTTAACTCCAACAAAGGTGTCTTTTTCTTTTTGGTCTGGGGTGAACCAAATAATTTATCAAACACGGCCACTTCGTTTTCAGGGCTGACCTCTTCGGGGGCACATCCAATGCTACGATGGTACGATTGATTGTACGCTTTGACCAAACGAGGTAACACGTCGATGTACTTGAGAGTATGTTGATGTGTAAAATATTTCCACATGCGTTCTTTCAAAGTTCTTTGAAAACGTTCCACGATACTGGCTTTGGTTTCAGGATTTTCGGTCGTAAAAAAATGAATGTGTCTTTGTTTCAATTCTTTTTGAAAAGCTTGGTTTAGAAATTCGGTGCCTTTGTCTGTTTGCCATCGTAAAGGTTGGCGTCCACTTTGTTTCAAGACCAATTTTAAGGCTCGTACCAATTCGGTACTGCTTTTAGAAGTCAAAGGCACGACCCAAGCAAATTTGGGAAACACGTCGATGACACAAAACAAATATTTGTGACCACGATTGTAAGTGGCTAAATGAGAGACGTCAGCTAAATCGGCTTGCCATTGATGATCGATGCCTTCTACTTGAGTGGTACTTCTAGAAAATTTACGTCAAATGGGTTTGTGTAACGTGTACGTCGATTGTTCTTGTAACCATCGTCGTACTTCGGGTAAATGTACACTTTTCAATTGACTTTTAGCAGCTCGATATAATTTTTGAACTCCTCCGTAACTAGCAGCGTGGCCAGGATTGTAATAAATGGTGGCTAACAGTTTCTCCATGATGATGATTTTCCTCAAGAATAAGTTAACCAAGTCCCAATACTCTTTTCTTCGTGGGGTATCTTTTTGGATTGTTGTTTACGTGTCCGACGTGCTACTGGGGTAAAGGGAGTTTGATCAGGGGTCATCGGTTCTGTTTTGACTTCTTTCTTCACTTCTTTCTTTTTCTCTTCTGAGGGTAAAGGGGTAGACCTTTTCTTTTTTATCCAATCCGGGGTGGCTAACTTTTTTATTTTTTTAAGAGGTGGAGTTAGTAAAAACTCTTCTTCTTCTTCTTCTTTTTCTTTTTTGATAGTCACTTTAGGTTCGCTTTTCATCAGGGCCTTAAAATCTCTCAGAGTGGGTGGAGCTGTTTCGTCGACTGCTTTTTGACGAAAGAGTTGTAGACGTTGTAAAAGTTGACCGTACCGTTGGGATTTTTCTGTTTCTGACAAATCGTTACGTTCCATCAGGGATTGTATTTCTTGTTGTAACTGAGACATTTCGTTGAGATTAGGATTAGGTGGTAAATGAGGTATCCGTTGTTCGTTCCAACGATGAAATTCCATCCATCGTTTGTAAGGTACTAAAGTTAGTTTTTGTCCTTCCATTTCATTCAAAGGTACCAAAAAGGTGTGGTCTTTTCAGAGAAGGGTGGTCCTTTTTATCTTTTTTTTTTTATCGCATGACCCCTCCTAAAAGTGGTCTAGCAATCGTTCCTAACAAAGGAGCGGCTATTTTTAACAACGGACCTATCAACATAGGTAGAAATCCTCCTCGTTGTACCAACATTTTTTTCTTTTGTTGAAGAGGTATTTTCTTTTTGACCATTTGACGAAGAACGTTCCGATGTTTCCCTAATTTTTGTTTCTGTATCTTGGACAAAGGTACCGTTCCTTTCAACACGTTCAAACAACATTCACACACGGTATCAATGATTTCTTTAGGAGCTGTTTGAATGAGTTGTTTTCGCATGGGAGGTTTGGATTTGGTCAAAACAGACAAGACATCCCAATGTTTCGCTAGACGAGGGGGAAGTCGTCGTCGTCCTTTTTTGGTGGTTTTCTTCTTCTTTTTTTGGTGGTGGTGTGCACGTTTGGGAGCCATCTTTTTTAGTCGGTAGAAAACAAGTCTGAAGTCTTTTAGCAGGGTACCCTTCTATTTTATACTGGAATACGTCTCCACTGATTGTCTGCACGTCGTACCAACTTCACGACAGGTCTGACTCGACGTTGAGGTGTTTTCAAGGGACTAAATCGTCTCAATTCTTGTTTGGATAAATCCACTAAACTTTGTAAGATACCAGTTCTTTCTTGGACTTTGGTTTTAGGGGATGGTACTTTGTGGGTGGCTGCTGCCATGGCTAAATCAGCTGAAGTCGACGGTCCCGACGGGGTGACTTTCGAAATAGGTTTCCATTTTTGCATCAAATTAGGAAACACGGATCTTAAGTCTGGTTTGACTGGCATCATGGTAAAAGAGGGTGGTGAAGAAGACAAAGAGGAAGAGGTGGACGCAAAAGGAGACCTTGCCATCATGGGGGACTGTGATGGTGGTGGTGGTGATGATGGCAAGGGTAGTGGTGGTGTTTTGCGAGTGTACGTTTGCGTCCTGGCTGCAGTACCTCTTTTACGTCAGGTGTTAGTGGTGGTGGTGGTGGTAGGTGTGGTTTTCTTCTTCTTCTTCTGGGTACGACTTTTCTTAGGGCTGGTTTTCTTCTTCTTCTTTGGACTTTTCTTCTTCTTCTTTTTAGGTGATTTGGGTTTTTTTACTTTGGCTTGGGCATTAGGATCCCATTTCAAAAGGGAACGAATCATGACTCCTCCTAAAGAACCACTTCCACCAGGAGTTAAAATGATTTGTTTTTTAGTCCGTGAATCAATTCTTGGATCAGCCAGTTGTGACAATGCTACTTTATGTCTTTGAAAAAAACGTTGAGTTTGATGAGGAATGTGAATGATGCCTTGTAGTAATTGACGTGCTGTCAAAGTAAACCATCGTAACACTTCTTTAAGACTCGCTTCTAACAAATGAGCACGGACTTGTGCATTTTTTTCACGACTGATGCCATACAAGGCACGAATCAATTTAGCCGAAGGATGAGATTGAAAGGAAGTCATCTTCTCTCAAAAAGAGTGTGAGACTGAAATGACGTCGTAGGTTGTTTTTATAGTTTTTTTTAAAAATGAGCTGAAGGGGACGTGTAAATGACAGGACCACCTTCTTGACCCCAAGAGTGAAAGATACTGGCACGAAATCTCAAATAGTCAGGAGTGGTCGGTTTTAAGTCAATGAGTAAATACTCGTGAGGGGTTTGAGTGGCATCGTCGTACGCATAATTGAGCCAAGGAGCTCCTAACTGTTTGGCTAACACTTGTACTTGAGATTTGTCTCTAGGGCTTTTAAACAAGACCACGTAATGAGCATTCAAACTGATGGTTCGATGGGCTTTACTTTGTTGAAATAAATTTTGTGTAATGTAGACAATACTAGCATTACGATGGTGTCCTTTTCGTGTAAACCAAAGTTTAATTTCTTCTTCGTCTTCTCCTAACATGTCATCAAAAATAACTAAATGAGTTTGATTCACGTCAGACACGATTCCATCGTCTTCGTGAGGAATACCATCCACAAAGGAAATGGTTTCTCCTTGACTTTCTTTCAATAACGTGTAAGACGGTTGCCACTCTTTGTAACACCACACGATACGTTGAGGTGGACGATCAAACAAATCAGTTTTGTGTTCGATCAATCGTTTGACAAATTCGGTTTTGCCTGAACCCCTGGGTCCAGCAATCAACATGTTAAATGGATGGCGCAGATACAAAGCATTCCAACTTTGACGATCTAACTTTTCGTCAATCACTTTCACCACAGAAGAGGAGGAGGAAGCAGACGAGGAAGAAGAAGATGTAGCCATGATTGAGGTAAGAAGATTTTTGAGAAGAAGACAAAAAACCCAAGGCATTTTATACGTTTTCATACACGTTTATTTTTTTAAAAAAAAAAGTAACCAACCAACCAATAACATATTTTTTTTTTTACAAGTCATTCAATCTTTTACAGTTCGAGTGAGAAAATAGCAAAGTAAAATCATCAGGTACACAATTAAGGCTCCTACTGAAACCATCAAACTGTCATATAAACACGTCAATGAACAACAATTGTTTCGTGTCCTAGTCATGAAAGACACTGTTTGTGGTGACATTCTTCTTCTGGTCGTCTTTTGTTTTTTTGAATCTTCTGACGGTAGCGGTGGTGGTGGTAAAGAAGGGTGGTGGTGTTCCTCAAGAGGTATTGGAACCACAGTGGTGGTAGTGGTGTCAGGTACTTCTTCTTCTTTTTCTTCTTTTAGGGTTTCTCATTGAGGTTCCCATTTTTTCACTTTTAGAACCTTATGGATAAGTGGCCAAATCTTTGCTGAACTGGGCCACTTCTTGTAACCAATATTTGAAACCAAGGTTTCTCCAGGGGCGTACATCTTTCCAATGGAAAAGGCGTTGGTGTAACTCACTAGCAATACACACTTCTTGAAATGTTTTATACACAGATAAAGTGTGACGAATGTCTTCTTCACATGGAAGTTCGTCACTAATTTTCATCACCACTCTCAACGCTTTACGTACAATATTTCTTTCGTGGACTGATAAAATCAAGTTTTTATAGTCTTCTTCTTCTACTAAGTCCGAAGAAGAACACACGGTCATATTGGTTTTTTTTGGAACTCAACAACAATTGAGTCCAAAACAACCACGGATCATTCAAAAGAATCCAAGGCAAACACTTGTCCTCAAAAATAGTCCACAACGAATGTCCTGGAAAACGAATTCCAAGATAAGAAGTCACTATGACACATACCACATAACGTCCAAAATTCAATGGACACAGTTCTTGTATCACTTGTTTATAATCCTCTAAGATCTGAATTTTATCTATGATTTCCTTCCACGGAATCCGTTTCACAACTGACGTGTAGAGTTCAGGCATGCCCACTCTTTTATAGTAGTCAGGCTGTGTCAAACAATACTAGACACTTAGTGGTGACGGGCTAGATCTTTGGCAAACTGTGGTACTTTTTGTAGCCAAGCATCGAAGCCAACACTTTTCCAGTCACGTATATCTTTCCAACCGCTAAGTTGTTGGTGCATCCAACTAACAAGGCACACTTCTTCAAACGTGTCACGGCAAGATAAATTTGTTCTAATGTCTTCTTCCCCACTTGGAATGTTCATCACCACTCTCAACACTTTGAGTATAATTTCTCTTTCATGTACCGATAAAGCATGAAGGCTCATGTTTGACTTCCTTCCACAGAATCCGTTTCACGAGTAAAGTGATTTGAGACGTGCCGCCTCCTCTTTATAGGGGTCGATGGCTAAGGTTGGTATCTTGGGTGGCATGTTTTTATAGCCAGGCTCCCAAGGTTGGTACCTTTTGAGACAGTCTCCTTCAGGATAGAAGTTGTGATAGACGTTTCCCATGACCATTCTTCTATGCCCTTGAAAGAGGGTATAGTGTAAAAATCGAGAAATGACTTTGAGTTTACGTTTCACTTGTAATTTCACAAACTCTCGGTAAATCTGTTCTCGTACATTCAAAGGCATACCACTAATGTACTTGGGTAAAGTTTCCGATTTGGAAAGAAATACTTCTCTTTTGTATTCTTCACGATACTGGTGATAGTCGTTGTTCAGAATCAATTTTCTGATGCGACGAAAGTAGCCATAGCCTTGAAATCGAGGAATCACTTGAAGTTTACGTTTCACTTGAATCTGAACCAACTCATCGTAAATCCGTTTTTGCAACTTTGAAGGTAAGTCACGAATTCGGTCTTGTAGAGTAGGTTTCTTGGTGACAAAATACTCACACACCAACCAAACGGAATCGGTAGGTAAAGGATATGAATATGATCCAACACAAGTTTCAGTGATTATCCTATCTAATTTCAAAAAATGAAAAGGCGCTTCGGCTTGAGGGGACAGTTCTTCTAACAGTTTTTTGTATTCGTCTATGTTAGTCACATTTTTTTCCTTCACATCCTTCCATCGAATTCTATATTCCACTGCTACATTGTAGGTAGCCCCCACCAATTTCTTAAATTGGTGATGTAAATCTTCATCAATGTCTGACCATTTGAATATCTTATTAGCAATCAATTTTCTTATTGCCTTCAAATACCATTGGTTACAACAGGTCTGTCGTAAAGGATGTAACTGTTCTTTACGTTTCAGTTGAATCTGAACAAATTCTTGGTAAATCCGTTCTCGTATCTCCAAAGGTAATTTACCAATACGATCTTCTAAAGTAGGAGGAATATACTGAAAAATGCGATCTTGTAACTCTAAAGGTAAACCACAAATAAGTTCTTCTAAAGAAGAAGTATTCTTCTCCTCCATTGTATTACTTCTTGGTATCTGGTTCATCGTATCCGTATTCTTCTCGAGCCACTAAAGGTAAGAACTGACAATGCGGAGACCATCGAGCATGTTCGATGTCAGCTAAGTCGTAAGGCTCCCAATGGCGAAGTCTTACACCGCAACTGAAACACTTCACTTGATCTCCAACTCCCACGTAAAAAAAATCCAGATCTGGCTAAAGCTTCAGGTTTAGGTCCTTGTAGAAATTTTGGCCACTTGTCTTGGAATGACTCGAGACGATTTTCATACTTGGAATAGTAAGACACAGCCAAGGGTATCATCAATTCATTAGGTCTGCAGGGAGTACCGTTTTGTGTACGATTAGTAAAACATAAAGGGCGTCCTGCATCTTTTGAGTTGGATCGCCGGTGAGTGACTGAATCCACGATGTCACAACGTACGGCATCGGTCTCGTCATGGCATGGTTCCGCATCGCACTCAAATTCCTCAAAACTGGAAAAAATACTCATCTATTTTTTTTTTCTTCTTGCTCGGTTCACGTGAAAAGTCAGAATGAAGGTTAGGCTTGGAAGGGGTTCCTTTTTTATACCTGTCGACTGTACCATCCGAAAAGTATTGTAATGTGATCGGTGGAAACGCCAAAGAAAGGTAAGCACAGTTTGGTGACCATCTGGTATGTTCCAGGAGAGCGGATTTCTTACAATCCAGACGAATAGTGACACCACAACTAAAACACTGAACTTGTGTTCCCTGTCCAAAGTAAACAAAGCCTGCTCTGGCTAAAGCGTAGGAAGTAGGTAATCCATTGTTCCTAAGTTTTTTGGTGCTCAATCGACGAGGACAATAACAATAGTCAGGCATGTGTTTAGGCCAATTCTTGAACGTTTTCAAGCGACTGCCACACTCACCATAGTCAGGCAAAGCCCATGTTGTTGTTGTTGTTGAAGTCATCTCTTTTGGTGTTGTCTTATTGTAATGTGATCCGTGGAAACGCCAAAGAAAGATAAGTACAGTTTGGTGACCATCTGGTATGTTCCACAATAGCTGAATCTTTAGGACTCATGCGAATGCTTGCACCACAACTAAAACATTTCACTAAACTTCCCTGTTCAAAGTAGACAAATCCTGCTCTGGCTAAAGAGATGGCTGTGGGTAATCGATCCCCTTTAGGCCATTTTTTAAACGTCTTCAATCGACTGGTACAATTAGCATAGTCAGGCAAGACCCATGTTGAAGTCATCTTTTTTGTTTTTTCAAGAGGGTTTCCTTTTTTTATACTTCTCCAAATCGGCGTGTCCGTAAGGTAAAGTGGTGTGATCTGGAAGTCTCACTCTTTTTTGGTACACGATACGATACACTTTTTGAACAGGACGAGTCACGATTTGATGATTTGGTAGGCGAACAATCTTGTGAGGTTCTAACGTGGCTACTTGAAAATCTTTCACTTGTCCAGACAGCAGAGCATTTTTTAAAACCTCAAAGTTCACGACTTGGTTAGTTCGATAGTTCAGAGTCAATCCTTTGACTTTACAGGAGGTGTGAAGTTGACCTTGAGGGTCTCGGTATCGGTACCCATAATTTTTAGGGCCACCGCTAGCAAAACTCAGGATGGTATCTTGAGGGTGCTCGTCTGTCCAGGCTCCTAAACGATCTCCTTGAATGGTAGGGTGGGGGCAACCGGGACGATGAATGTAAATGCAACTGTCAGTATCAAAATACAGAACACGATCTCCCAAGACTTCTAACGCTTCGTCATACAATTTCAAACGAGCATGAGCAGTCACGTAGGCGGCAATGACTACGTTACTAAACTTGTCAGGTTTAACAAACTTGGGTTCATCTTCAAAATTAACAATGATCAAATCCTCACTGACGATTTCGACGTGTTTAACTAGAATACTTTTGTCGTCCACCAGTTTAAAGTAACGATAAGGATCGTCCACGTATTCCGTTTTGGGTAAGATCGTACGTTGAGCCATTTTTCTCCACAAACAATTCAACATCACTTTGGCAAACGATCTTTTTCCTTCATTTTTTTCTACGTCTTCTAAAGTGATGCCTTCGATGTCACGGTATTCTTCTTTGAATCGGACTTGGTCTTCAGGAGTTTGACACCACGAAGGATAACCACTAGCTTCTTGTTTCAGTTTGAGAAATTGGTTCACGTACCCCGAAAAAATGCCTGGATGATTAGTGGCGTCGTCCTTTGGTATTGGGCTGTAGTTGGAAAGTGCCAGATTTCATACACGTTCAATAAACGGTATCCACGATCCAATGCCCGAAACAATTCGGCACTGACCCACGTTCCTATCATCGACCGTTCTTCCTCCGTGTGGTGACAGGGATGATCTTGGTTACACGTTTCGGCACACGTCCGACATAAAGGAAACATCAATTTTCCTTGACAATGGCAAGGTAAGATGGGATGAAACAAGTTTGTGGGAGGTAAAACTTTACATTTGATCAATCCTTCGTATTGACGAATGTGTTCCACGTCGATGTGCTCTGTTAAAATTTCAGGGTGTCCGGTAGGAAAACGAGCATATTTGCACACCCAAGGATACAAAGAACACACGTCAATGTATTTGATTTCTTCTCCTTGGGATTCATTCACGTCGTACAACAAACGAGTGGCATTGGTTCGTCCTCCAAATAAACTGTGGCGTGGATCTAAAGGTTCGATGTCGGCTGCGTCGTAACTTTGAGTGATGGCCTTAAATTCAGAATCGGTTTTCAAACGTCGATCGTATTCGTGTTCCCACATTTCTACCACTTCGTAACCTTGACTTTCTAACTGGAGTCGTCGTTGACAAGTCTGTTCGTATAACTGCTCCATGGTAGAATCTGAATAAGGGCTTTTCATGTCTCGGTTAGGATAACAAGTAGGGCATCCGTGAAACAAACATCCCTGAAACTCGTACACTATGTGCGGGTTTTCTAAATCCCAACCATCCACGGAATAACCTCCAATCTTTTTTTCTCCTCCTCCGTTTCTAGCATGTTGTATCCATTTGTCTTCTTTTTCACATAAGTAATGAAGCCAACGTAAAGCTTTGACCGAATATTGACGACTAGCAAAAACCCCCGTAATGGAGTCAATGATGGCCAGTTGGTTCTCGGGCATGAAATTTTGTCTGTAGACCAAGGAACAGGCTTTAGGTAAGGTGGCTGCATCTTTCAAAGGATCGACCTCCGCACTATCGAGAAATAACTCTCGAAATTTGCCACAACAACGCCTTAAAATATCTACATCCGATCGACAATATTTGAGCATCTCTTCTTGAAAGTCAAAGGGATCGTTCTGGTGAGTACGGTACCAAGCGTGAAAAGCTTCTCGCTGTTCGGGTCGCATTCCGTCGGGGTCGTAATCATGAAGGTCAGGTAAATGAGGTAGGACGGCCTGTTGATTAGCTTCCGTGTTAAAGAAGTGAGGAAAGTAACCTTTTGCCATTTCTGTCATGCCGAACGTTTTTGGCATGCGACTCAAAGGCATGGCCAAATAACTCATCGAATCTTTGAATTGAACTTCTCCTACTTTCATGTAGATGAGCTTTTTTCCGTTCATGGTGACTTCAGGACGTTCGGTTCCATGGTTCAAATAATAATTAAGTAAAAACTGTCCATCGTATCCCGAAAAATTGTGAGCTATGACGGTAGCATACCGATGACAATCTCCGTAACGATGAATGTCTTCTTCGCTCCAACTGTCGTGGGTGGTGGGGTCTAAAACCCATTCAGCAAACTCAGACAAAGTATTCACTCCACGAAAGATTTTTTCACGTCCTCCTGGAATACGACTACAATGAGGACAATGAAAATGAATCGATTCTTGAATGCAGTGATCACAAGCCCGATGGGCTACACAGAAATTAGGAATGTGAGTGCCTGTTTCTTGCATGCATTCAAAATCAAAAAAGATGAAATCTACTTGTTTCTTGTTTTTCTTCTTTATTTCTTTCTTCTCCGTCTTGTCAAACTTTTGAATAAAACATCGATGATCAAAATCGACGATCTGATGACAAATAGAACATTTTTTCTTGCCAGCACAAACGTGTCTCTTGGAGTTGTTGGAACGAATCAGCTGTCCACACGTAGAACACGATTGTAATAACTCACAAGCACATTTTTGTTGGTGTCCTTGGGTCTTGCGATGTTGTTGGTAGCAAGAAGGACTGACAAAACGGCGTCGACAGGTTTCACAATAAATGTGATGTTGTTGTGGTTCAGGAAGGCATGGTGTGTTGGCTAAACAACCCCGACATCTTTCTCCACAAGTAATGTGTTTCTCCCGACTATTACACCCTTTGTTACATTTCTCACAGAAGTAAGAGTATCCCAAAAATCCAGTAATACTGGTAATGGTATCAAAATGTTCTTGATGGTGATAAAGATGAATGTATTTTCCCTCAGGAAAATCAGGGCCTCGAAACAGTAGAGCTCCGCGCACTTCTTGAGGGTGAACTTTTAACGTATAATGAGGAGCCAAAACATCTTGAAGTTGCTGTAATTGAGAAATGCCACACACGGTCTCTTTAGGGATCCCTGCTTGTTTTAACAAGAGTTCTGCTTCTTTTCGTTATTGGGGTCTTTGCGATGTTCGAATATTATTCCAGGCTTTTTTCCATTCTTTGCTCTCATTCTTGTTAGCAAAGGTACGACCCACCACGATAGCTCGAGCTAAGCACATTGAATCTTCAGTATTGTTAATTTGGACGACACTGTGTTTGGTAGTACGAAGATCGTCTACCAATAACGGTTTTCAACTTCGTCCACTTCCTCGAGGTGGAGAAACGTGTGTCATGTAAAGGGTGGCCTTTCCATCGGTGATGGTAAATTTGTCATTGGATTGTTGTACATGTTCTATTTTAGACATGACTTTGTCTGGCGTTAATTCTGCCGGAGTACTAAATTCAATCCAAACGGGACTCTTCAATTGGTCATGATGGATGGCCAGTCTCAACCGATCCTCTTCTTTGGCTCCACATTGCCGCTTCAAGTTCTGTAAGACAGATTCCCACAAATCACTAATGAACCCTGCCGCTTTCTCGGGTGGTACTTGGGACTTGAAGTCTTTGAAGTGTACTGTGTGAGTATACGCCGTGGTCCTAAATTTTCGAGAAGTGATTTTTTGTGTCTCTCGAATCCTATAGTAATTTTCAGGAGCCACGGTAGGACTTTCTTGGTTAGGGGTTCTGGTGTTGGTAGTAGTGGCTTTGGTTTTGGGTGGTGGTGATTTGGAAGTTTGGGTTTCAGGTTGTTCACTCATTTCGTCTTCAAAGTCACTGGCATGGACTTGAGCCAGTAGTTCCTCTAAGGGTGTTTCAGGAGGCACGGAATACCTTCGTCGCCGTGGCCTCTTGGTTTGTTCTTGTTCTGATTCTGATTTATCATGGTTTGGGCGTGATCTTTTCATCTTGAACTCTGATTTGAAACTGATTGAGTTTTCACCCAGGTACCTTTATATAGAGACAGAAGAGTATATAAAGATAGAGCTTCTTAACTTCAGAATCAGTCTTTGGTGATTTGAACTTTCAAACTGCTGCTGAAAAGATGGAAGAGTCAAAAAGACAGATTGCTTTTTTGGTGAGAGATTTACAGACAGTGATTCGAAAGTATACTACGTACAGTAAGAGTAAAGACTACTCCTCCTCTGTCAATAGAGATAAAAGTGAAGATACTTGTTACATCTGTCAAGAGAAAGGACATTGGGCTCCAGATTGCCCCAAACGTCAACAGCAAAAGAGAGATAAAGGGAAAGATATATGTTATCATTGTAAAGGACAAGGACATTGGTCTTCGGAATGCCCTCAGAAGAAAGAACAAGAAGAAGAAGAAGAAGAGGAGAGGGAGGAAGCTGATTCAAAAACAACAAACCTAGAAGAAGAAGAAGAACATATCATCAAGAAAAGTAAGAAGAGAGTAAGAAGAATGGAAGACAGTGAGAATGATGAAGAAGAAGAAGAAGAAGAAAAAATGGAAGACATGATTCCTGTGACGCTCAGGATTCCTATGAAGAAGAAACACAAGAGAGACAGTGAGAAGGAAACTCCAGTGTTTCGATTAAAGAAGGACAAGCATTACAAAAAGTGAACTTTGTTTCTTGTGTGGTTTTTTTTTTTGGTGTTATATGTTATATTGCTGAATTATTTTGTAAAAAAAATTGGATGAATACACCAGACTGGAGAGAAAAAAAGTAAGTGGTTTTGTGTTATTTTGTTTTTAGAGTAGAAATGCACGCACGCACTCACACTTTTACTATGGCGGGATTTTTTTAAAGTTTTAACTTGATTTTTGCCAATTTGATTTCTTTTCTAGAAATCTGGTGGTCCTTAGAAGGACCGTTGGGTTGTTTTGTTTTTGGTTTCAAAACAAAACTTTCAAATTAACTTCAAATGCCGTAGTCCTTTACCACGGCCTAATCCATATCCTGTTAATGCTGCTGCTACTGATGGTGTTTTCATTATGGTGGCAGTCACTGGTGGTGGTGTTGGTGGTGGTGGCATCTCACTAACACTGGAAGGCTTAGAAGAAGAAGAATGTTGTTTAGCCCGTGATGGCCTTTTCCGTTTAGGTGGTTGATGAGTTAAAGAATACTTATAGACATTGGTCATCCATTTTAACTCATATAATATCTCTTCTAACAGACTTACAGTTCTTTCTTGAAGACTGATGCTTTCCTTTCCTGTTTCCTTCTTCTCCTCCTCTTGTAACTGCTGCTGCTGCTGCTGCTGTCTGATTTCTTCTTCACTTTGTTTTCTTCTCTCTTCTTCTTCTTTCTGTTGTTGTTGAAGAAGAAGAAACATTTCTTCCTCTTCCCGTTGCTTTTTTACAAAATTTTCCATCTCTTCCATTTGTCTTTTTTTAAAATCATTCACCATTGGTACAGTAGTAGCAGTAGTAGTAGTAGTAGTATTGTCAAACTCTTGATTTAGTAAATCTAAATCAAAGTCTTCCGGGCGGAAGTTCAATAATGCCGCAGCATTCATTATCGTTGCAGGATCACTCCAATACATTGATGTAGTACTTGTCTTTTCAGTCTCCATGAAGGCTGTCGAAAAAAGTAATAAACCCCTACGAACGCTACGATACCTTTATACCCGAGATGACGTCACACCCCCGCTCTCTTCCCATTGGAAGAAAACCCGACCGACTTGTAACGCGTGTTTGGATTGGTAGTTGATTTGGATCCATTTCAATCCGATCGTAAGGTATATATACAACCGCTGGTTTCACCGGTTTTCTCCAAGACCACTCCTAAAAAAATCATGTGGGTTAGTGTGGAATCCTCCAACATTGTTTCAGGAATGCTGTTTAATCCAGCATTCATTATGTATGTAAAAGCTTCATGGACTAAAACAAAAATTACAGACACAGCTACATGGTATAGACAGACTTATGTGGAGAGACAAGGCTGTCTAAAGAGGGTTTTGTTGTATGGGCCCGAAGTCAGAAGAAGTTTAAGGAAAAGTAAACCCTCTAGGAGATGCTCATGTTAAAACAACAACAACAACAACAACAAAAAACGGTCCTTTTTAGGACCACCCATTTTTCAAGAAAAGATTAATTTTTTCCAATGATTGCCTATATAAGTGTGTGTTTATATATGTTTGTATATTTGTTTTGTTTTTGTCATAGTCTACCCCCTTCTCATACAAAAAAATCCCTTCTCCCATGTATGTTTTATGTGGTGTGTGTTTTTTTTTTTTTTGGAAAAAAAGGGGGAATGTTTTCCATCACGTCCGCGCTTCTCGCATATAAAGCGGTGCCTTCCACAGTTGCGCCATGAGTGACACAGATTCAGGCAGCAGCAGGTGGAGAGTGTAGACGTGTGGCAGACGTGCTAACCGGTAGAGGGAGACGCAGTGGATGAGGAGGGAAGGAGGCAGTCTTGGCAGCATTGCAGCAGCTATGGACACCCAACTACAACTACAAGGACTCGCTCTTGGTTTGGAGGTATGGGGCCAAGCTGCTGTGCTGGCCAATGGAGTCTGGTATGCCTACCTATCCCCCCGCCAACAGCCGACCACATGGAGCAGCAATAAAGCGAGCTACCAAGGGGGCGCTGCGTTAAGGAGAGAGCCAGCATGGCAGATAGACAGAGCTTCTCTACCGGGGACCACCTGCTGAATAATAGTCCTTCTAAGGGCTAAACAGTCCTTCTAAGGGCTATTTCATTGCCTGAATCAATGGGGTTTTCAATTTGGCTTTTTTCGAAAACCCCTTTCGATTATACTCTTTCAAAACTCAAATTTTATCAATTTTGAACCACCGTCTAAAACACATTCTCTAATTAATTATCTGTGCGTGATACAAAAATGATATGAGTAACTTGTACTCGTTTATTGATATTATTTTTGGACAAAAATGTACACTATGTACGCAAAATTCAAAAAAATTTTAGGAATTAATTAAACAAAATCTCGAAACTAGATGTATTGTCATAATTGAACAAGTGGCTTACACTTTATTGGTATTAGGGACAGCCCGACTTAGTATAACTGGGCAGAATTTGATCATGTATGTACGTTCTTGGCGTTTCGGCTTCCGACACGCTTCGTGCCTTCGCTTGCTTAGTCCGTGCCGCCTTTTCACTCCTGACTGCATACTTGACACAATTCAATCTACAACGTGCGCTACAACGCGCACACATATACCTGTAAACATTGTGGTTCTAGTCCTATGTACAGGTATAAAGGTACACACTCTCATATAGCGCACATTCATTTAACCCCCTTAATTCTGGGGAACCATGTTGCGCTGGGGAGGTGTACTCTGAAATAATTTACACATCCCTCTGGGATGTGTAGACGGTACTCATCCTCCAATAGCGCGCAATCATTTTAACCCCCTTAATTGTGGGGAATCGTGCAGCGCTGGAGGGGAGTACTGAAAATAGAGTCAGGTAGTTGCAATCTGTCAACACACCTGACCACTCAACCCCCCTATGCGTGCTTCGCACGCTGTGGGGGTATATAGTCGCACATGCCCGAATGGGCGAACGCGACTTTAATGCAATAACAACAACAGTTGCGCCATTCACACTTCACACTGAAGAATGAATGAAATCATTGATAATCTACAGGAAGCCTGGGACTGGATGGTGGAAGTTAAGTATTATAGGGAAAAAATGATGTGGTGGTATCCAGTCAGTCTAAAGTGGGAAATAGATCACTTCACCTACATTAATTTGATTTTGAATTTAATTCAAGAAGTGAAGAAGGAGGAGGAAGTTAAGAAGAGTAACAACTCCTCTTCACCTTGTCGAGTAGGACTTCTTAAAGAAGTTTTGGATTACATCCATAAATTGGATGATCATTTAAAATGCATCATCCTCACTCGACAAGAAGCGGCCCTGCTCCGAGTGGAAACCATTATTAAAAAAATTATGGAACAGGAGGTCGCCAAAATCAAGTTAATGTGGGTGAAGGAGAAAAGAGAAAAACAATTCAATCGTCTGAACTTGAACTGGATGAAAATTCAGAACAAGTTCAGACAATTGAATCATCCCGACTGGATACCTGAGAAGAAGGAGGAGGAGGAGAAGAAGAAGAAAAACAAGTTCCACCTCCCAGGCTTCCTAACTCAATGTTGGGGGAAATAAAAATATTCCTCCAATGGTCCTTATCAGGACCACCCATTATCAAGAAAGATTAATTCTATTCCCCTCCCTCCCCCACCCCGTAATGTAGTGACGAAGACAACGTCTACTACTATCAAAACACCTCCCCACCCTCCACCCCTTTTTGATGGTAGTAGACGTTGTCTTTTGTCACTACATTACGGTACCACCATGTTAAACTCCCGTACGTAGCTGGAGAGGCCCCCAATGTTAAACTCCCGTACGTAGCTGTAGAGGCCCCCCAATGTTAAATTCCCGTACGTAGCTGTAGAGGCCCCCCAATTTTAAACTCCCGTACGTAGCTGTAGAACCCCCCCCCCCCCCCCCGTAGCTATTTACCCCCCCCCCCTCAACTACTATGATTTGCTTTAAGTACATAGTCTTTTTCAATACCTTCTTTTATTCTTTGAAAAAAATATACCCATCCATATCTGACTCCCTCCCCAACTACTCAGAACTCAACAAATCAATAATTTGGCTAAAACTGATTGAGAATTTCTTCCGAGATTTCAGATTTTACTCACTGGTACACGTATCGCATATAAACATAAAAAACTACTACTACTACTACTATTAATAATTAAAAGATACTGATGATGTTGATGCTGTTGCTGATTATTATTATTATTATTATTATTATTATTATTCCTCCTCTATAAATGAAGTGCGGGGATATTGTGATACAGACCGTCCGTACTTATGTATGTACGGTCGTACGTGTGTAATGTCATTTAACTCATACACTGTTAAAGCTACACGTGAAAATTTGGACAATTATAGACATATGGCTGTAGATTGCATGAACTCTTTTGGAATTGTTATCACGCCCTTGGGTTGGGGATAAGTAGTTATAGTGATTTTACATAATTTAAATAACTGTTGAGCTGTATGTCTCGCATGTCTGAAAATTGGCATGTGTGGTTGATGATCCAAGTGTCAACATATTTCAGATTGGAATCCCAAAGTGATGCCCCGAAATCCATCCGTACCCTGCAAGAACTTAGCCCCTGGGTCATAACATGAACATTATTGAACCACCGCCTTATAACTACATATTCACTTATTGGACATTAACAGACAAATGCATGCATGCAACTAACAGTGACCCTGGGAGCCAATCCTACTATGAGGAACTTAGCTACTGAGTCTAAACTTGGAGGCTATCGAGATCCCCGTCCTATACCCATATATATATATATATATATATATATATATATATATATATATATATATATATATATATATATATATATATATATATATACATAGTGGTCATGAAAAGACACATTTATTCATGTAAGTGGCATTGGCCCTGGGATTCAACATTGCCCTTAAACATTACCCCAAGCGAAAGTGCGCGAGTTCGAATCCTATCATCAGATCAGCCTGGGTCGTCTACCATGGTATGTCCTTGGGCAAAGCATTTACTCCAATTGCCCCGGCACTAAATAACCTACTTGTATTGATGAGCCGTAAAATATCAAACCAAATCATACCTTGCAACCACGTAAATACTTGCTCGGTATGTAAAGACAAGGTATATAACCAACCGATAATTGCCCGTTGGGTTACACCTTACCCTCAGGGACATGCCCAAGAGGCTAAAATTGGAGATGGAGGGTAAAACGGGGAATCATGAGGATATGTGTTTCACAAATTCAGTATTCTAGTTATTATCATTATTATTATTATTAGAGTTGATGTTGTTGTTGTTGTTGATAATTAGACCGATAAATCTGTCTCGATAACGAAATATTTATTTTGATAGTCAATAAGGGAGCAGCTGTATATCAGTTGGGAGAGCGTCGGACTTGTAATCCAAGAGTCACGGGTTTGATACCCACCCAGGCTAGTCCGGGTCGGCAGCCTCGGTATGTCCTTGGGAAAGGCGCGTAAGCTCCTATTTCCTCGGCTTGATATCTCCAATAATGGGTTAAACATGCTGCTCAAGCCAAACAAAAACCAAAAGAAGAAGAAAAAGAAGAAAAAAAAAAAAAGAAAAAAAAAAGAAAGAAGGTAGTCGATAATAAAAATATCATTATCGAGACAGTGAATTCTAAAAGCAGATTGCAACATGCGTAAGTAACGCATATCAAATGTTGGGATTACGAGAACACTTACCACTTCACATAGCCTTGATAGGAACTCGTCTCGAATATTGTACTTGGACGATGAAACAATATTTGAAGAAGAACATCATGACTTTGGAGAATTTGCAAAGAAGAGCGATTAAAATGGTGAAAGATTTACAATCTCTACTTTATGAAGAATGACTAACAAAATTGGAAATTCCAGTATTACATTACAGAAGAAACAGAATTGACATGATGGAGGTGTATAATCTAACCGGATTTAGCACTCTGAGGCGTGACCTAATCCCACGAGGTAGAAGTGGGGAGAGGGGAGGGGTTGAAGTACGTCACGAGGTGACAATTAGTGAGGAAACAATTTATACAGATACAGAATTGTTGAACCCTGATCAGTACTGTGAAGGTCCTTTTTCATGTGATGAGGTAATTACCATTTTGTTTGTTTGAAATCTATTTGTGTATGTTTTCCTTCGACTTTTAAGTTATTACTTTAAATGATCTAATAAGGTATAGTTTCTAATTTGTAAGCTATATCACTTCAAATATTTCAGTACATATATTAATTCCTACAGTATTTGAGTTTTAATCTGAAAGGCATGCACATGTATAGTTTTATAGCAGTGAGATTTGCTGTTTCTTCTGAGTCTAGTATATATTATTTCTTCTGTCAATCCACACTACGTAAGCTTACACTTATCTCACTTATTGTCATTGCACACGTCTTTGATTTAAAGTCTTACTATCACTTGTCGATCTCTGATTTATGGTCTGATTGTCTGTCTGACTGTCTGTCTTTCCGTCTGTCTGCCTTATATTTCCGTTAATATAGTTTACATGTTTTCTGTAGAGTGTAATTATTTTAATGATGTTAATTTAAAATATTAAATGCTAAATGACCATAGTTACATTTCTTTGTATGATAAAATATGGAATATATTTTATATAATATTATCGTATAATCATCAGTCTGTGTGAGTTGTTTCCTGAAGAAGAAAAAAAAGTCTTTTACCCTCCTCCTGGGCACAGGGGCTTGTATTGTTGCTTACAATTTACCTATCAGTCATATATGTACTATATAAATACTGTTAGTATTATATTGTACATGTATGACTGATAGATAAGTTTTAAGCAACAATACCAGCCCCTGTGCTCCTGGGATTTAGGTCACACTGCAAAGTACTAAATCCGGTTGAGATCCTGCATGGTGCTTATAAATTGTCCACTGACAAATTTATTGGAAGTGTTAGATAATAGTAGAAGAAGAGGACATTCCTCAAAATCGAAGAAACTTCACAGTCGAACTGAGAAAAGAAAGAAAGCCCCCTCCCCCCCCCCCAGTTCAACTCGAAGAATAATCAACAATTGAAACAGTTTGCCAGAGCATGTTGTATCAGCGGAAAATGTGAATAGCTTAAAGTCCAATTTAAACAAAATTTAGAATACCTGAAGCGACTGGTCTTTATAAACATTCAGCTGCTTTCGATGGATCAGAAGATTCAAGGTAATTCTGATTATAAATTGATCCTGTTTTGTTCTGATATCCTTAGACTTTCCGGGAAGTAGCTCTCCTTTTATCTTTGATTATAAAACGGTTTTAACAGCGGAAGTGTATGTCTGCTTCCTGCATGAATCGATGACGATTATGTCGTAACTTAATAATCCCACTGGAGATATAATGCCACGTAGATAAGCATATATTGAGTATAATTTACTATAGACAATTATTGGAAAGGTCTCCTGAAACACAGAAATGACATGCTTTTCAGATTTCGTAGGCTCACTCTCTCTTTAAAAAACTATCCACTATCATGACCAAGTCGAAGTGGTTTCATAGTTTTGGTTAGTCCTACAATGTAAGACGTCCACACAAATATTTATGTTGTTTGGGTCTATCCAAAGAACATAAATATCAGGGTGGACGTCTTGCGTTGTAAGAATAAGCTTTGGTTGCTTAAGACTAGGTTTCGCATTGAATTGATCTAGATGCTTGTTTTAAACTCCAATTTAATATCACCTATGTGACATTGCAGCTTTATGTTATTAAACCAATATTCTCGTGTTTTATAATCACAGCGACTCGTATCATTGCTTAAAATTTACCTATAAATAATGCATGTACTACACTGACTGAGGAACAATTGTCGTCATCACAGGGGCTTGTTACAAATGAAATTAGGAGTATCTGTCAATAGATAGAGGGCTTGTATGTGTGTGTGCCCAAACCTGTAACAACAGCACATATTCCAAACCTGTAACAATGCTGTTTGGACCTCTCCCCCTCCCCGCCATCTATCCATTGACCGTAACGAGCCCCTCTGGTCGCCATAGAGGTAATATCATGAATGGATGCAAATTTTTGCTTATTATGCATACCTTTAAAAGATGACAGTGTCTCAGGTGACAGTGTAGCAGCCACACTATATATAAAAAAACACCTTTATGCATGAAATCTTAATAACTTTGTGTTTCAGTTGTCTTCCTTTATGATAAATACCCATATTATGTGGAAAATGAATTTACCGACATTTACCCCATAATTCCAACATTAATGCCCCTTTCAAGTTGGACAGATTGTTCAGATTTATTTACAGGGAAAAAATAAAAGTTTGAAACCATTGTTGAAAGTTAAATTTGTTGTCCAATGCATACTTGTGAACATAAACCAAAAGTTTGGAAAATTAAAAGTAATTAGGTACAAGTCCAATTCTGGGTCAGCTGACCATACGGGTGCAGGCTAATTTGGACCGAGCTTATTCAGACCATATTATGGGCTGATTTGGACCATGAACAATATTATGTTTTGTTTTAGATGTAAATGTGATATTTACGATTGTTTAAAATATGATGTTTCACATTATTTCCCAGGTATGTTAAGCAGTTCAGAATTACAGTTAAAGAAACAAAACCCTGATTTTGTGTGAGATATTGGTATTTTGTATACAAATCAAATGAAATAATGTAAGACTTTATCTTGCATTGCCAATTTAATAAGGAAATATTTTCAAAATAGCTCATTTACCTTTGTGCAAACATGAAATAGTTTACTTTATTTTATTGAAAAATAATACAATTACTCACACTGAAAAAGATTCTACCATTTGGTAATTTTTTTTCAGCTACATATATTGTCCGAGTATATTAATGTTTTTATTTGATATATGTAGAATTTATCTTTATACCATATATTTTAGTATATTCTAATAGTACAAATGAAAATTATAAACTTAACAATGAAATTGGGGTCCTTTCAAATTCATGATTTAATTTAATACAATATCATACATATATATTCTGTGAATCTTTTGGAGCTTAAATTAATTATCATATTAAACTATGTTTGCAAAAACAGGAATAACTGCTAAAATAAAACAGGTATGCATTATTTCATTGTTTTTCTTGTTTAGCTTTCCTGGTCATAGACCAGAAGAACTTATAGAATGGACTGTTGTCTGTTGTCCTATGTTCCTCCGTCTGTTAGCACAAGCTTGTTATCCCTACTCCTCCTTAACTACTTAGAAGATTGCGTTGAAACTTTACACACATTCATCCCATGGTCTAGTTGGTCTTAAATGAAAATGGTGCTGCTTGGACATTTAATATGGCCGCCATAGCCTTCATTTTCCTTGGAGAAGCAGACAGAATAGAGCTACAGGGCATTGATTAGTAAAGCAGTAAGATGCCCCATCATAACGATCAGGGTTGATGTCTCACATAAATTGTTGGATCATCTATCTGATTATGCTCTTCTAACTATCTTGGCATTCTATTCTCCAGCTATCAATTCAAACTCTTCCATTTTTTCTCATCTAAGTATCTGTTTAAATGTACCATTAGATACATCGTTTTTGATAACTTTAATTATTGGCATAAGTTTCTAATGTGCAAGAAAAGATAAATAGAAAATAAAATAAGCTGTTTATTTGTAAAATATATATAGCACAGTTGCAAGAATACATCCCATCAAATATTTTACCTTATTTCATAACTTTTGATCTGATATTATGTTGTCATATTTTGGAACAAGCTCAAACCTCCTAAGGGCAAGTTCAGTTTTCCAGTCAGAAAGCCGACTTTATAAAATTCCAGGCAGTCCTGTCACAGCAAATTTTGTGGTTAAAGCAAGAGTATCTTATCAGATATTGAAATGATCTATTAAAATCATTGTTATTACTGCATCCATATATAAACATATGTCATTATTTATAGCTTCTAATGTTTTTGAATAAAATTTGTGTTGAATCAAATAAGTATACAAACTCTTGTAGTGATATATTATAATATTACTCACAATTTCTTGTCATTTGTTGTATATAGATAAACGTCTTTAAGAAAGAATATAAAATTAGAAGGAATATTTGGTTCCTTCAGTTGTGATTTTAAAGGTGATAGAGAATTGGAAATCAAAATGTTGATATTTTTCTTCAGATGCTGAAAAATGCCAAAGAACAAAAATGGATCAAGTGAAGAGTTCAACTGTATCGACTGGCAGTAAGAAGCCTAAAACTCTAATTAACAAGGAATATAAAAAGAGTCATCTCACAGTTGAAAAAAAATTAATCTATTTTGGATTTTTGATTGTTTTTGTAGCAGTTATTGTAGTTTATTTCAGTGGCCCAGTTGTATTAAAATTTTTTAAATTCAATTCTGTTGAAAGCACAGAAAGGATTCAGGTCACAAAATCCTCAGGAGCAAAAGTTACAAAAAAGCGGTCAAAACATGGAGGTTGGAGGTTAGCAGATGATAAAACTCTTCAGGAATTTGGGTCAGAAATATGCAGCATTGATGTTCACTATGCAGATGAACTTTCAGTGAAGGAATTTGAAACAACATACAGATTTAAGAAGCCCTTGATTGTAAAATTTAAGAATGGGGCCAAAGATTGGACAGATCCAGAGAAATGGACCGTGAAAAGTTTAAAAAGAGAGTATGGGGAGTGGTCAGTCCTCTCAGGTAACTCATTGGAGATAGTGAGGCTTGGCGGAAGAGGGGAAATGGAGACTTCCTTTTCTCAGTATGTTGACAAGTTTATGACGGAGCAGGACTCACTTGGAGAACCATTGTAAGTGTTTAGTGTAAAGTGTACAATGGGTTGTAGGACTTGGTGGAATGTGTTAAAAATGTATTAAAAAAGTATGATAAAAAAATAACTTCCCACAAAAATTAATCGTACCAGGGATTTTTAAGGGGTGCCCAAGGGTCAAAAATGGATGATTTTTTCCTATTATAAAACATATAAGGCTCTTATTGCTAGGAATTTGCTTCTGAAATTTGTTACTTTCTGTGGAACTTTTTTCTTTCCAAAATGGAGGGTTTTTTAGTGTCCCCTTGCAAATCACAAAATAAATCCTTCATGAAGTCTGTAACATGGTAACCTCTGGCCATCAGGCATACAGTCTGTAACATGGTAACCTTGGGCCATAAGGCATGCATTCTGTAACATGGTAACTTCAGGCCATCAGGCATGCATTCTGTAAAATGGTAACCTCTGGCCATCAGGCATGCAACCTCTGGCCATCAGACATGCAGTCTGTAATTTGAGAACCTCTGGCCATCAGGTGGACAATCCATAACTTCATAACCTCTGGCTATCAGACATGCAGTCTGTAAATTAACAACCACTGGTCATCAGGCATGCAATACATAACTTGATAACCTCTAGACATCAGGTATGCAGTCTGTTACTTGATAACCTCTGGCCATCGGGCATGCAGTCTGTAACTTGATAACATCTGGCCATCAGGTGTGCAGTCTGTTAATTGACAGCCTTTGGCCATCAGCTGTGCAGTCTGTAACTTAACCTCTAACTATCAGGCATACAGTCTGTAACTTGATAACCTCTGGCCATCAGCTGTGCAGTCTGTAACTTAACAACATGTGGCCATCAGGCATGCAATCTGTAAATTGGCAACCTCTGGCCATCAGGCATGCAGTCTGTAACTTGACAACCACTGGGCATCAGGCATGCAGTGTGTAATTTGATAACAGCTGGCCATCAGGCACACTAGTGTTTCCCCCAGGCTGTTTTATGATGGTGCCACACCATGCCATTCTTTTCCCATGCAAGGTGGTTTTTACATCATGCCAGGACTTTATTTATAATATCTTGCCCTTATTTTGGTTGCAGAATTCCCTTTTTTGTTTCTTGCAAACATAAACAGTCACTTATGTGCTTAATTTAATTTAACATGTATTGTGATTGTAAGCGGCAATATACCTGTGCCCAAATCTTAGACTGTGCATTGTGTTGCAGATCACCACTGATTAATACATACTGTGATGCATAAAGGAGTATTTGTTCATTGGCACTGACTGTTCATGGCAGTGTGCACTTTACTAGACAACTTTTTGACATGCTTAAAATATGATTAAAAGGATTATCTTTTCCAACATGAATTGTCTTTGCATCAAATGACTGGGTATTGTCAATTTTGTTTATTTTAAATGACATGCTGATTAATATCCATTCATCCAAGAAGCTACAACTAATGTGAGATAGCAATACATTGCATCTGGGCCTATACAAATCTGGTTTTACAGATAGTTTCTGACAGGTTTTGATACTTTTCAGTTAACAATTTAACAACATTTACATAGTTTATTGTTGCAATTAAAGCTGAAAATTGAATATGAAAAATTAACAGTACTACATGATTCTTGAAAGGACAAATTCCAACGTACACTAAATGATGCTGACTGGTTATAACGTTCTTTTTAAAAGATATATCTAATGAACTAGCAAACACATAAAAAAAATTGAA
The DNA here is from genome assembly GCA_029931535.1 of Margaritifera margaritifera. NCBI lineage: Eukaryota > Metazoa > Mollusca > Bivalvia > Unionida > Margaritiferidae > Margaritifera > Margaritifera margaritifera. The sequence continues at coordinate 305,944 of JAQPZY010001066.1, forward strand.
CAATCACATGTCAGTGGTAATTGGTAATAAGACCTAATTAACTACACACAGGGCCTTAGACTCTTAGACAACCGACTGTATTTTTTAAAAATTTGATAGTAACTTTTAACATCAGTATCTGAAAGAATCAAGGGCAGAATTTTATGAAATTCATAGGTTTAACTCGTCAGAAGCGCACTCATACTTGAAACTTTCATCAGCAAATTTTCAAATATAAAAATAAATGCTAATCAAGTAGATTTGGTTTGGTGCTTTATTGCACAGCAACACAAATAGGTTATTTAATGCAGAGGCATTGGAGTAAAATGCCTTGCCCAAGGACACACCACAGTAGCTGACACACGCTGGTTCGATGGTAGGATTCAAACCCGCACCCTTTCGGTCGTAATTCTGGCACGCTTTCTGTGGTTGAGTATAGACCATGAGATATATAATGCAATTTTATACACTTAGGATGGTTGAGAAGTTATTAGACATGCAAATGCCCGTAACAATATTTCTGTATGGATAGGGGAGATAGCTCTGAAGAAACTCATAACTCATAACAGTTGAGTGATTTGGGATATATGTTGTGGGTTACACAATCACTCAGATTGTCCCCTATCTTTTCTGTCGCATGGTAGAAAAAAACATTGGATATAAATAGTGGCTATTTTGAATTGCCTTCAAGCCCAGGGTTGTTATTACATCACAAGAACTATAGTGACATCACAATAATTCGATGACATATCATCAGTAATAGCAACATAGGCAGTAGTTGGGGGCTATTGGAACCATTGATTTTTTCAATTTTTTTTTTCATGAAAAAGTTGCAGGAATATCATTAGAAATTACAAGTGTAGGTATTTCACTGATGGTTTAAATGTTGATTGTTATTTTCAATGCCTATCTTTTTATGAGGATCTATTCTTTGAACATTTAGCTGTTCATCTCCCAGTTTGGAAAGTATCACTACAATTACCTTTGGAAAGTATCACTATGATTACCTCTGAGTCCCTTTCTGAGAGTCTAAGCTTTTTAACTTGCATGAGATAAAGAGACATGGATGTTCTGATTGGTACACAGTGTCCACCAGGTAAAAAATTCAATCCAACAAACATGTTGAAAGTAGTTTGCAGATTTTGTGATAGTCATACAGACTTTGATATATTCTTGGTTCAACTGACTGACAGATGAAAATGACTATGTTCCTGACTCAATTCAAGGTGGGGGCATGTAAATGTGATTACAGGAAGTTAATTTCTTCGGGAAGCTATAGTACACTTAACAGAGGTAAAATTTAAGTGACTTCATTAGAGCATTTGGGTTGCCATGATGCTTGGTCAACTTTATGTGCGTATCACCTATAAAGGTTGACTGTCAATAAATGAAATAATTGCATCTAGTGGAAATATGTTTCTTAAAGAAGATGCATGTAATTATTTGTAAGCATTATTTTATTCAGTCAGAAAATCAGTAAATATAGTATTAGTCTGATCAGTTGACCCTTCTTTAGTATAAAGACTTTTTATTTTCAGTGATAAGGCTGCAGGCAGTAGATTGAACTGTCTGAAAGTTATTAGCAGGCATTAGGTAGGGCTGCCTGAAAATCATTGGCAGGCAGTAGATTGAAATTTCTGAAAGTTATTAGCAGGCATTAGGTAGGGCTGCCTGAAAATCATTAGCAGGCAGTAGATTGAAATTTCTAAGTCATTAGCAGGCAGTAGATTGAGCTGTCAGAAAATTAGCAGTAGGTTGAGCTGTCTGAAAATTATTATCAGGCAGTAGATTGAGCTATCTGAAAATCATTATTAGGCAGTAGGTTGAGCTGTCTGAAAATCATTAGCTGGCAGTAGATTGAGTTGTCTGATAATCATTAGCTGGCTGTAGATTGAGCTGTCTGAAAATAATTATCAGGCAGTAGGGGTGAAACGATGTTTCTATATCAATACCCATATCGATACAAGAGGAGAAGAATCGATACAAAAAGATACTTACTCTATGCAAGTTACTTTAATCTTCAGCAGTCGTGAATAATTATTAGTCATTTGCTTTTCATTTTTTAAATTGAGAATTCATCTGAGACAGCCGTAGCAAGTAAATGCACTCATTTCTGTCAGTAAAAACTAAAAGCTATTGACAACACCCACTCGCCTTCTACAAATTAACACAAGGTGACTATCTCACGTGGTTCGAAATATGCCCCCTTCTCCCGCCCCAATTCCATGCTAATTAGCTTATCCTGTCTGCATCTTCAGCCACTGATAACTTATATCAACGGAAAGAAGACATTGCAGATTTCTTCCTCATGTATGATTTAAGTACTTTACTGATAACCACTTTTACTCGAAATTTATCTGTTGCATCGCATCTTGTCTACTTGGATCGAATTGAAGACTACACATCCGGTGTGTCACGCAGTGAAATATGTTTCATGCAGTTCTGATTAGTGGTTATTGTTTGTTCAAGTCCAAGGTAAAACAATAACCACCAATCATAACTAACTGTAGCGTGTTCACTGCGTGACATACCGGAATATTGGCATCCAAACTCTATCCAAATAGATACAAAGCAACATAGAAACTTCACACAAATGTGACTATTAAATGATATGTAAAGTACTTAAATCGTACATGGGGAATTAAAAAAAAACAAAACAAATAGCACAGAATCGTCAAGGGGGCAGATTCCAAACCGCACGAGATATAGCCACCTCTTCAATTTATAGAAAGGGAGTAGGTGTTGTCAATAATTTCCTTTTTCACTGACAGAAACAAATGTCTGTGGTCGCGGCAGTTGATTTGCATCTGCAGGAAGTACAATGTGAAGAATTTGGCTATTAGTCATCTCTGCTCCCACACTCGGACTTGTTCTAGATAATAATTTCCTTGCACAAGGAAATTGCAGTCTTTCTTCTGTTTTGAAGATAACACCGAAATCCCTTCAAAATTTAAGTGAAGACATGAAATTGGTAATAAGATGTTTTAAAAACATTCATTCAATGTAATACAAAGGGTGTGGTGACCAGGATGAGTCATGCATATGATCGAATGGAGCAGCCTGAAATGGCCTAAAAGGGTGAACAAAAATCATTAACAGCTAGTCTGTTGGGAATTATTATTATTTTTTTTTTTTAAATCTTGTCATGGATGAGAATGGCATATGAACAGATGATAAGTCTATGTTTGTTTGTAATCTGCATACTGGAAATGCACCCAATATGTCAACACATAAAAATGGCACCACCCTACCATTGACACATTCTAAAGATGAAAAGACCGTCAATTTGATATGTGTATCGATAATGTATCGTATCGTAGGCTGTGTATCAAGAATCGTATCGATGCGTGGCAGATGTGTATCATTTCACCCCTATCAGGCAGTAGGTTGAGCTGTCTGAAAATCATTATCAGGCAGTAGATTGAGCTGTCTGCTAATCATTAGCTGGCAGTAGATTGAGCTTTCTGAAAATTATTATCAGGCAGTAGATTGAGCTGTCTGATAATCATTAGATGGCAGTAGATTGAGCTGTCTGATAATCATTATCAGGCAGTAGATTGAACTGTCTGAAGATCATTATCGGGCAGTAGATTAAGCTGTCTGAAAATCATTATCAGGCAGTATATTGAGCTGTCTGAAAATCATTAGCTGGCAGTAGATTGAGTTGTCTGATAATCATTAGCTGGCAGTAGATTGAGTTGTCTGATAATCATTATCAGGCAGAAGATTGAGTTGTCTGATAATCATTAGCTGGCAGTAGATTGAGTTGCCTGATAATCATTATCAGGCAGAATATTAAGCTGTCTGATAATCATTAGCTGGCAGTAGATTGAGTTGTCTGATAATCATTAGCTGGCAGTAGATTCAGTTTTCTGATAATCATTAGCTGGCAGTAGATTGAGTTGTCTGATAATCATTATCAGGCAGAAGATTGAGCTGTCTGATAATCATTAGCTGGCAATAGATTGAGTTGTCTGATAATCATTAGCTGGCAGTAGATTCAGTTTTCTGATAATCATTAGCTGGCAGTAGATTGAGTTTTCTGATAATCATTAGCTGGCAGTAGATTGAGTTGTCTGATAATCATTATCAGGCAGAAGATTGAGCTGTCTGATAATCATTAGCTGGCAATAGATTGAGTTGTCTGATAATCATTAGCTGGCAGTAGATTCAGTTTTCTGATAATCATTAGCTGGCAGTAGATTGAGTTGTCTGATAATCATTAGCTGGCAGTAGATTCAGTTTTCTGATAATCATTAGCGGGCAGTAGATTGAGTTGTCTGATAATCATTAGCTAGCAGTAGACTGAGTTGTCTGAAAATCATTATCAGGCAGTAGATTGAGTTATCTGAAAATCATTATCAGGCAGTTGATTTAGTTATCTGAAAATCATTATCAGGCAGTTGATTGAGTTATCTGAAAATCATTATCAGGCAGTTGATTGAGTTATCTGAAAATCATTATCAGGCAGTTGATTGAGTTATCTGAAAATCATTATCAGGCAGTTGATTGAGTTATCTGAAAATCATTATCAGGCAGTTGATTGAGACATCTGAAAATCATTATCAGGCAGTTGATTTAGTTATCTGAAAATCATCATCAGGCAGTTGATTGAGTTATCTGAAAATCATTATCAGGCAGTTGATTGAGTTATCTGAAAATCATTATCAGGCAGTTGATTGAGTTATCTGAAAATCATTATCAGGCAGTTGATTGAGTTATCTGAAAATCATTATCAGGCAGTTGATTGAGTTATCTGAAAATCATTATCAGGCAGTTGATTGAGACATCTGAAAATCATTATCAGGCAGTAGATTTAGTTATCTGAAAATCATCATCAGGCAGTTGATTGAGTTATCTGAAAATCATTATCAGGCAGTTGATTGAGTTATCTGAAAATCATTATCAGGCAGTTGATTGAGTTATCTGAAAATCATTATCAGGCAGTTGATTGAGTTATCTGAAAATCATTATCAGGCAGTTGATTTAGTTATCTGAAAATCAGTATCAGGCAATAGATTGAGACATCTGAAAATCATTATCAGGCAGTAGATTTAGTTATCCAAAAATCATCATCAGGCAGTAGATTGAGTTATCTGAAAATCATCATCAGGCAGTTGATTGAGTTATCTGAAAATCATTATCAGGCAGTTGATTGAGTTATCTGAAAATCATTATCAGGCATTTGATTGAGACATCTGAAAATCATTATCAGACAGTTGATTTAGTTATCTGAAAATCATCATCAGGCAGTTGATTGAGTTATCTGAAAATCATTATCAGGCAGTTGATTGAGTTATCTGAAAATCATTATCAGGCAGTAGATTGAGTTATCTGAAAATCATCATCAGGCAGTTGATTTAGTTATCTGAAAATCATTATCAGGCAAGTAGATTGAACAGTTTGAAAATCATTATCTGGCAGTCGATTGAGCTATTTGATAATCATTATCAGGCAATAGATTGAACTGTTTGAAAATCATTATCTGGCTGTCGATTGAGCTATTTGATAATCATTATCAGGCAATAGATTGAGCTGTCTAAAAAGCATTATCAGGCAGTAGATTGAGCTGTTTGAAATCATTATCAGGCAGTAGATTGAGCTGTTTGAAAATCAATATCAGGCAGTAGATTGAGCTGTTTGAAATCATTATCAGGCAGTAGATTGAGCTGTTTGAAATCATTATCAGGCAGTAGATTGAGCTGTCTAAAAAGCATTATCAGGTAGTAGATTGAGCTGTTTGAAATCATTATCAGGCAGTAGATTGAGCTGTTTGAAAATCAATATCAGGCAGTAGATTGAGCTGTTTGAAAATCAATATCAGGCAGTAGATTGAGCTGTTTGAAAATCATTATCTAGCAGTCGATTAAGGTATTTTAAAATCATTATCAGGCAGTAGATTGAGATGTTTGAAAATCAATATCAGGCAGTAGATTAAGCTGTTTGAAAATCATTATCAGGCAGTAGATTGAGCTGTTTGAAAATCATTATCAGGCAATAGATTGAGATGTTTTTGAAAATCAATATCAGGCAGTAGATTGAGTTATCTAAAAATCATTATCAGGCAGTAGATTGAGATGTTTGAAAATCATTATCAGGCAATAGATTGAGATGTTTGAAAATCAGTATCAGGCAGTAGATAGAGCTGTTTGAAAATCATTATCAGGCAATAGATTGAGATGTTTGAAAATCAATATCAGGCAGTAGATTGAGCTGTTTGAAAATCATTATCAGGTAGTAGATTGAGCTGTTTGAAAATCATTATCAGGCAGTATATTGAGCTGTCTAAAAATCATTATTAGGCAGTAGATTGAGCTGTCTGAAAATCATTATCTGGCAGTAGATTGAGATGTTTGAAAATCATTATCAGGCAGTAGATTGAGCTTTCTAAAAATCATTTGTACATTTGCCCATGAAAAATGTACACCCAAGTATGAAGTGCAGTAACCTAGATCTGATGTCACTTTATATGCCAGTAGATCAGGATCTACCAGTATGCTGTTTGCTAAAGTTGAGCAAACAGCATAAACTCTGATATGCCTGTGCTTTATGTGATGACAGAGCCCATCTCTCATAAAACTTGACTCAGCTCCAAATGCTACTAAAAAATATTATAGAATGCTACATTTGTTGATTTCAGGTAAGATTTAATTCCAAGTCTGGAGTAACATTTATTACTCAAAATGTTGAGTGAAGTTTTATGATGGAGGAGACTGGTCTCTGCTGTTTGCACTTTTGTGCATTCTGTGCACACTGTATACAGTCAAGTATGATACCAATATTACATTAACACATTTAGTCATGTTAATATGTTGTCATAAGTTAAGGTTTACAGGATTGTTTCAAATTATTGTTGCCACACTGCTCCTGACTGATATGACCAACCTTGTAATCACTGATTTAGGGACATGTGGCATGTTTTTTTTTCTCCATTTTTAAGACATTTTTAATCTTTCTGGTGTAAAATTTTTGCACATTAGTTATCAGCGATACAAATTGCAATAACAGTGACATTTTTTAATATTTTTTTGATCAAACTTTTTATACATGCATTATAACAGGAGGACACATAAAACACGAAAGGGGTTTTGAGTTACATATATACTTGCATTCAAGTCGGGTCCAACTGCAAACTACAAAAATCTAGATCTGTCATCATATAATGTGCTGGCAGATCTTGGTCTATGCAGTTTGTTAAGAGTAATCAGTAGAACAAATAATATACACCTTAATCTACTGGTGCATCATGCAAGGCAGATCAGTGTCTGTGTTGTTTGCAGTTGGACCCAGTTTATATGTGAGTATATATGGTACAACTCCTTGGTTATGGTATGGAGGAGGGGGGTGTCATGTAATACAAAAGCACTTGGGATTTGCTGTGGTGAGCCATGGAAGTAGCTCTTATTAAATTTGTTCATTTACACTATACTTGTACATTTACTGTAAAAATATTTTTCAAATATATATGTGGAAATTATCATAACAATGTATGTCTGATCTTCAGTAGAAATTATTCTGTAATTTAGTCCATTAAAATTTCTTTATGTTTTAAGGATGACATGTCAAAAACATTTGTTACAATAATAAATTGTGAGCGACTATAGTACACGTACACATATTTCTTCTTGCAGTTATGTGTTTGATCGAGAATTTTATAATGACTCCAGTTTACCAATGACTTTAAAACCTCCAGAATACTTCAAAATCCAGGTTTGTACGCCAGTACAACTCTCCCTCATTATAATGCGTACAAGATTCCAGATATAACGCAGTACCACTATGGACCCCATGACCAAATCATACCAATGTATAACAATATGGGTTGAAAGAAGACACCATTATTGTTAAACACCATTATTTAAAAAATGTCCTGCTATACTGCTGTTTGCTATATTATGCTGTTCTCAGTAAATCGATACATAATGCAGCTCTCACTGTAACACAGTTCAGTACATAACACATTGGTGGTTATGGACCCCAACTACCACATTATAATGAGAGAGAGCTGTATCATTATTTGATTATCAGTATTTTAACCTCATATTAGACACCTGTTTCATTTCATGTAGGTTCTATAAATAAAAATTGGCATTAATTTTCACACAACAGCAGGCTACAGTCCTCTACATACTTGCCATATTCCCAGACAGTGTTGGGTTTTTTTATGAGACTCAAAAAGTGTGTTTTGAGGTCCCAAGGGGGGTCAGTGCACATGACCCCCCAAAAGCGATGGCATCCAAATGAGAACAAGTTATCTTTTCAAATCAGCCTGTAGCAAATGGTTGGAAATTCAGATCTGAATAAAAGAAAATACCATCTGTTTTCTCTGAAGCATTTAATATACTTACAAAAAAAAAAAAAATGAAAAAAAAAATGTTGGACTTAGAATTGTCAAATAACATCACCACAAACATGGTCACAGACATTAAATACAAAAATACACCAAGTTACTGTCTTTAAAATCCATTGGACAGTGCAATGTAGTTTTAATTACATATAGTCTTTGCTGCTTTCAGTAGTTGGTCTGACGGTAATGCAAGTGTCATTTGTGTTCACAAATATGCCTACACTTTTCCTCCGTGAATGTGCATCCATGTTTATGTTGGTGCAAGCAATGGCCAAAGTTGATAAAAGTGATAAAACCTGTAAGATGACAGTGAATATCCATTTCAAAACAATGAATCTGGCAATGAAAACATTTAAGGTTAGTGGTAGTCGGCTGAGTTGCTCAAGTCTTTGACCGCCGCTATTGTAACATATTTTCGAGGTTAAAGTCACGCCTGCGGCAGTGAAGATTTAATTTATTCCCAAAAAGGTACCAATTTATGTAAATACACAATTTGTCATTTGATTAATGATTTAATACTTTTATATTATTAAAATTCCATGGTGCAGTTCATTTCAGGTTAACCAGATATTCAAACATGTTGATGTTTTCATTACTTGATCACACGATAAAACATTTATTGCAATCCTGTAAATTTCCAAGGAAAATATGAGAAAGTTAAGGTTGCAAAACTGTTGAAGCAAATAAGATTATCTCATTTTTTAGCACTTCTAGTGGATTTTGTACTTCAATATTCCTTTGTCCCTTTAAAATGTTGTGTGTCCCCCAGTTCTGGAGGGTGAGCGACACAGTGTCCACTCACATTTGGATCCTAGGTGCAACACTGCATTAGAGATTGAATGGTGCTGTTGTTCAACCTACCAAAATAATCATGTTTTGAATTTTATGTATGGTGTAAAAAATCCGACTTCAGAGAAACGTTGCCGCTGATCACAAACTTTAATAAAAATGGCTTCAATATTCTCATTCAATGCAGTCAGTGATGTGTATGTAATAACATTTGTTTTTCAACAGGCATCTGTTTGATGTATTTAACTTCAGACAAATTGGGATGTTCCACTTAGTGTACTTTACCTATGCAAATTAGCCTAATGGGCTCTCCCTCAGCAGTGCTTAAAGGATTTGACACAACACATCACCCTAGCTATTGTGAGCCAATTCAGTAAATCTCTGAAAGGTGTCTGTTTATCACTGACCGCCTCACCTTTTAATTGTTGCTGAAACAACTGTATAAACTGCCCCGAGGATAGTTTTACATGAGCTCTGAGAAAGACTATTTACTGTTTATGCATACCACAGATTATGGGCATATATCATTGTGATCAAGAAATTAACTTTTTTTGTGGGAATTTCTTTTTCCCGCTAAGATTGCTGAAAATCGTGTTTTTCGAAACACGACTGTGTCGGGGGGTTTGGGATTCTAAAATTGTGTTTTTCATGTGACACATCGTGTTATGGCATGTATGCCTCTACATATTTCATTAAAAGGCCTGATACAGTTATTGTGAATCAATAGCCATTTGGTTGGGAAGATTTTATACGCAGATATCCACTAAAAACATAATAATAAATAGTACTATAAATAGCCTGTCATATGCAGTTTTATGATATTAGTACCTGCCCTCTGTTCTGATACGGCTATTATGCTTGTCCTTCTGGCCAGTGCAAAATATTGAAAAGTTATGAAAAGTAAATCCGGAGGACCAATAAATATTTTGGAAAGTGTTCCAGCTAGGAAGAAATAGAGGGCCACCCCACCTGGCCCCTCAAAAGGCTTTCCTCTTTAATCCTTTCCAATTGTTTAAATAAAACAAACCCATTGCAACTATAAATCCTAACATTTCATAACAGCTGTTCGTTGGATTTACACCTGTGGTACAACCATGCTGAATGAAAACATTTACTTTCCCGCCTTGAAAATCAGGAAAGAAAAGTTGCAAAGCACAACCATTTAATAACCAACTTAACCTATTTGTAAATCTGGAAAGAAAGTTACAAAGCACAACAAATCAGTAACCCCCTATTTGATAAACAACAGCTCTTCCAGGAAAGCTTTTTTTTGTTCATTTAATTTTTTACAAATTCAGTACTGTCACTGTTTATCACTACCTGACATATAACCTGATTAAAGATACTGTGATCAGCCTCGTTTTGATATGGAATGAATAATTAATAAGAGTTTGTATATGTACTTGGCAAATACAGTATGAAATATTGCATCAATAAATATACATAAAAGTTGCTGTGAAACTAGAGATAAAATAAACCCATCATGAAAAGAGCCATGTCACTTCATAATATTTTTTTTTATGATGATAGTATACTGTAATTTTTGATAGTATAGTTGATGTTTTTTGGTAAAGAATACTTGTTGTGTAATGCAAATTCCTATTAAGATATTGTACAACCTTTCCTAGTTTATCATCAATAAGAACAGTTCTGCACTCGGCTTACCTTTGTGTTTTTTTTTTTTATCTTTAAGAAGTAGTCATACTGGTTTTATAGGTCTATTTCATTTTGGGAGTAATACCCTTTCACCCCCCACCCCCACCCCATTCACATCTGATACATGTAACAAGATGATTATAACAATGTTTACAGTACACATAGGAGTGTCATTGGGTTGACAATTTCTATTTTTGGTCCAGTGTATTACTCCAGCTGCAGTATACAAGCAGCACTACCATACATATCCAAGCATATACATACTGCATAAAAAATCAACAGATTGCAAAATTTGAACAAATCTATTAATAAAACACATATTTCACAAGAATTTTCCCCCAATCGGATACTCATCTGCTATACTAAAAACATAAAGGCCATGCCTGTTTAATACATTTCTCATACAGGTTTAAATAGACAAAAAAATCAGAATACTTTCTTCATGCTGGGATCAGCCTAGCTCTATTCCACTAATCTGGGATCAACCCAGAATACACTCCTATGTGGGGATCAGCCTAGCTTAGATTTACTTAAGATGGGATCAGCCCAGAATACACTATGCTGGGATCAGCCTAGCACATAGCCTACTTAATCTGGGATCAGCCCAGAATACACTTGAATGCTGGGATCAGCCTAGCAATACACTACTATGCTGGGATCAGCCTAGCACATAGCCTACTTAATCTGGGATCAGCCCAGAATACACTCAAATGCTGGGATCAGCCTAGCACAAATGTTACTCGAGCTGGGATCAGCCTAGCAGTCTACTTATGCTGGGATCAGCCCAGAATACACTAAATGCTGGGATCAGCCTAGTACAGATTCTACCAGAGCTGGGATCAGCCCAGAATACACCTGAATGACTAAGCACATAGCCCACTTAATCTGGGATCAGCCTAGAATACACTCAAATGCTGGGATCAGCCTAGCACAGATGTTACTTGAGCTGGGATCAGCCTAGCACAGTCTACTTATGCTGGGATCAGCCGAGAATACACTCTAATGCTGGGATCAGCCTAGCACCAATTGGGAATCATCATAGTCTCGTATAGTGTTTCATTCAGATTCTAGCCCATGAGTAGCCCCCACAGAGAGAGCCAAATATTTTATTTGTTTAAGTATTTATGTTATTGTAGTTATACATTTTTGATGTAGTTGAATTGTTGAATCGAGAGAGAGAGAATGCATATACTCATGTAACCTTTAATTTCTTACAATGCATATATTAAACCTTTCCTCGTATACATCTGTATTTGTGTTGTGCATAAATTATCATTTAATGATAATGTGTACAAAGTAATCAGTCAACTATACAAAATGTAAGTTGTCAACTTGCTCTTTTTTATCTTGATTCTTTATCTTTTTTTCAACAATGTCTGTCCACATTGTTACCTTTGATTCATTTTATTTAGGTTTTTTCCTTATAAATTCTACTTGTTTGATTACAATTTGAGAAGAAAATATAAATTACAAATATCATCATGACATCATGAGTCTTGACAAAGGCCCCTTTTCATCAGAAAGTACACTTTTTGGTACAGAGTGCCATTACCATCCCTTGCCCACTAGTAAGAAATTATGGGTGGAACATTGATGGAGGACCAGGAACTTTTTTGACTTGGTGGTCCTTTAGGCCAGAGAGAAATTTAAAGTCATACTGGTAATATGTGATGTGTCCATTACAAATAGTCTTCTGTTAGGATAGGTATTACTGTACTTTCATGGATGTAGTTGAAGTTTTTTGCAATAGTTATCAAAATTGATTTGGAGGCTCATGCCACCAAAGGGAACCTATTTCAGATTTGGGGTGAAGTGTTTAACGCAGCTGATGTTTATATATCAGGTGTGATTACATTTGAATTTTCAGTGTCAAAAATTATATACACATTTAAAAATTGGGACAAAATTCTTGTCTGTAGGTTAGGGTCAGTGAGACAAGTGCAGCAATAGACATTGGATGCAATGTTGAAATATTTGCAGAAAACATGTTCTTCTGCTTTTGTATTATTTATAATTACTTCAAGTATTTGCATTTCTCATTTTGAATTCAATTTCCTTTACAAATAAATATTGTTGTTTCCACAACCAAAGGTTTCTTAAGTTCAGAATTTTTATTCACTATTTTATTAGAATCAAATTTACAAGTACAGCAAAATTTGTTCTATAATAGACCTTTTGGAAGCCTCTAAAATTACTTTTTTATATCCATAATTGGTCATATCTTTCTTATCATGTATACATAAAGTTTAGGTAGGTGAAATTCAATTTTTACTAACTGTAAATTTGTTGTACATGCGTTATCAAACCACAACTTGCTTCACCAAAACCAATATAGGTTCAGGAAACATCACTCATGTTGGATGGCCTTAGTCTTCATGGTAGACAAATGGATTATAGCCCTTGACCAGGGGAAATTAGTGGAAGCAATACTTGTTGACCTTAGGAAGGCTTTCGACCTTGTAGATCATGATATTCTTATCAAGTTATGGACCCCTTTATCAGCAGAAGTTGTTTCATGTGAGAGAGCAAGACAATACACCTCATATAAGGTATTTTTCCGCCAATCATTATCTTGTTCCAAAATCGAACAAAAATTTATTCGAAAAAGGTTTTCAGTTAAACCCTGTAATAACATGCTTTGTTATAACACAAATTTTGATATAGCATGATCATGGCATGGCTTCCAAAATATTACAACAATTTCACCAATTGCTTGAAGTACTACAAAGCTTTAGTGCCAAAATTAAAGAGTTTGATGTAATAATTTGGCAAGATATGTTGTATTCTTGAAGAAACAAGCAATATCATTGCTTCTTGCTTATTTTTGAAAGACGTTAGCTCCTTACAAAACTGATAATTGTTAATCTAATTATTATTGAACTATGAACAATAAAGCCATTAGGTCTTCTTTGTGCTTGTCAGTGCATCCTGTGTACAGCCGTTGCTCAATCCATGGTAAATAATATCCAACAGATGTTTGATTTGTCATCTGGCATACACATCCTTGCACCAAACAGTTTTTTTTTAATGGAATTACTATTATGAATACAATGAGATCAGCTGGCGAGTAAAAAATACTCTAAATATTTACAATTCAGTTGCCAATTTTGTTATACATGTATATGTATGCACCAATAAATGGTTATAAAACCAAATATTAAATATGTAATAACTGTTTTAAATATTTAATATGCATCAGGTTGGTAACTGTGTCAATGAAGTCCATAGTTATGTGCCCCCCCACCCATCCTGTATAGATAAGAGGATATACATGCAATATTTTCTTCAGTTAACTGACTTGGTCAGATATTACATGATACGGTACATAGCACTATGGCACTTTATGGACCCTAACCATTGTGTTATATGGGGATTTCACTGTAGTGACTTCAGTACCCATTATGTATGAACATCTCTATCTTCATTGCTGTTGCCTAACTATATTGTATAAATAATGTTGTAAATAACCCAATTTTAGCATGGTCTTATATATACTTCTTAAATGTAATGATCAGGATTTTATTTTGCTTATTTTTATTTTGTTGTTTTTCATGGTATTTTGCTTATTACAATGATAAAAAAAAAAAAACCTGAATACAATGTATTTTCCTAGGAAATATGCTTTCACTTTAACCAGAGAAAATGCACAAGAGATAGAGGTGTTTAATGAGTCTGTGAGCATTCATGTAAATATGTAAATTATAGAGAGCCACAAGGTAGATTAGTCCCACAAAACTAACTGTTTCACCCTTTATAAATAAAACTGTTACTATTATTATCATTATTATTATTATTATTATTATCCACTGTGTGTTACTGTACATTTCTTTTCCTCTCACTGTTTTTAATTGTGCAGAAATATTCTCACCTATAGGATGGCGTTGATGACAGTATTTTCTTTTTGGGTGGCTCTCGGAGTGGTGTCAGTTTCCATAAGCATGCAGATGCCTGGAATGGGGTGATCTATGGCAAAAAACATTGGTTTCTGTATCCAATTCACAGAACGCCACCTGGTGGTAATTATATGTTATTGCTTAATTTGTTTCAAGTATAGCTTCTTCATACCAACTGTCCATAACTTTAACATTTATGTTGTATCCCTGTTTCTATTGGTTGAAAACATTCAGTTTACTCAGTTCATATCCCTAGTCTGATGTTAACATTGCTAACTCTGAAATTCCTGAACAAAGAAAACTTTGAAAATTATGACAATAAATGTCTTGCCTTTTATGATGCGTACATGTCCAGAACAGAAAACATGTTGCTTTTTTTAAGGATCATATTGGAGAAGTTCAATAAGATCTACAGATAAATACTGACAAATCTCTTTTTGAAGTTATTGATGAATAGAAATTGGTATATACAGTTACAGAATTACAAATACTTTATTTCACACAATTTTAGCATCATTAAAATTTAACCAGACTTTACATTCAGCATTTTAATGACATAAAAATATGAGTGAATTATTGAAGTGCCAAACTTTAAACTTGAGTGGTAGTGGTTGTATGTTATCTAAACAAAAGGGATGTGAGCTTGAACGCTACACTAATTTTAACATTAGCAAAATGTATGTGATCACTTTATTCCAGCATTAGAGGTTTGTCAAACAGAAAATAATATGAATTTCAGCAGACAGTGAGGACTGTTCAGAAAAAATCATAGACAAAGCATCATCACAGTATTTCTTATAAACAACATTCAAGGGTCCATCTGTTCCCTCCTTAACATAACATGGCACATGATGGCTTCTAATATATAACCATTGTTCCTAAACCATCCATCTGGATATCTGACTACTAATGTCTAAAAATGGTTCCAGAACCATCAATCTGGATATTCTGGCTTCTAATATGTAACCATGGTTCTCAAACCATCCATCTGGATGTTCTGGCTACTAATATATAACCATGGTTCTCAAACCATCCATCTGGATGTTCTGGCTACTAATATATAACCATTCATCTGGATGTTCTGGCTACTAATATATGACCATGGTTCCAGAACTATCATCTGGGTATTCTGGCTTCTAATATATAACCATGGTTCTCAAACCATCCATCTGGATGTTCTGGATACTAATATATAACCATCCATCTGGATGTTCTGGCTACTAATGTCTAACCATGGTTCCAGAACTATCCATCTGGGTATTCTGGCTTCCAATATATAACCATGGTTCCCAAACCAACCATCTGGATGTTCTGGCTACTAATATATAACCATTCATCTGGATATTCTGGCTACTAATATATGACCATGGTTCCAGAACTATTATCTGGATATTCTGGCTTCTAATATATAACCTTTGTTCCCAAACCATCCATCTGGATATCTGACTACTAATGTCTAACCATGGTTCCAGAACCATTAATCTGGGTATTCTGGCTTCTAATATATAACCATGGTTCCCAAACCAACCATCTGGATATGTGATTACTAATGTCTAACCATGGTTCCAGAACTATCCATCTGGGTATTCTGGCTTCTAATATATAACCATGGTTCTCAAACCATCCATCTGGATGTTCTGACTTCTAATATATAACCATTCATCTGGATATTCTGGCTTCTAATATATAACCATGGTTCCAGAACCATTTCTGGATATTCTAGCTACTAATATATAACCATGGTTCCAGAACCATCTTGCTTGATATTCTGGCTTCTAATATCTAACCACGGTTCCATAACTATGTGTCTGGATATTCTGGCTACTCATATCTATGCATGGTTCCAGAACCATCTATTTTGGGTATTTTGAATATCTAAACATGGTTCCATACTATCTATCCGGATATTTGTTGGCATTTATAGCATACACACTATGGTCTCTCCATCATACAAATTTAACTTCAATGAAAATTTAATGAAAAAAAATTCACTCACTAAACTGTGTAAAATGTTAATACTGCTAATTGTGATTTACATTAGTTGACTCTCAGATCACTGGCCAGTTTGTTCATTACCTGATGCATAATGTTGCATCACATCTGTTGCACCATTACAAACAGAAGTCCTATTCAACTAAATATGTGTTCCCTTTAATAGTTCATCTGGTACAAGTGTACATCATTGAATATGATCAATTCATGTTTCCATTTATTGCTAATATAGTGAATACTGATTTTCTTACTGTCTATACTTTCTTATTAGTCGAGTCCAACTGCAGACTGCACAGACCCAGATCTGCTGTCGCATTATGCAGATCTGGGTCTATTCAGTTTGTTAGGAGTAATCAGTTGAACAAACTACATAGACCCTGATCTGCTGGTGCATTATGTGATTGTAGATTAGGGTCTATGCTGTTTGCAGTTGGACTTGACTTATAAGTGAGTATAGACGGTATAATTCTTCTGAACACAGTTACATTTCTGTCACAAAACACGGCATAACATGTAAATCAAATCCCAATTTCTAGGCCCATAATTATGTATAACACTCCCTCTTTATAATGTTAATGAGAGCCATACAATTTACCTGCATTATAAGTGAGGGAACCTTATACTAGGTATGTAGTAACAAGGCTGTGTCATGGCAGTGCAGTACAATATAAAAATAGAGTATTTAATGATGTGAAGTCACATTATTATTGGTTCTTATGAACCAAGAACTAAAATAAAGTGAAACTAAAGTAGCAGTGATAAAACAGAATTTGACTAATATAATGGGATCCATTACCATACCCATGTTATGAAAAGGGCAGCAGTATTCTGAAGGACTTTATAACGAATGACCACTGTATCAAGCACTAAAGTAGACATGTTTTATATTTTTAAGGTTTAGTTTTTGATGAGTATGTGAACTTTCAGAGATTATAGTGCTGCTTTTTGTTTGGCATTATTTTTTAAATAACTGTCAGTTTACACCCTTTAATGAGTCTCTGATTCCATGAAGGTTTCAAATAACTGTCAGTTTATGCCCTATAATGAGTCTCTGATTCCAAGAAGGTTTCAAATAACTGTCAGTTTATGCCCTGTAATGAGTCTCTGATTCCAAGAAGGTTTCAAATAACTGTCAGTTTATGCCCTATAATGAGTCTCTGATTTCATGAAGCTTTCAAATAACTGTCAGTTTATGCCCTTTAATGAGTCTCTGATTCTATGAAGGTTTCAAATAACTGTCAGTTTATGGCCTTTAATGAGTCTCTGATTCCATGAAGGTTTCAAATAACTGTCAGTTTATCATAATAATAATAATAATAATGAGGACTTTGTATAGCGCCTAATCTTTAGAAGCTCTAAGCGCTTTACAGCATTAGATAACACCTAAAAACATATATAATGATATGATTATGAAAAACAAACACCATAAAATTAGAAAACAAAAACATGCTGAAAATAGTTAAGGTAAGGAAACATTATTAAGTCTTTAGGTCTATTCTTGCAGTCGAAATAGGTGAGTTTTAAGAGCACTCTTGAATGAGATCACTGTGTCTTTGTGTCTAAGTTCTAAGCTGGGTCCTGGTATGCAAAAGAACGTTGTCTATATGACTTCATTTTGATAGTGGGAATAATGAGAATACGAGTGTCGGAAGAGGAGCGTATGTATCTTGCTGGTGTGTACACATGGGTGAGGTGAGATAGGTATGTTGGACTGGAACCAGTCAATGAAACGTAGCACAGAGAACAAATTTTGTGTTTGATTCTGGATCGAATGGGTAGCCAGTGTAGGGTACAGAGCAGGGGGGAGGTGTGCTCTGTTCGTGGTACTCTAAGAATGATCCGAGCAGCTGTGTTTTGAACTTTTTGAAGTTTCTGGAGTAGATACTGAGACGAACCAGATAGAATTGAGTTACAATAGTCCAGTCTTGAAAGTACTAAGGAACACACAAGTGTTTTAGTGGCATCAACTGAAAGATAATTGCGAATGGAGCTGATGCGTCTCAGCTCAAGATATGCAGCCTTGCATATGTTCATGACATATTGGTGCAATGAGAGAGTACTGTCTAGTGTAACACCTAGGTTTTGTACTGACTGTGTGAATTTAATGTTGGTGTTGCTGATATTTATTGTTTGAGGTAAAGGATGTGAATGAGAAAGTCTGTGTGTTGTAATCGGAATGGCTTCAGTTTTATCATCAGTCATCTGCAGCTTGTTACATGTCATCCATGATTTCACATCGGAAATGCACCTCCCTACACCTTGGATGGTAGCATCAACTTCAGTTGGGTGGCTCGATTTGTATATTTGGGTGTCATCAGCGTACAATTGGTGAGACACTGGATGACGATCTATGACACTTGAGAGCGGCTGAGTGTATAGAATAAAGAGAACAGGTCCAAGAACAGAACCTTGTGGAACACCAAAACATAGATCAACTGGGCTGGAGTGTTTTCCATTTGCAGACACAATTTGTGTCCTGTTGACCAAGTAGTTATGCCTTTTAATGAGTCTCTGATTCCATGAAGGTTTCGAATACCTGTCAGTTTATGCCCTTTAATGAGTCTCTGATTTCATGAAGATTTCAAATAAATGTCAGTTTATGCCCTTTAATGAGTCTCTGATACCATGAAGGTTTCAAATAGTCATTGAAGAGTCTAAGAGTTCCTTTGGGATACAATTGAAATGTGTTACACAGAAATACTATCCTTTTAAACTATTCCTTTGGGAGTAAGGTTTGGAGTTAAAAGATGGGGTGGTTGGATAGTCGATATGAAAACTGTACACATACCATATGTACTTGTTTATAAGTCAAGTCAAACAGCAAACATGCATAGACCCTGATTGACTGTCACATGATGCACCATCAGATCTGGGTATATGTTTGTTCTACTGATTAGTCTTAACAAACTGCATAGATTCAGATCTGCTGGCACATTATGCAATGGCAGATCTGGGTCTGTGCAGTTTGCAGTTGGATTTGACTTAAAAGTGAGTACCTATGGGTAGTTTAAACCTATTTTGCTTGTTTTGTGTGAGCAAATAGACTCAGGCAACAATTCTCACAACATTTTATATGGAGCCCTTCCCTTTCAAAGTAGATAAAACAATATAACTCTACAGTTAATGTAAGCCATAATGTTTTCTTTATATTAAAGGTGTGTATCCAGGATTTACACAGATTGATTGGTTCAAGAAAGTGTACCCAAATTTGACAGATATAGAGAGACCATTAGAATGTATACAAGAAGATGGGGATATACTATACTTGGTAAAAGAACCTTTATGTGAACTGCATGTGCACAAGCACACAGCTTGTGGCAGTGAGCATATACCATATATACTTTCTTATAAGGATCCAACTGCAAACTACACAGACCCAAATCGGCCATCACATAATGCGACTGCAGATCTGGGTCTATGCAGTTTGCTAGGAGTAATCAGTAGAATAAACAACTTATACCCTGCTCTAATGGTGCATTATGCAATGACAGATCTGGGTCTGTGTTGTTTACAGTTGGACCTGACTTATAAGCGAGTACAGATGGTAATATGTTTAACTTTTTTTCATTAATTTCATATCTGATGAACACTTATTCATTATTTTTTATTTTGGGGCAAACCATTTAAAGAATAGGAAATTACGTGACTTGAATGAAAGTGAAGTGTCAATGTAGATTTGTGAATATTTTAAGATTTGTCTGAATTTTATTCCACAGATTGTTTTTGTCATTGCATTGCAAAGCAAGAGTTTCATTTTGCATTAGCATCTTTTTGATTGTGCCTGCAATTTTGTAACAAATCAAATTAGTCAGTACTCTCATAATATATAGTCAAATGGAGAATTACATCATTATGTGAGTTTTATGTTCCATGCATGGCAATAGGAACATTTGTGATGCCAAAATATATATTACTGGTAATTGAGATTAGATTTAAAGATTGGAATGGACTTAAGAAGTTATTTGTGAAATTTCTGCAAATTCTGTCCCTATTTCATATTATAGACCTATTTCTCCCATAATAGTGATCCAGTGACCCCTCTTGAAGAATTATGTCAGGTGACATGATCACGCATCACAAGCAGTCATGGTGCATTGGTACAAGTCAGCTCTAAGATTTTTTTCATTCAGTAATGATGAGGTTTATGAAAAAAATCTGTTTTTTTTATCTGTTTCAGCCAGAGGGGACCTATCATGGCACAATCAACCTTGGAGACACGGTGGCTATAGGAATCCAGAAGAAGACGGCAATCACTGAGGCTGAGAAACTCTTCTATGAAGGTAACATCAGTAAATGTTCTGTGAATTGTTAGTGTTTGGTGCAGTAGTGGAAACTGCAGAGTCAAACAGATCTAACAGGGTCTTAGTTTTAATAAAGATGTTGTGATGCAGACATAATTACTTAAGAATAGTTAAAACTTGTGTGGATATGATATTTTCAAACTAGAATCAAGGCTAGAAACTTCATTTGTCTTGGAGAATAGGACAAATTTCAAAAGTTTACTGAAAAAGTAAAATTTGTTGTCACTTGCTCAGCACTTTATACAGAAAAGAAGGAAAAATAGCAATTTTTGTGTAGTTCCACAAAAAGGGCCATTCCAGGGAATTTTAACATTTTAGGACTTTTGCAGCCATGTACAGCCAAGGATGTTTCCACTTGTAAACGGAATCTGTAGCAACATAGCAGTCACTGCTTTATAATATCTGGGAATTTGATTGAAAGTTTGAGTTATAGCAAAGGTATACAAAGCCTATTATCAGACTTTTGTAAAGAATAACAAATATTGATTAATTAGTGTCCCTCAGTATAAATTGGTCACTTTTATAAGGTTGATATGGTAATGGTTTCTGTTTCATGTGTTTCATTTATTTATTTTTTTGTGCCATCGACATATCGTGCATTACATAAATATCGTCATTCACATACATTGTCTTTGTTGTATTCATTTAATCCAAGGCCACTCGGTTTCAATTCTGTTACAATGGTGTCAGAAGTGGGATCTTCGGATTAGGTGAATTACTATCATCTTATTTGTGAAAGTCTACACATATTGTTTAAATATTATAGAGTGTGACCTTGTTGACAAGATAATCTTCAAATA
This sequence comes from Margaritifera margaritifera, assembly GCA_029931535.1. NCBI lineage: Eukaryota > Metazoa > Mollusca > Bivalvia > Unionida > Margaritiferidae > Margaritifera > Margaritifera margaritifera. Next base: position 327,701 of record JAQPZY010001066.1, read on the forward strand.
GGTGTTTATTTATTTAGCTTTTCTAGGTCCGTGGGTCCATTATAAATATATTTAAATACATATTCATTTTGTTTTGGTTGCCTTCATCATGAAGATAAGGTTAACTATAGAAATTGTACCTCCCCCGAGTCTGTTTTGTAAAACTAATCTGTTAGATTAAGGTCACTATCAGTCATGTCATCCCTTAAGGACTTGGCCGCTTTAGGCAAAGAACTAGGGTATGAGGGATAAAGTTTAAGGAAATTTATTCAGGAAGAGCAATCCCGGGAGAAGGATGAAAGGGCAAAGGCAAGGGAATTAGAAAGGGAAGTAGAGGAAAGAAAGATGGAAATGACAAAACAACTTGAAAGGGAAAAAAGGGAAACACAAAAGGAAAAGGTGGAATTAGAAAGGGAAGCAGAGGAAAGGAGGGTAGAGTTAGAAAAGTGGGCAAGATTGGAAATCATAGAGGTAGAAGAAAGAATTAAGCAACAAGATCATGAACATCAGGTGGAGTTAGCAACATCTAGAAAAGGAGAACACAATTCTGCCTCTAGCAAATTAAAGGGTGCTAAATTACCCCCCTTTGACGATGAAAAAGATAACATGGATAGTTATCTTCATCGGTTTGAGTGGTACGCTGAGAACCAGAAGTGGAGTCGAAATGACTGGGCACTGCATCTCAGTGCTTTATTAAAAGCTAAAGCGCTGGATGTGTATTCGTGACTTCCTAGAGATGATGTGTTCGATTACAACACTCTGAAGGAAGCACTTCTAAAAAGGTATGAGCTGACTGAACAGGGTTTCCATAAAAAGTTCAGGTATAGCAAGCCAGAGAAGGGAGAAACCTTTGGTCAGTTCATCGTTAGAATAGCGAACTAATTCCAGCGGTGGATTGAATGCGGCAAAGCGGTGAAAATGTTTGATTTGTTGACTGATTTCTTGCTCAGAGATCAATTGTTGAACACATCTGGTCAGGAACTAAGTCAGTTTCTGAAAGAGAAAGTCTTCTCAAACATACAGGATATGGCTAAGCAGGCAGATTACTTTGCCGAGGCTCATGGGGGAACCCAGAATGTGGTTTCAAAAGATTTTAAGTCTGGAAACCAGTCTACGAGACCGATGCCTAGAGAGCTTATGAAATCAGCTGAGGCAAGTAGGTCAGTTAGGGACACAGGTTGTCAGGGTGTACAATGTTACTTGTGTAAAGAATGGGGTCATATTCAAGTAAAATGTCCTAAAAGGAAGGGACCTATACATAAGGTAGCCGTGGCTATACAGAGTAAAGGTAGAAGGTCTGCTAGTCCTATGCAGGTAGAACAAGGTATTCAATCACTTGGCATGTGTCTTTTCCCCTGAAGCGTGAGTACCAATCGCGAGAGGTTTCGTGAACGATCGAGAAGTCGTAGTATTGTGTGACACTGGTTGCATGGGTGTAGTTATCAAACGTAGTCTCGTGCAGCATAACCAAATGCTCGGGTGGGATTCCCCATGTATGCTACTCGATCAGACGATCGGTCTCATCCCTGTAGCACAGATCACAGTAGAAACACCTTTCCTAACCGGAACTGTTGATGCCCTTTGTATGGAAAACCCTTTTTACGATCTGACGATCGGTAATGTTGAAGGTTCCCGTCTTCCAACCATGGCAGATTTCAGGACACCTTTAGCCCAGGCAGTCGAAATGCGAGCACAAACCCAGCGAGAGAAAAAATGCGTTTCAGAAATTAAAAGTCCCTGATTCAATCACCGGAATTTCGCGTGACGAGTTCAAACGAGAGCAAGAATGTGACAAATCCATCAAAACTATTGCAGAGAAAATCGCGTGTGGTGCAATTAAACACTGCAAGGGTGGGGGCAGTTCGAGATTTGTTTGGAGGAACGAGCTAATTCATAGGGAGTTTACCACTCTGGAGTATAAGAGGTATTGGCAAGTAGTCATACCCCAGAGATACAGATCTCATGTACTTAGGGTGGCACTTGAGTCTAGCATGGCAGGACACCTGGGTAAGGTGAAGACCACCAGCAGAGTAGTCACTGAATTCTACTGGCCTGGTGTTAATGGCGATGTCACACAGTTCTGTTGGTCTTGTGATGTATGCCAGAAAACCGTATCTAAGGGAAGGGTCACAAGAGTTCCCTCAGGACAGATGCCATTAATAGACACGCCATTTAAAAGAGTGGCGGTGGATATTGTAGGACCAATACAGCCTGTTACCAAAAGGAAGAACAGAAGAAATTCTTACGGATTGTGGTGCCCAATTCACCTCTGACCTTATGGGTGAAATAAGTAGGCTGTTGTCCATCAAACAGCTGAACATTACACCATACCATCCAATGTACAATAGACTGGTAAAGAAGTTTAATGGTACCCTAAAACATATGCTACGAAAAATGTGCGCGGAACGTCCGCAAGACTGGGACCGTTATTTTAACATGGTTCTGTTCGCGTACTTTTTGAAGTACCGCAAGAAAGTTTAGGGTTTTCACCCTTCGAATTGCTGTACGGGAGAATAGTTCGAGGCCCGATGCGGATACTATGTGAACTTTGGGCAGGTGATGTTGCGAGTGAGGAAATAAAAACTACCTACCAGTACATGTTAGATTTGCGCGAGAAACTAGAGAGTACATGCCGGATGGCACATGATGAACTAATGAAATCGGGGCGCAGATATGCCAAGTACTATAACCGCAGAGCGTGAAATAGGAAATTTGTTAAAGGAGATCAGGTGCTATTGCTTATTCCTACTAGCACAAACAAGTTACTAGTTCAGTGGAAAGGTCATTACAAAGTTAAAGAGGTCAAAGGTGACATGGACAATAAAATTGACATGAATGATAATTTAAGAACATTCCATGCTAACATGCTTAAGCTATACATCAAAAGACAGAGCAACAATGTAGAAAAAAGGGTTTTAAATGTCGTTTGTATGGCAATCGTCGACGATGACGTAGTAGACCCAGAAAAATCGAGGTTTCCCTTGAGTGTCCCTTGGGTGTTGCGAGGGAAGTGGTAGATCAAGTCAATGTGAGTGCAGAGTTGACCAAAGATCAGCGTCAACAAATCAACACGGTCTTGGATAAATACTCAGACGTATTCACCGACAGACCAGGTTGTACAACCTTGGTAGACCTCACAATTCAACTGAATATGTCAGACCCCATTAGAATCAAAGGTTATCTGGTACCATATAACGCACAAGAAGCTGTGGACAAAGAGGTGAGTAAAATGTTTGATTTAGGGGTGATTGAACCCTCTAACTCGCCATATTCTTCTCCCGTAGTGCTAGTCAGAAAAAAAGATGGGACAAACAGATTCTGTATCAACTTCCGACAGTTAAATAAAATCACTGTGTTCGATTCAGAACCAGTGCCAGATATCTAGGGTCTATTTGTGAAGTTGTCGGGCAACCGATATATTTCCAAATTGGATCTGTCCAAGGGTTATTGGCAGGTAACCATTGTTCAAGAGTCCTGTGCATTGACAGCATTTGCGACCCAGAAAGGATTATATCAGTTCAAGGTGATGCCATTCGGGTTAGTAGGTGCCAGTGCCACGTGTTGTCACTTGATGCGCAAGTTGCTGAAGGGTTTATCAAGCGTTGATAGCTTTGTTGATGACATACAGTACAGCTCACGTGATTTTTCGGAACTCCGCGCATCGCGGTGGGGTACTTAATCCCCTCCACTTTAGCTCCGCGATAGCACTCCGTGGTGGAGGCATAAATTGGCATAAATACCTACAAATCACCACCGCGTTTCGGCAGGCATGCCGATGTAAACTCCACCGTGGAGGGGCTAGTCAACATTACTGATTGACATCTGAACAGCCAATGAATGAAGACCACCTATGGAAAGATTTACAACCGGGTACCATCTGAAGAATCAGTCGTTTTTATTTCGATCATATATTTGGACAATAAAAAAATAATTTCAAAAGGCTTGTATATTCAGTACACATTACTGTTTATAAAAGGTTGATCGACTTCTTTTGCAATAAGTTTATGATTTTAATTTATTTCAAAGAAATATGAACAAACTTATGCACTGACTTGACGAGAAGCACACATTGCTGAGCCTCTCAAGCAGAATAAATTTATTATTTTGTTCCAAAGGAAAGTAATTCTCTGAGATATGGACAATTAAAATCCAAATTGACATCCGCTTCTGCTTACCCCCCCCACACACACACACACAAACCTAAAGCACTGAATTTACACTGAAATGCAAACCGCGTGCTTAGTCTTTAAGCAGTAATATCAGAGTCACGAGGCTGAATATTATGACTGCATGTATACTGTAAGGGACTGACCATTTAATATACGGGGTTTATATGTTGTTTTGTTTTTTTCGACCGGGATATTTTTTGTTTTTTCATCACAGTAATTATTTATTTTAAGTGAAATATGGAACGGATTAACGTCTGCTACAACAATCAGAGAAAGACAATTGTTTTCATGCATTTACCCCCCCCCCCCGTTGGAAAATTTAATTGTCTCTCCCTAATAAAGACTTGACTTCAGCAGATGTTCTACAGAAATCAAGGCAGTGACCATTGTGAACACTGTTGTAAAATATTAACAAGGGTTTGCATCAAAGGATGATGTAAGTTTCAGCTTGGGAACAGTGTGTTTTTATCACACGAAGCCATCTGCCTTGGCGCGTTGTACTTTACAGCCGCATTTATGGTCCCACCATTAACAACGGAAGTTTGATAATTGTTAGTAATTAATCTGAACTCGGCTTATTACCGAAATGAAAAATAATATGGAAAATTCTAAAATCTGAGATGTTCAGAGATTTTAATTTCCAACAAGTTTAGAGCATTTTGCATGGATGTATTGTCTCCACGTGTATCCTATTATTTGCTCATTTTCCTACGGCAAAAATATAAAAATAAAATATACTCTTTTAATTATTTTTATGCAGATATTAAAGAATGCAGTTTCCTGTTTGTGACTGTTAGAGCCTTTGGTTATTGAGCGTGTTTCTGTTTCTTACCACTTGCAAACTTTTCCAGATTTCAGTTTACGATAACTTGTGCAGTAGTGATTTGGATTCCATATTTTATGAGAGAGAGAGAGAGGGGGGGGGACTTTACTAAGAAGAGTTAATGATCTAAAATTATTCATCTTATTTTTCTGTATTATGCAATAGGAAAACGAACAGAAAAGAAAAAGTTAAACATTAATTTCATCTGATGCGCAAGTTTGTCAAATCAATGGCAAAGAAAACAAACCCGCAGAAGCATTGCTGTTGTACTTTTAGGTTAACAGTTAGCACATGAAATTAACACATCAATATCAAAGAAAACACGCAGTGCTAATGGCTTCTATTGTGCTAGGTTACTTGCACGTGTCAACTACATGTATCTAGGATGACCTTTTGCAACCATTTGTGATTTTAAAAAAAATCCGCTACTTTGGTAATTAATGCAAAATAGTACAGTTTAAAATAAAATAATGATGTGAAATCTTAATAATGCTTTATTTAAGCGATTGGATGTCAGAAAAAAACGTACAATATGTGAATGAGTACTCATGCATGGAGTAACCATCGGAACTTGAGCGATTTTGTTTCACTTCAATCAGGTATGACTGCAGCTTTGTTATTAATTTGTTCGATGTTTATCGTTCTTTTCATTGCAGGTAGTACAATATCACTGACTTTCATATGATCATTACAATTTTGTATTGCGTTTACTGAAAAAGAAATAAGGATATGAATGCATGTTTAGATTCCGATAACATAGTATTGAAAAAAAAGAAATTAAATTCATTGCGCAAAATGTAGTATTAATACAGTTTACGAGGCATTGTCATTACGTTATCATCATCTTAAATATGATTTGGCACTATGTATCATACATTATCTTCGTTAGAACAAGGAAATATTTATAATTAACTGAATTAATACGTTTTTTTTCAGTATAAAAAAGTTAGCAAATTGCTCCCCAGAGGGATAACGATGTAGATAAATTGGTGCCCCCCCCCCTCTCCGTCTCTCTCTCAACCTCTGCTTGCATGGGTGATAAACAGTAAACCACGCCCATATTATCAAGACCACGTCCATTCCGCGGTGGTGATCGGATGCGACTCCGTGAGAAAGCGTGGTGTGCAGGGCTATTCTCCGCGACAACTCCGTTAGGACGCGTGGAGTGATGGTGGAGGGGTTTTTCTTAATCCTCTCCACTCACTCTCCACCCCCACCGCGATGCGCGGAGTTCCGAAAAATCACGTGAGCTGTACTGTATTTGTGTACACGGATACTTGGAGTGGGCATGTGTCCGTCTTGACGGAACTTTTCGATAGACTCCGCGGAATTAACCTCACAGTGAGCACCATTTATTGCAGTATTGGTTATACAGATTTATAGTGTTTGGGTCATATGGTCAGTGGTTCGGGACAGTTGAAACCTCACCCCAAGCAAGTAGAAGTGATTAGAAACACACCAAAGCCAGACAACAAGATGCAAGTTCGTTCATTTCTAGGTCTAGTAGGATTTTATAGAAAGTTTATAACAAACTTTGCAGCCATTGCCAGCCCACTGTCTGATCTAACAAAGAAGAGGCAGCCATATAGAGTGGAGTGGGGACCGCCACAAGATAGAACTTTTTGTGCGCTGAAAGAGAAACTAATCAAAGCACCTGTATTAAAATTGCCGGATGTTAGCAAACTCTTTATTTTAAGAACAGATGCCTATGACACTGGGGTGGGAGCAGTTTTACTGCAAGAGCAAGATAACAATAAGTTGCCCGTAGCTTATGCGAGTAGGAAATTGCTACCTAGGGAGAAAAACTATTCCGTAATTGAGAAAGACTGTTTGGCCATAGTGAGGTGGATTGGGAAATATCATGCATATCTTTTTGGGAGAGATTTCGTTCTCGAGACTGATCACCAACCCCTGTTGTATTTAAACAAGGCCAAGGTTGCTAACGCTCGATTGATGCATTGGGCACTGACACTACAACCTTATTGCTTCCGTGTAGAGGCAGTAAAAGGGGTTGAAAATATAGGGGCAGGCTACTTGAGTAGGGCATGATTGGCAATTTTTATAAATTTTTACCCAGTTTATCAAATCAAGATTAGTAATGATTATTTTCTTTTACTCATATTCCATGATTGCGCAAAATGTGTCCATTTTATTTTTAGGGGGGAGGTATTGTCATGGAATAGGGCAAGAAAATAATTTGGTATTGCATTAAACGATAACGTATATTTGACTTTGTCGACGCGTACAGCGTTAACTAGAGTAGCTTGTTTTTCTACCTTGACATATAGTTACTGAATGAGTATATCTTGTTGTAGGTCGTTTGCAGCGTGATGCCCATGTTTCTTGACATGCATGGGTACTTTACTCTTGGGTCTTCAACGTCTTGTTTTTTATATATAGTATAAATAGTAGGTTTTTACTATAAGCGGTACATCATCGCTTGGATCTTGTCACGGAGTGTCGGTCTTGGAACCACAAAACTACAGCCATAGGGCTGAAACTGGTGGAAGGTAAACTTGTAAGAGTGAAACTGGGAAGTTGAACCAGAGTGAAACTGGGAAGTTGAATCAGAGTGAAACTGGGAAGTTGAACCAGAGCGAAACTGGGAAGTTGAACCAGAGTGAACCTGGTGTGGGTTGAGGCAGTGCAACCACAAAGTGTTTTGGAACTGTAATATTTTGTTTTTTTAAACTGTCGTCTTGGTTGCATGAACCATATCATATCGGTTATATGTACCGTCATCATTATCATTATTATTTTCAGTACTGTGTCGCCATTATCACTATCCTCGTCATTATCATTATATATGTATATATATATATTTTTTTTTTTGTGAATGTGTGTATGGCATGTGCAAGAGTCTGATATTGTGTAGCTTGTGTTTAATTATTATTTTTTTTTGTGCCATCGACATATCGTGCATTACATAAATATCATCATTCACATACATTGTGTTTTTTGTATTCATTCAATCCAAGGCCCACTCGGTTTCGATTCTGTTACAGTGGGTATGGTAATGGATTCTTTTTCATTATTTAATATTCATACATGTAGTGTGTATAAAATACCTCAGCATACATGTGACAGAACCAGGACATCAAACCAGTAGATTTACACATTTTGATCAGTAGATTTTTATCGACATAAATTATATGTGTTTTAAGAGGATTGAAAAGAATACAAGTGCATTTTTTGCTGTAATATGTATAATATGTATTCTTTTCATATTATAATAAAATTGCAAGTTTTGAACATGAATTGGAGTCTGATGGAAAATGTTACAATAATAATTAATTAATGCGAGTGAGTGTATTGTCAATTAAATGAAAAAGGAAGAGTTGTATATCTTGCAACCCCAGATAGTGCCTATTCCTTATCAGTAAACTGGGTGAAAATCGACTTTTTCTTATACTGTGTGCGCTAAATTTGTATTAAAATCAATATTGATAACAACATTTTTATGAAATAAACTTTATTTAAAAGGGCTTTAAATTATCTACAAAAGCATATAAATTTCATTAATATGTTCGTTTTATTGTATAGCCATGTGGTGGTCATGTAATTATCAATCAGTTATCAAAATTGTCGGTTCTCAGTTAATTGCCATTTCCTGTTTGCACGCGTTGACACCAGTGTGTTTGTTTTGCAAATGTGGGTCACTAGAACCTCATGAATATTAATGAGGTATTCGTCAATTTAATGGGGAATGAATGACGTTTCCGATGGTGTTTTGAAAATTTGCATATAATGACCCTGTGCTGAGAAAATAGTCCCTAAAGTCTCACTAATTTTTTTCAACTCACAAACGTTATCTTTCAATTTTCAATATACCGTTACAAAATACACACTCTTATCTTTCTTTCGATACCAAATTTGTTTTTCGGAACAAATATTTAAGTACCCACATTTAATTTCGAAATTACGCCTTTCACCAAGTTGACCTCCATAAGACACGTGGGCGAAGTCGCCATATTGGTTTCGCGATAAACATAACATCGATGTGAAAAATCAGCAATCACAAGACAAATGCTGTGATTTATGTACACTGTTAGAATGTTTTGTATCGGTAAGTAATTCTTTTGTATATTTATTTATTTATTTATTAAATATTTTGTGAAATATAGCGTAAATTTTATCATATAAATGATCGTCCTCATGTTGACATGTATATGTAGATTTGACCGATTTACTCTCGAATTATTTTACAGTGTACTTTTCTTCTTCAAAACTTGCATCTAAATACAAATTAATGCCAAATTATTGTATGCAAATGATGTTTAAACATTTTAATAATAAAATGAAATCTCTGTAAACTAAATTTAACCAAATAACTCGCAAAGATTGGTGGTACGAATAGAGTACGAAAACGTGATTTACCGGTCGACGTTTCGTACCATGATAAAGTACTGCTCTGCAATTTTAGATGATGAAATATATTTTTTTTAACTGTACCTAAAACACTTTTTTTGTTCATTTTCAGTGTAGAAATTTGAGATATGGATTTTCCTGGTCCTTACTGCCAAAAAGCAGGAATAAGTGTTGATACAATATCTTCAAAATCTTGTAAAAAAATAGACAAGCTGTCAAATGGAATTGTGATTGAAATTTTCAACTTTTATAAGAAAAATAATCAAACATTTGCTGAATTTTGCGACATCCTAACATTACTTAATGATGGGTGTCAGTCAATTAACCAATCTACTGTCTCCAACAGAGTTAATAGTGTACTTGACCAGAAGAAAAAACTTGTGAGTAAAAAAAAAGTGCCAGGTGTAAAAAACATTAATGAACTTCTGGGGAAGGAATTCAAGACAACGGTGCCAATAAAAAATTCATATCATGTGACAGAAAACAAATGCTGCAATGAGAAAGAGTCAGACACAGTGTGTCAAAGCAATGAAGTTCAGTTGCCATGTATTACTTACAGCTCTAAAAATGTTGGCATACAAACTGAAAATGAAACAGAAAACGACGTCACAAAACAGTGGAACATGAAAAGGTATTTGTGCAACAAACAATCAAGAAAACTGTGTGTATTAAAAAAGCAGGAAGCTCAATACAGACAAAAATTAGACTCAATTAATAATCGAATCGGTCACTATTCTGTAAAAAATGTCAACAAAAGAGATTACACAGCAAAAATCAATATTCATCGTTTTCGTGAACTTCAGTGACTTAACAAAAAAAGAACATCAAAGCTTCACAAAGCGGAAGGCGTCTGTCGCAAATACATTGAGGAAATAGAATTGTTAAGAAAAGACCTTGAGGAACTTCAAGAGCAGCATCAACTGCTCACAAAAAAAATGGAAAATGAAAAGTCTCGAAAAGTAACTGCTCAAAAATCAAACAGTAAGCTCAGAAGCAAAGTGTCTCTATTGAAACAGTCTATATCTCAAATGAAATATGATAACAATAAAAAGTATGACATCAAAAAAAGAGACACAAATTTGAAACTAGCTACATTGACTCATAAGTTATCAGAAAAAGACCTAATGGTGTGCGAATTACAGGATAAAATTGAAGACTTACGGGAAATGAAAGAAAGTCAAATCAAAACAAAACATACAGATGGAACTTACAGTGATAAACTAAGGTTGTGTGTGATCCAGCTGGCAGGTCTGGAAGTTGCCATGGAGAAAGTGACACCTGTCATTAAAGTTGTATCGGAAACACTTTTTGAAAAAAAGTTTGACAAAAAGGAGTTACCAAATAGCACAACGGTGCAAACAATAATAGACGAAGGACATTTCGTCGCGAAGGCATACATTGCTGAAAAAATTGACAATTGTGAAAATTGGGGTCTTCATCGGGATGGGACTACCAGGCGTAAACAGAAAATAATTGACACAGCAGTAACACTAGACAACGGTGAGATTGCCAGTCTGGGATTTACCCATGTTTCAAGAGAAACTGCCAAAATCATCACAGACGTTACAAAAAATCACCTCATTGAAATAGCCGACATACGAAGCAAATCATTCAAAAAACAACCTAATGAGGATTTTATTGTTAATTCCCTTGCTAAGCTTGCATTCACAATGAGTGATTGTGCTAGTAATGAGAAGCTGGCTGACAAACTTTTAAATGAGTGGAGGGATGACATGTTAAAAAATTGTGAGAATGACATTGACAAACAGTCTGTTAAAAACTTTCATTGTAGGGCCCATGTCTTGTTGGGTTTTCATAGATATATATGTAATGACATTAAAGTACTGGAGAAATCTTTGGTAGACCAGTATGGCCCATTAGGATGAGACAGCTTGCCGATCTTTAAATTCTGGTCCAAGGCGGGTACCATCATTGAGCGAGTTGTCCGGACAACATCAGACACTTTTGGGCCGGCTGGCGACCACCTTGGACTGCGCGATTGATGGGAAGCCCACTGTACTGAAAAAGGTATATAGTTTACTGATCGGAGTTGGAGAAAAGTTTTCATTTTAAACTTTAATCCACAGTCCACTGTGACCATATTATGCTTAATGGTACCACAAAACTTGGAGTTGCAGTGCATTTTAACTTTTTTTTCTAATTTAGTCATTTGAATGTTGAATATATTATATATTTTGCAAGTTTTGGGTAAATGCAACTGTGAAACTTGACATGCTGGGAATAATTGGTATAACTGCTTTCAAATCTTTTATTTTTTTGCCTTCAGTTCTTTTTTTATTTAAAGATACAAATATTTTATTCCAGGAATCAAGTCGACAGTCGGGAACTATCGAGACAATAGGTTCAACGGTTTATTCCAAACAGCGGCTGAGATTTTGGTACATCGCCTGGATTTCCAGACAGTCATCAGAACTGTACATGCACCAAACAAAAAAATTATATCTGTAGATGCAGATTTAAACTCTGACCATATTGTGACTATGTTGCTAGCCGCTTATGTATGTTAGAGTGACTGGCCCGTACTGGGAACTCGTTACATCGGGAAAAGTGCCATACTTAGAATTGTATATATACATTCAAAACTTGCAAAAGTATTTAAAAGATTGTGCAGAAAAACCCAAACTGATTGAAAGTGATGAACATTGGTTGGGAGAGGTGTACGACATTGCAATTGAGCAACGCTTCTATGAAGTGACAAAATCTATCAAGATTGACAGAAAATTACTGAATCACGTTATTACTTCCATGTGTAAGTCAATGGTAGGAACTATTGAAAAACAACTATCTGATTTCTTGCCTGGCGGGCAGTACAGCGAAGCAGCCGATCCAAAGACAATGATGAGGACACAGTTCGCGCAAGTGACCAATCTTGGCTGTGAACACCACTTTGGTGACCTTGATAGCAGTCAGAAGCGTAGACCAAATGCCTCCTTGCACCACCACTCCTCCATTCAACTACTCAAGAGAAACCGTCTCAGAATGAAAGAGTGGTATGACAGTATGACTCCCACAGAAAAAGAGTCATTGTGGAAGAGTGCATGCCGTGGCGGAAAAGACTTGCGTCTTAAGCATAAAGAACACCAGAAACGTGTGTGCAATGAAATATTGGACCAAATGAGTGAACCGCCACCAAAGAAGAGAAAACGAAATCCGAATGACACTGATGAATTCTATGAAAGTGAAATAGATGAACTCATTACAGTATGTCAACAGTTGCCTGTTCTAGACCAGCTTAAGGAAAATGATTTTGTTGTTGTAGCATACCAGGATGCTTGGTATCCTGGATGTGTTCATGAAATTAAAAGTGACAATAATAATAATTTGATAGTTAAATTCATGGCACCATGTAGGAAAGCGGGAGTTTTTATATGGCCCAGCAGAGACGATGTTCAGGAAGTTAAGCCTGAATTTGTCCTAGTGACTGGGATGCTTCCAGAATGTCTAAATTCTGGACGTCAGTGGGCATTCTCAGAGCATAGAAAATTTGATGAACTGTTTACAATGTATGCCAATGTTTTCTTCTGAATTAAATGACTTGTTAAGAAATATGTTATCCAGTATCTGAATTGTCTGGTAGAAGAAAAATAAAGATTTTAACCCCTTATTTTCTTCCCTACACTGAAATCTAGTTTTATTTACTGTAGATATTTGAATTCTACAGGAAAAAGACTATAAGACTGCCAAGTTTCATGGAGATATCTTTTTTAGATCAAAAGTTATGATGGAATACTTATTTTATTAAATGTATCGGGTCCGCGACTTAAAAGAATTAAACATGCATTTAAATAAGGCAAAAATTCACTGAAATGCCAATTTTTGCCAATATTCAAATAGTCATAACTTCTGAACTAATCAACATATTTCAAAAATTAAAACTGTTCTGAAAAGGTCTGAATGAGCTCTGTAAGAATCAATCATTAAAATGCAAATATAATGACTTTGTAATTTTGACTGCAGTTGCTAGTATATCTCATAGTTTAAATCCACAAGCATTTTTAAGTTTCCTTCACAAGATCATTGACTGGTGACCACAGATACATTCATTGTGATTATTAAGTTTCACACTTAACAGGCTCTCAATAGTTTCTGGTCCAGATTTTCCTTTGAATCACTCTGTATTTTGTGAAGAATGAAGAATGTTGTCTCTGTATCAGCATTATGTGGCAATGAAAAAAAACAACCACACTCAGCCTGTAAAGAAGTTCAAACTCAATTTTCCTGTGGCTGGGTTTTTAAAGCTGCTAACTGCTCTCCAATACTCATCCAAGCTAAGTTCACCCCGAGGAGTAAGTTCCTGAGTTGTACTTAAGATGGATTGGTGAGCCTCATATTTTTTAGCGGATGGTTTTTTTAGCATTGGGAGAAAGTGCATGTTTTGACATTTAGACATGAACTGAAGTAAAAAAATATGAGCTACCCTTAAATATTCCTCTAAAAACAGCTTGAACAGTGCAATAGCAATTAAACAATAAAATAAGTTAAAATACTTATTTGTTTCTGCCGAAATAATTTTTTGGTTGTACTCTTCTTTTTATCTCACCTTCGCCAAAGGTTGGCTAAGTTTTATTCAGATACTCAAAAGCCATTATGGACCACCATTTTTGATCTCGTAATTACTTATAACACCTCATAAAAAATCCTGCATTTTGCCTTAAACTACAATTAGGTAATCAATTGACAGCTTGATTGGTACACATGTTAGCCTTGTTAATTTGATTACGCAGCCACACGTCATTGCACTGGTCATTGTGCTATAACATTTCCAGTCCCCAGTAGACTGGTTCCCACTGGTTTCTGTAATGTGGGTATAGAACGCATCAATATACCTGTGATTTTTTTTTCTTTTTTTAAAAATAAAAAATGAATCTTTTGTTTTTTAAAAGCAGTAGATTTCAACTATAAAATGGTATGTGCGGTAAACAGCCTTTAAAACAGTATTTGTGTCCTACTGTCAGTAGAATCACATGTATGACTCAGTATAAAGTGGTCACTTTTATAAGGTGGGTATGGTAATGGATTCTATTTAATTATTTAATAGTCATACATGTAGTATGTATAAAATACCTCAGTATAAGGTGGTCACTTTTATAAGGTGGGCATGTTAATTGTTTCATTTTTATTATTTATAAGTAATATCATGAATAAAATACCTCAATATAAGGTGACATCACCTATAAAGCAGTCCATTTTTATGACTTCCACGAATAGAGTTATAGTAAATGATCAATCAAAATCATGTGTACAAGTTTTAAAGCTTAGCAAATAAGGAATCAAAAAATTGTTGCATACACAATGAAAGACTTATTTTGACCTTATGAGACAGTTTATCAGTAAAGATGAGTGATTTACTTTCCAGTGCATGATGTAGATAAAGCTCTTCATGAAGCACAAGAGAGTGGCAACTCCAAACTCCTGGGGAGAAAAGTTGAATTGTATGAAAGGATGTTACAGCTTTTACCAGGTCAGTAAAAATTAGCTAGTTAACAGTTTTCATGAGTAAATAATTAATTGTTTCATGAGTAAATAATTAATTGTTCTTTGTATCAACATTGAGTATAGTGACACTTGTTAATTTCGTCTTCTTGTGGAAGTTTATGTATGTTGGCCAATTTCTAAATTTGTCATTATTCATTGATCCTAACTTTTACATGTATGCTCTTCAGTAAACTAATACATCAGATTCTTAACTCTTGAAACATGTACAGCGTTTCATTCTATTTTCAATGCCAATTTTAATTTTTAGGCTCATCATCCAATGCTTCTTTGACCTTAAAGTAAGGCTGGCTATTTACATGAGGTTTAAGTTACATGTATTATAGGTACATGTATTATAGTTACATGTATTATAGTTACATGTATTATAGGTACATGTATTATAGTTACATGTATTATAGTTACATGTATTATAGGTACATGTATTATAGGTACATGTATTATAGTTACATGTATTATAGTTACATGTATTATAGTTACATGTATTATGGGTACATGTATTATAGTTACATGTATTATAGGTACATGTATTATAGTTACATGTATTATAGTTACATGTATTATAGTTACATGTATTATAGGTACATGTATTATAGTTACATGTATTATAGGTACATGTATTATAGTTACATGTATTATAGTTACATGTATTATAGTTACATGTATTATAGGTACATGTATTATAGTTACATGTATTATAGTTACATGTATTATAGTTACATGTATTATGGGTACATGTATTACAGCAGGCCTCTTTAAATCCCAGTATTTGCAAGATATGTCTGTCAGTTCAAAGGTTTTGACCAGCATATGCTCTGAGCAACCAGACATTGGTAATAGGATATTCCATAATATCATTATATCAAATTGTCTTTGATTTGTTTATCCATTAAACTGTCAAATAAACACCATAACGAAGTGAAATTGAAAGGTCACTGTGCCTAGTTTACAGCTTGTTTCTTTGTTCTTTGTCGTACAGTGTGCATCGATTATTCATGCAAATATAGGTGATAGATTCCCAGACCATAAGATTTTACAGAAAATTCACTGAGTTTGAACCTAATACTTTTCCTGAAAATTTTAGTGACATGCCAGTTTGGTAATGATTACATAGACACTTTGTGAGAGCAGATTTTTTTACACCAGAAAATTTGATCAAAGCAAAGCTGTGGTACAGGCCGAGTGTTGAAACTCATGGGTGTTGATATACAGGACTTTTGATTTGATGCCGGCAGCCAGGAAGTGGAAGAAAAATTGAAACAGACATCTATATCAACAAAACAGAGAGAATGCTTTTGCCAAACTGATGAACTTTAAGTGAGTGGATTTACCATAGTGCGCATGTGGCAATGTCATCATTGGTGATAGGAATACTGTGTAAATTCATTTTGTTACCCCCCCCCCCCCATGCACACGCACACACACAAACCCTTCTGGAGAAATCTGCAGCAAATCGTAGGGATAATTTAAGGATCCCTGTATTTTCAGTACATGTATTACTTGTAACACTTGTGTTACCATGTTATTTAAAATAAAGTCATCTGTCATGACAGATCTATTATGCACACACTGTCAAAATTAATAATAAAGTGGACTATGTGTAAAGCCAATATTGTGGGAAATGCTCCAGTAGTCTGATTTAGAGCATTAAGTTTCTCATAGGAAGAGAGATTTCATAAATTTATGTGAGATTCTAAAATGACAGTTTTGTTACAGGACTTAAAAAACCTTTTGTCTTTCAGCTTGGCTTTAAAGTCAAGATGAAAGACATGGACAGTTGTTACAGTTCTTAAAGAAACATGTGGACAATGATGTATATTTTGCAAGAACTTTGAACAATAAGCATCTGGTGTATGTATGTGTGTGTCTATATAGATATATATAACATGTGAAATCATTTGATTGCATATATAGAAGTATGAATATTTTCTTTAGAGAATGCTGAGGTGCAGATGAAGTCAGGACAAATGTACAGAGAGATGGGAAGTTATTTGGAGGCCAGAACTCGTATAGAGAAAGCTGTAAAACTTGACAGACATTTTGTCCTAGCCTTGCTCAGTCTGGCTGGCTTACACTCCCAGGTAATTGCAGTGGTTTTATTATGTTTTGCTGGCAAGCCTGGGCATTGGACAATTTTTAGAAGTTGTTACTCACGTTTATTCCATATTTTTTAAAAACATCCTTATTATCATTTTATGCCTACAAATCACTCCATGTTTCCTTAAGTTTCAAAAAATTTCCCTGTGCTGAAAATTACTTCAATTTTTTTATCTTATGAATGTGGTTATATTTAATAGCCAGCTTCCCCCTAAAAATTACCTTTCAGTGTCAAATAGCTATAGTATGAACAAAAATCTGGAAGGAAGGTGACAGTGCTATGCAAAAAAATATGCAAAGATGATGTTCTGGCATCAAATATGGCTATTGTTACTAAAAGTGGAAAAACATTTATACAACTTTATCTAAAAAAAACTGCTGGGCAGAATTTAGCCAGCTTTGACACAAACATGTTCAGTCAACAGCATTGGATGAAATTTAAACAGAAAGCATTGGCCAGCTGCTCTTGCAATTGGCTTTTAGGCAGATGTCAACCAGCTGAGTGATTCAGATCCACTTGGGGCTCTTGTCAACTTTTTAGGTAACTAGTATTAGCTTTACTAGAAATTCTAATTTCATGTATAGGTTTTAAATGTATCTCCTCTGTCCATTGGTGGCATACCTGTTATGTCCTAAACATTAGTATGATTACACAAAATAAACACTTTTACATGAATATATTTTCTTGTCATTACAACAATTTTTCCTTTTTTTCATACATTTTTATTTACTTTTGTGACCTAGACTTTTTCCATGATAACCTTGTTAGCATGATTTAACATAAAACACTTGACATGATTTAGCATAAAACACTTGACATGATTTAACATAAAACACTTGACATGATTTAACATAAAACACTTGACATGATTTAACATAAAACACTTGACATGATTTAGCATAAAACACTTGACATGATTTAACATAAAACACTTGACATGATTTAACATAAAACACTTGACATGATTTAGCATAAAACACTTGACATGATTTAACATAAAACACTTGATATGATTTAACATAAAACACTTGACATGATTTAGCATAAAACACTTGACATGATTTAACATAAAACACTTGACATGATTTAACATAAAACACTTGACATGATTTAGCATAAAACACTTGACATGATTTAACATAAAACACTTGACATGATTTAGCATAAAACACTTGACATGATTACATTTTGTTGTTACAACAATTTTCCACTCCTTTTTAAAAGATTTTAAAACTTGATGAATTTTTTTTCATGAAAACCGTATTATCACAGCTAGACAAAAAAAAACCCACTTAACATAGATAAATAAAATTTAGTAGTCATGTTTTTTAAATGCATATGCAAATGTGGATGACATGATTAGATTTTCATTACAGCAGTTTTGTTCATATTTTTTTCTAAGGTTTTGAACTTTTATGACTTGAAATTCTTTTTTTCTTTGCAGTGGGGTCATATGTATTTTACAAACAAAACTATTTTAAGTTGGAGAAAGTTCAATTTAAAGTATCAGCATAACATTAGAGTACTACAAATTCCTTTTAATAAGAATACAGTTAGTGATAATACAGCATCAGTTATAGGAGACAATTGTCAGTGACATTTTGAAGATTTTTTTTCTAGATATTTGCTTGTCTCACTGTTTTGAAAACTGATACCCAGCATTTCACTACTGAACTTTTTAAAAATAAATTTAAACTTTATTTATTTAATTTGCTGCACAACAAGTACCAACTGATATTGGCATAATGTGGTCTTGGAGGTGGAGGACACAGATAATTATCAACCTTAGTTGTGTGACCACATACCCATATACACATCACAACTGGGGCATTGAACCCAGGAGCACAGGTGCAAAGTGAGCAGGTTACCACCGTGTTATCTAGGCCCCTACTTGTGAGCTTGTAGGAGGTATGTGATGGATTGTCATTAGACGTTTGCATGAATATTTCATGGGATATACAAGACCCAATATTATTGATGGGCTTCAGCATCAGAGGTTTTGGTCATGGTGAAACATTGATCTGATTTAATCAGATTGGGTGAAACATTAATTGCATGGTGGACAATTAATATTGTGAAAAACGTTTTTGTACAGCATGTAGTTAGAAACTAATGCAGTGTACCTGTGCCACATTATGTCTTTGTACATTGTTTTGAAAGAATGTCAACATTTTTAGAGATGAATCCATTTTAAAAATTGTATGTATGTGGACTTAGAAGAAAGACTAACACATTTTGCTTGATGTCCACAGTATTTGCTGCTTTTGGTCCTGCATGCATGCAGTTTTTTTGGCCTAGTTGTTATTGATCAAACATGTTTTGCCAATACCATAAAATAGCTGAAATATTGAGGAAAATTTTGAACCCAAAGCCAAAACTTGAGAGCTCAAATTTATGGTCAGGTTGCAAGTGGTTATAGATTTATGATGTTTGTCCATCTATTTATTTTGTCACTCTTACATGAACTCATTGGTGAATGTTTGTGTTAAGCTCAGTTTCTCTGACACTGTTAGGTGCAGTCACATAGATGCATCATGAGGAAGACTATACCAGTCACTGTGATTTATATTTCAAGTTTTCAGTGATTTGCATTAAATTTTGCAGTTAGCTCACTTTCTCAGACACTGTTGCTTGCAGAGTCTTTTAACTTGATATCTAGATGTATCATAGGGAATATAATATTCCCCCTAAGTTAGGCCACCCTTTTTGCACTGAAAGCTGGCCTTTTCAAAGGGAATACAGTGCACTGAAAGCTGGCCTTATCAAAGGGAATATAGTGGTTCCCCTAAGTAAGGCCACCCTTTTTTGCACTGAAAGGTGGCCTTATCAAAGGGACTACAGTGGTTCCCATAAGTAAGGCCACCCTTTTTTGCGCTGAAAGCTGGCCTTACCAAAGGGACTACAGTGGTTCCCATAAGTGAGGCCACCCTTTTTGCATTGAAAGTTGGCCTTATCAAAGGGAATACAGTGGTCTCCCTAAGTAAGGCATTGAAAGCTGGCCTTATCAAAGAGTTGGCCTCTTGTGAGGGGGACAGATTGGTAAAAATATGCTATTTTGGTGTCAAGGTGGTCTCTGATCAGTGGGTGGCTTCTCTTGAGTGGGTCCTCTTAAGATGGGCACCATGTACTGGTACTACATTGCTTTGCATAAACTATGTTGCTGTGACCTATAATTCATATTCCAGTAATTTGTCATACATATTTCTTATAGCATAGAATCTCAGACACCTCTGCCAGGTGTGTTATATAACTTGATTTACAGATGTGTCATGAAGTGCACATTACTATTCAGATGAAACAAGGCTTTGCAGTTCAGCCATATTGCCATTGGTGTTTTCCTCATTCCTGAGTGTTCTGGCAAATGTTGAGGTTAGAGAATCAATTACCAAATAATTATATATAAATTACCTTTGAAACATGAAGTATTCTTGAAAACACTCACTGCACTGATGGTGCTTAATTGGATGAATTATGATCATTATTCATTCATGAGCAATTACCTAATAAGTGAATTATAAATAAATTATCCAATAAATATGAGTTGTTGAAATGATGAAATCTATAATCAGTTGGAACAAACCATTCCTGGCCTTGTGCTTTAGCACAGCCTCGTGAGTCACACATTTTAACTCACTGGAACTGGATCAGTAATGTAAGAAATTATATCCAGAACTTTATCATCCACATCATCCCAGCTATTATGCCATCAGACATCAATATTTGTTCATTGGAAGAGATGATTTACTCAGTAGTTAACCTTCTAGCTCCTTGAACTTCATTTTTGTATTAGGAGACATTATTTTTATGAAAGCAATATTCAATTTGACTTCCCCATTATTTTGAACTATATTTTAATACATTCTGAAGTTATGGATGTTTAGAATTTTTACACTGGAGGGGAATAAGATCCGAGTAAACCAAATACCTAGCAAAAATGAGGTTTAAACCTTTAAAGTTGTAATGGACTTGAAACCAGCAGATGGCATGGCATCACATGTGTCAAACAGTGGGACCATGCCAGATTATGTAATAATATTGTTGTGGTATTATACATTTTTACACTCTCTTACAAAAGATCTTACATGAATACTCATTTCAAACAAAATTTATGAAATGAATTGAATAATTTCTAGTTTTTGCAAGCCTTGGCAAGCAAAAGATTGCAAGTATTTGATGAGTTTTATAAATTTCATTTGTAATGAGCATGAGTTTTATAAATTTCATTTGTAATGAGCACAAATGTAAAAGTTATCACATGACAAAAAATTCAGATTTTATTTTACAAAACTGAAGAATAGTGTTGTATAATAACTTTGAGATACATTTGGATACCTCTGTCATTATACCTTAAACTTACATGATGTCATAATGTGATTTGTGACACAAATGTTATTTATAGAAAAATTGTGATATGAACATATTAACCTAAATAAGACAATAGTCATGCAGTAAAATGTTATATGTACTTGTACTACTAATCCTATATGTTTAATATGTGCTATATTGCCACTAAAGCTAGGAGATGAGAATGAAGCTGACCGCCTGTATGTGCATGCTATGAACTTGAACCCATACCTCTGGGATGTATATGCCCAGTATGGAGACTTCCTGATGAAAAGTAACAGACCCAATGATGCTGTTACGATTTACATGAAGGTAATTGCTTAAGAAAAGGTGTTGGATAGATTTAAACAATTTTAATTACTGTATTTATTCATTGATGAGCCCATGCTAGATGATAGGCACACCTCCATTTTTTTAATACAAAATTCTGCAAAATATTTCCTGAGGATATCTTTAACTGATAATAAGTCCACCTCATACTTTTTGACAAATTATTTTTGGCTGGCTTCTTGGTCTAATGAAGGGAGAAATACTATACATGTAATTAGAAAATGTCTGCTTTTTACATTTAATTTGTAACTGTAAATAAAAAAAAAAAAATTTGATGTAAGCAAGGTTTACAGTTTACTTTTTAACTTACATGCTGATGTGTGTCTGTTTACAATGTATCAGTTAAAATGCACCTTTGGGTAATTTTTACATAAAAGAAAGCCAAAATGGCATGCATGTTGCATGTTTGTACTTGGATATTTCAAGGCAAGCTTATTAACTCCTCTCTCTTATCAGCATGTAAGGGCTAGTAAAAGTTGAAGCTTTTCTTAAAATACTTATACATAGCATTTTTTACTTAGGAAATTCAGTTATTAAAAAGTAATCTCTAAGACATATAATTTTAGGTCATTTTCTGCAAGTAAATAAATATGAATAGTGATTGGAATAGTTACAGAAGACCTAAAATTCAAAGATCCATGATTTTTGGCATTATTTTGTTGTTATGCCTGTTAAATGTTGCAAAAGACAGATGTAGTGATCATAATGGCTTTCCAACCTTCCTTTGTCCGTCCTGTGTTAACCTTTGTTTAAAGTGGGTAGTTTTGGTTGAGTCCATGTTAGTAGGAAGTGAGACATAACATTTACTTTTCTGGCAGTAGCAACAGCGGTGTTGTTGACAGTTTATTAAAGTTTTGCTTCAAGTTTTTCATTTGCTTATATTTCCTAAACTCCTTGATGGATTTTCTTCATATTTGGGATTAATCATTTTGAAGCCAAGAGAATTCAATCTGCGGCATGCTTGCTTTGCCCCGTTTACCTCAGAGTCACTGCCACAGTCATATAAAATCCACGTTAAGGTTTTGGTTACAGTTTTTATCTGTCTGACATAAGGCAAAGCTTATTATGTTATGATGTTGTCCATCTGTCTGTCTGTTACCAATATGGTTTCTGCACAATAACTTTAGTTATCCACCATCTACAGTTACCAAACTTTGTGGATAGCTTGCACTTGGAGTAAGGAAGAACCCTATTGATTTTGGGATCGATTTTGGGTTCAAAAGCCAAAACGGTCATGGTCACTCTGACAGAAAGAAGGAAAACGGTTTCTGCACAATAACTCAAGTTCTGCACCATCTACAGTTACCAAACTTTGTGGATAGCTTGCACAAGGGGTAAGGAAGAACCATATCGATTTCAGGATAAAAAGTTCAAAGATCAAGGTCACTGACTGAGATTTAAAAAAACAATGGCTTCTGCACAGTAACGTTAGTTCTGCATGATGTATCTCAACCAAACTTTGTGGATGGCTTGCACTTGGGATAAGGAAGAAGGCTATTGATTTTGGGGTGGAAAATTAAAAGATCAAAGTCACTGACTAAAAGAAGAAATATGGTTCCACACAATAACATAAGTTCTACATCACAGACCTGGCCTAGATTTTGTGGATGGCTTGCACTGTGGGTAATTGAGAAGCCTATTGATTTTGGGTCAAAAGGGCAAAGGTCAGGGTCATTCTGACTGAAAGAAAATATTGGTTTCTGTGCAAAAATTTAAGTTATGTACAGTTATCTACATAGAGGGCTATTCATCATGGGGTGGGTGTATAATCCATCGTTCATGGTACTCTTGTTTCAATTGCTGATATTTCCTAAACCCCTTGATAGATTCTCATCATACTTGGTATGAATTATTATGAAGCTGAAACAATTCATTCTACAACATGCTTGATTGCCGCTTGAACTTGGGGTCAAGTTCACAGTCAGAAACTTTTGTTAAGGTATTGGTTAAAGTTTTGTTCATTTTTACTTATATTTCCTAAACCACTTAATGGATTTTCTTCATACTTAGGATGACTCATTATGAATCTAAGGAAATTCATTCTGTGACATGCTTGCGCAACCTTTTGACCTTAGGGTCAAGGTCCCATGTTTTGCAGCAATGCTTTGATCATGGGCTCAACATGCAGGCCCTAGTCACCTTTTTTTTTTTTTTTAAAAGCCTATTTGCATCAGTTGATCATTGGACTAAATTGTCTAAAGTTGTAGAATGCAGCTAGATCTTCTCACTCCATGGATCTGTCATCATTAAAGTTTAGTCTTGCAGTGTTGCGAAAGGTAAGACATATTGGTCAAACTATCTGTCTGTCCCACAATCCATCTGTCCATCCTTCTGGCATCATTTTTGGCTAAAATATTTTTAAAGGCTAAAGGGCACAATATTCTGAATCGCTGTGAGATTCTGTATACTACGGGAACATGGATTATTTCTAGGGATTCAAAAGTCATAAGATCAAAAAGTGTCGGTTGTTTTCTGAATTGGTCAAATAAAATGAAGACAGCATAACATTTGTCAAACTGAGAAAATGAAATTCCAACAGGCCTTACAGCCATCCCTGTATTTGATATAATCCACTTAAAATGACCATATTTTTTATCCCTGAAGTTTTTCCTAGAATGTTTACAAAATACCTAATATATACTTACGTGTATGATCTGTGATGACCATTGACATTAGTCACGATTTAAAACAATAGTAAAAGAGTAAGACAAGTTGAATGGAAGCTTTTGGAATAGATTAAAATATCAGTAAGGTACATGGTGATGAGAAAAAGGATTGTGTATTGTATATTTTGCAAGAATGGTAAGTATGTATTTAAAGAAAAGAAGTAGCTGTAATGGATTATGTATATTTTAATTATTATTTAAATGCATTGTCAAATGTATTCATATTGGCTACTGTGTGTTTTCAGGTACATTAAAATGTGTTAATCAGTTGGTAATATTATCACATCATTATCCCAGTATTTTTATGATTTCCCTGTCAAATCCCTATAATTGTCATGTTCTTGAGACCAAATGCCCAATAAATAAAAAAAACTGGTTTTCACAAATATGACTGGTAGGCCTGTTTCAAATATTGTTGCACAATTATTGTGGATTGTCTGGTTCTTGATGTTAACTGGATTACCTGTTTGTTAAAGGTTTAATGGTAGTTTGGAACAATTTATTGATGCTTACTGTATATACTTGCGTATAAGCGAGGACCAAATGCAAACAAGATAGACCCTGATCTGCCATCGCATAATGAGCCAGCAGATCAGAGTCTATGTTATTTATTCTACTGATTAGTCCTTACAAACTGCATAGACCCAGATCTGCTGGCACATTATGCGATCGCAGATCTGGGTCTATGCAGTTTGCAGTTGGTATTGGGTTATACGCAAGTACATACGGTATACAGTAGACCCTTGATTATCAGATTTCATTGGGGGATATAAAAATGCTTTGGATAAGGAGTAGTTTTGATACCAGTATTCAAGTCTGTATTTAAATATTTTAAAACTGTTGGGGATACATTTTTTTTGTTTGTTTGGAAAAACCCATAGTTTAGATAATTGAATTTTGGGATAATTGGGGCTTTACTGTACAAGTTAAACTCATTCATTACACAGCCATGTTAATTGGATATTTTTAATGAGTATTGTTTGCTATCAGTGACATTTGACTGTTGTTACTTTTAGGACAAAGTTTTAATTGTAATGATAAAGTTGTTTATTTTTATGAAATATTAAATGTGACTTTTTGTTATAGTTTAACTGTAAAATATAGTAATTTAGAATTGTGTAACATGGGTAAATGTAGCCAGTACTGTATATAAAATATTTGTATATAAGACATGAAATATCTGCAATTATTGATATAAAATGTTCCCAATTTTTCCAGGGTACAGAAATAAAACCAAAGATGTTGCCATTCTGGGTCCAACTGCAGCGTGCTCAAGAAGCCATGGGCGACTTGGATGCAGCAGCCCAGACTCAAACAGAAATAGACCGACTGAAAGATGGAAGATAGATTGACACAAGACTGTCATTTTCATTGTACATTCCTGTTAATGAAGATGTAAAGACTGAGACAAAGAACAAAATGAATTATAGGGAAAAGAAACTAACAAAGGTTGTCACAAAGTTAACTTTATTTATTTGTTATAATTTTTTAAATGATTTTTAGAACATCGAGTAACAAATTGATTTACCAAATATTTACACCATTTCTGTTTGGAAAAAATGCTAATAAGATGTTATTAGCAGTTCTTTTTGTATTATTTTACCATTTCATCAAAACATTCCAGTATCAGTTTGTGATAGCTGATGAATTAACTTTATACATACATTTACCTCATGAACACAGATGAACTGTCAGTTTGTTTCATTATTTTTGTCAGCTTTTTGATGTAACTAATGTGAACTCAAAACCAGAATCTGAAATGCAATAGAATTTTAAGGGACTCTTTCACAATACATCATGTATAATTTCAGCAACAGATCTAAGAAATAAACTTAAGAGGCTTCTCCTAAGACTATAAATTGTGCCTTCTATAGCAAGAATCACCCTAGATTAAGAGAAAATGGTGGTCATTATTTGATATTTGCTTACTGTTAACAGCAGCTCAACATAAAACTCTGTGGATAGTAATTGTAAATTAATCAAAAGACTTTGAGAACCATACCATTTTATAGTACATTAATGCCATTTGTCCATGTGACATACACAGTTTTGCCAGTTCAGCTGGTCTTATCAGGTCTTCACTACTCTAGGTTACTATGTTGGTATTTCCTTGGTTTCTTTTGTATGCATGCCATAAGTGTACACTATTTTGATAAATTTGATTTGAATCAACTGTTATCTTAAAAGAAGTTTGTGTAAACAATTAAACTAAAAGTACATGCAATATCAGGAAACCAGACATAATTTTAATGTTTATTTTAGAAAAAAGAGACTTGGGCGAAAAGTGGGTTTTTTCTTCTCGTGAAGTTATTTCAACCTCTTACATTTTGTTACAACATGGCAGTCATGAAATCTGATATGTCACCTTTAGAATACTTCCTTTTGAAAAGCATTTTATCTTTCTTTGGTCACCTGTTTATGAAAGAGATCCATTAAGGATGTTTACTGGTGTAAAATTTACATTTAATTGACAAGTCACAATTATTAAATCATTACATGGTTACTTCAAGATTATGATGTAATTGTGTCAAATCAGAGTAGCACAATGCAGTTAATTATGGTTTAGTTTGAATCTTTTTTGTTATTTGTCTTCATTGTTATGCTATTAAATAATAAGAGAATAATTCAGGTTTTAAATAGACTGTAGAAGTAAGTCGGATGTACAAAGGAAGCACAAATATGTTAGAAGAAAAGGGCATGAAATCCTAAACAATTATTAGAAATTTAGGACCTGCCAGAAATTGGTTTACATTGTCCCTTCTTTATTTTTTCCAACAATAAATATTACCATGAATACTGACATGCATCAAGTATAATTAATTTACTTCCACAAAAAAGCCTCTTCTCTTAAGGATGTCTGCTTTTGTAAAATCAGTGTGTGGTGCATAGCTTAAAATGATGGGATCATTAAATTATGATGACATCTATATGATGTCACTTGTGACCTTATGTATCATAACTCTGTGAATTTGGGGAGGGATTGGATGTACGAAGATGTTATAGTGACTTCTGTCTCTTATTGAATAGTAAAAAATAAAAGTGTTTGTACAATATTAAAAAAAGAAGTTCTCTGAATGTAATAAAGTCAGTGAAAATTGTATGACACATCGGGAAATCATTAGTGATTTCCGATCTGCCATAAATTGGCCTCACAGGTGTCCGCTCAATAATGGTATTACATAGAAAAAATTCACTCACCAACATACATCTGATAATAAAAATAATAATAATAATAATAATAATAATGATGATAATGATAATAATAACAATAAAAACTTTATTTAATGAAGGTAATTCAGTTAGTTGCATAGTAGAACTAGTCTATCTTGAGGCCCTCTAAGATATATGTACAGATATATACTGAGTGCAATCAATCACTACCTATCTCACAGATACATGCTGACATATATATACACACAATCATACACAACACAGTCATACATTCATGTACATAGAAATTACAGACACAGACTAGTTAACTACACATGTAAATTGTATATACACTAACAGATGAAACTACTGTCAGTGTTCACTAGTTAAACTCATGCATAACACATACTAACATATATTTATATACAAAAAAGTAACTAGAGATGGTGGATAGGCCTAGTGCTATTAATTAAGATTTAGATTTCATCCATTTAATACACCTATGGTGAAAAGCTGATATGCTAGAAGATTCTTTGATTTCTTTTGGGATATTATTCCATATAATGGCCCCAGAGTATTGAAAACTGTTTTTAAATGATTCTTTCTTTAGTTTTGGAATTAGGAAGTTTTTGGCTTTAATCGATCTAAAGTTTGGGGTGTTGGTGGATTCTCTGCATTGAAAAGTATTTCTCGGGGAAACTGCATCAGACTTAACAGAACTTATACATCATTTTGGTTTTTGAAGGTGAAGTCGTTCTTGAAAAGGTAGGATTTTTAAAGTATCCATTGCCTCTATGATGTTTCCTGTTTGCCCATCAAGTAATATTTTACAGACTCATTTTTGCAACTGAACAATTTTCTAAATATTATCATCAGACACATTTCCCCATATTACATTACAGTAGTCAAAATGAGTCTGAATGTAGCTCTTATAAAAAGTGGCACAATATTGTTTTGGAATGAAATACTTTATTTTTCTTAATAGCCAAAGATAGTATTTTTTTTTTTTTTTGTAATGAAACTTGTATGATCAGACCAAAGTAAATTATTGTCAACAAGAATACCAAGAATTTTGTCCTTGGAAACCACTTTAAGTTTTTCATGATTATAGAAGGGCTCAAATCATGTTTTTAATTTGGCCGTGTTGTTATTATTGAAATCTTTGTTTTATCTGTATTTACAACCATGCCATTCTCCTTATACCACATTTAAAGCCTGCTTAATGCCATTTTGAAGATTATTTTTGAATTCATTTTTGCAGCCATGTTCATCTGAGGAAGTAGTATCATCAGCATATAGATAGATCAGTTGATGATACTGTATTTCCAGTCTTACTTTATCTATTTGCCCCTAATTTCTTGTCTACTAATACATGTATGTCTTATATTATTAC
The DNA here is from genome assembly GCA_029931535.1 of Margaritifera margaritifera. Taxonomy (NCBI): domain Eukaryota; kingdom Metazoa; phylum Mollusca; class Bivalvia; order Unionida; family Margaritiferidae; genus Margaritifera; species Margaritifera margaritifera. Next base: position 356,535 of record JAQPZY010001066.1, read on the forward strand.
CGTTTGTATCAATCCCAAAGTTCAGGATATTAGTTCTTGATTGGACTCTCAATGATTATATTAATTGAAAGTGCATGAACATTAGCTACATCTGCATTATTTTTATATCGTTCATATTGTGCTCATAATAAGAGGAATATATTCTCTTCAGCCTGTGCAAATTTGATGGAAGTTTTAAATACTCATTCAGCTATTATTTTATAGATAGTTGTGACAGAGTACTCTTTCCCATACATGTCTATGTAATGACCCTTACTTGGGGATAGATATTAAACCTAGAATAGTCCAAGAAAATGCACTCCAACCTGTAACATGCCAAAACAACTCGTCTACCTGAGATATCAGATAGTTAACATGCAGTAATCTGTATGTGTGCATGTATATATATATATATATATATATATATATATATATATATATATATATATATATATATATATACTCAATAGCTCAAATCTCAAAGGAACCTAGTTAATCCATTCTTGAGATCTGTTTTAGAGTCAACCAGGTTCATTATAAATATAAACATTCTGCTGGGTCATCAACAACAGTTGGAGTAATTCTAGGTGTTCTAGTTAATCATGTTTAAGGCAACAAGATTCTACTTTATTATATACTTAAGTGTGAGATATACAAAATTATTGGCAAAATAATTTTCTTTTTTTTTTTCATTCATATATTTTCACATGTGAAAAATATATCCTTATATTTTCATGTTAAAATACAAGATTTCCCATCATTCCATGAGAAGCTTCATTGTGTGGGTCTACACAAGTTATACCTGCATCAACAAAAACGAGCACTTTGGGAGTTAGAACAAATAAATAGAAACTACATTACATTTCAGACATGAAATTAATTTTTGCTTAATAAATTTGACCACACCGTTCGCGTCTGTATGAAGTTATTTCCCCTACTTTCTTGACAACAATGAAAAACCTTTTGTGATGCATTGCTGAATCAGACTTGGGTGGTGGGGTGGGGTGCTGAAGAATGAATTTAATCTTCAAAGCATCGATTCTTGAGCAAGTAAAGTATATAATTAAAAGAAAATTTTCTTTTCCTGTGTAAGTACCAGATATATTTCATCTTGTGGTACCAAAAATAATATATTTTAACTTGTGGCTTCACCACTTGTTAAAATATCAATTTTTTGTACCAGACGATAATATATATCCAGTATTAATTTAGGAAAAGATAATATTCTCTCTGGACTTTTTTGTCTCACTGTGAAAAGAGGTCTAATAAAAAGGTACAGGTAGACCTTTAATACCCTATTTTTATCTTGCATGCAGTGGGGCCCTGGTTGGCCAAGTGGTCTAAGGTGCTCGCCTTTACAGATCACTGACATCTCACCGCTGTCCGCATGGGTTCGAGTCTGGGGCTCGGCCAATGTGGGTATGTGAGAAAGCTTGCCAGTAGCTTCCCATGGGTTGGTGGTTCTTCCCGAGGTTTTCTCAGGTTCTTCCCCCACCAGCTATACTGACTGCCATGTATAGCCAATCGTGTGCTGAAAAATGACGTTAAACCCATAACAATCAACCAACTTGCATGCAGTATCACAAAGTGAGATATACCGTCTATACTCTCGTATAAGCTGATACCAACTGCAAACTGCATATACCCAGATCTGCACTCACATAATGCGCATATCTGGGTCTATGCAGTTTGTAAGGAATAATCAGTAGAACAAACAACATAGACCCTGATCTGCCAGCGCATTATGCGATGGCAGAACAGGGTCAATGTTGTTTGCATTTGGACACTGCTTATATGCGAGTATATACGGTAGATATCACTCTTCCAGCATGTTGAAGAAATAAATCATACCCATCAGGTGTAAATTGTCCCAAATAAGCACTGGTATAAGACTGAGAGGCTTAGCCCCTGTGGTCTTAAAAACCTCTTGAGGGATGAATTACTGAAAAATAACATGAAAATAATAGCTACCGTGATGTTTTTTTCTTACTCCTACTGATTTCCTATTGTGATTTCTATTATATGCAGGTTTCATTTTGTAATGGAGAATAAATGTGAGAATTTTTTTACAAATCTGTGTGGTCACCCACCATCTTTTTTTCTCAGATAAAAGCAAAAGCTGTCAAAAGCTGGGTTATGAAATGTTTTTTTTTCCATCAACACACCACAAATCCAAATGTTTGCAATCTGCTATTTACAAAACATCAGTAAGTGGCCAGAATGCATGGGAATGTTTGCAAAGTCAAATGAAGGCTATATATTGTAAACAGTTTTATTTTGTAAGACCTTGAAAACACATCTATCAGCATTTCTCCCTCTATCAGTTGCGATTGCTATTGTGATGGAGGTAAATCATAGAGCTTGATCATGTGCTTTTGAGTGAGGTACAGCGCACGATTCAGACAGTAAGAAAGTGCTGTCAGTACTTCAATAAACACCCAATTTGATTACATTGGTTTAATAGGAAAACTTTTAAAGTTTGTCAGAACAATAATTATCAAAATCTAAAACTTTTTAGCTTAGGCCAAAAGAGCTTATGGTGTGGGCCTACATCCCTCATGTGATGTCCTTCACAAGTTTTTTAAATAATTACTTTTTATCACTCTAGAGACCTAATTTCTAAACCTGATCAAACCTGTTAAGCTGATATCATAAACCTTATAACTACGAATATGAGTCACATCTATGCATATTATTGATGTGATCTGGCATATGTTTGGCTGACCTTATTGCCATCACTCTGTAGGATCTATTTCTGGCCAGATCTTCTTCTTTTTCTGTCAAAAAGATCTTGGATAAATTTAGTACGAGTGACAGCCATGTACATTAAAGAGGTGCTCCAATAATTTTCTTTTAGTTCTGATTGTTTCCACCCTAGAAGTATTTCTGAATAGATTTTTTTTTATAGTATATATGGTTATATTGTCATAATTGCTGATGAATTCGATTGCAGGTAACATCCGTGTATAATAATGACGTGATCTGGCATCTGATTGTTCAAGCTTAAAATTATTAACATTACAAAAGTTTTATTTCTGAATAATTTTTTTTATTAAACTTGGTATGTAAACTTCTATCTTCATAATTATATACATCTTATGATTATGATAAGCATATGTGCATATTTATGAAGTGATCTGGTGTCAGATTGGAATACTTTATAAGCCCACCATCATGCAGAGCATATTATGTTGTGATGTCTGTCCATCCATGTGTCTGTTCCCAATTTCATTTCAGCACAATGACTTGAATTATCCTCCATCTACCATTACCAAAATTTGTGGTTGGCTTACACTTGGAGTAAGGAAGAAACCTTTTGATTTATGGGTCAAAAGTTCAATATCACTGTGAATGAAAGAAGAATTTTTTTTCTACACAATAACATTAGTTCTACATTGCAGACCTCGACCAAACATTGTGGATGGCTTGTACTTGGGGTTTGGAAGGAAGCCTATCAATTTGGGGTCAAAAGTCAATGTCACAGTGACTGAAAGAATAAAAAATTATTTCTGCACAGTAACTTTAATTCCGTATCTCAGACCTGGACTAAACTTTGTGAGTGGATTGCACTTGGAGTAAGGTAGAAGCTTATTGAATTTAGGTTCCAAAGGTCAACACTGTAGTGATAACTGAAAAACGGTTTCTGCACAAAAATTTAAGTTCATGACCATGAATCGGTACCAAAGTTTGTAGGTGGCTTACACTTCAGGTAAGAAAGCTTATTGATTTTGAGGCCAAAGGTCAATGTCACCATGACTGAAAGAAGAAAAACTTTTTTTTTTGCATAATAACTTTGGTTCCAGACCATTTACCTTGACCAAATTTTTTGGAGAGCTTGGTAATGGAAGTGGCCATTTGATTTTGGGGTCATAAAGTCAAAGATCAGGGTCACTGTGGCTCAAAGAAAAATGGGTTTTGCAGAATAACTTTTGTTCTCAAGTAAATTCCTTGACAAAACTTTGTGGATGGCTTGCTCTTAGTGTAATAAATAAACCTACAGCTTTGAAAGTCTAAAGGTAAATGGGCAAGGTCATGGTAAGTCTCATAAGAAAGTAATAGTTTCTGCACAGTAAGTTTAGTTCAAGATCATGTGTCAAGCTCTTGCCAAAGGTCAAGGTAAATAATCTCCAGAGTCAACCATGCCCAACTAGTGCCTGCATAGAAGATTATTCAACATTGGGCAGGCATATAATGTGCTGTTCATGGTACTCTTGTTTACTATTCTTGAGGCTTTACTGTTTAACAGTTTTTGCTCAAACTTTACATACATGTATGTGCCATCGACATCTTGGATTGGTTCAATTAAAAACAAAATCTATGCATAACAAAGAGGTGATCTGGCATTTGATTAGTTACCACCATAGAGGCTGTATTTCTTTAATTGCTTTTTTTAAAAGATAGGACTCGATAGACTTTTATATAAAAAAGATTTAAAGATTTCTTGCAAGTTTGAATAGTTATATATGCTTGGAAAAGTACAATGTCTGCGAAAGTAATATGTTCAGTTGCAAAAACATATACCAAATGAGCAATATCAGCCCTACTTGGACCTCTTGTCAAATGTCATATAACATATTTTATATGTCATAGTGCTGTCTGGGTGTCAAAGAATGTCCTGCACTTGTCAAATAGACTTAATCCATTTGGAATACTCAATGTCACATTATTTTTAACACAGTAGTCCCTCACAATAAAGCCCCTCTGTAACATAACCCTCATATAATAAGTGTTTCACAGACTCTGGTTTTTTTACCTGCATCCATGTCTTTATGTATTTCTAGTATATCTGACTAGCAAAAACTTTAACATCATGGAACCAATGCCATAACTGCCAAAAAAGTGACACCTATTGTTCGCCTTGTTTATGCAGGTGAGACAATAAAGGCATGCTTTACTTGGGTAAAGGTGTATGAAAATGACTTGTGTATAAGAAGTTTAATTTTTGTGTCTTAAAAAATGGTTGTAACATTTTGCATGGGTGATGTATTTAAGAATAAATGTTTCACTAAAATATATTTTCTTTCAAAAGTTATTGAGTGAGCATAAATGATTACAGGAAATCAACACCTGGACAGGACAATGACATAATATGCCAGACTGCAAAGTAGTCCGATTTTGGTGCAACATATACTATTTAGTTTTGACAGGTAAATGAAAAAAAAGTATAATAAATATGTTTGCGTAAGTTACAAAGAAAATAAGAACATATGAAAAATATAATCTGAAGTATCTGTTAAGCTTGGCCCAGGAATAAGGCACATAAACATGACAACAATAAATGATTACTCTAACAAAAAAGAGAAACCATGCAGTAGACATGAAAATGATAAAATAAAATCATCAGCTTGATTTAACATTGACCTTTGCACCACACAGGCACTGTACAAACTGTGACTCGTGGGTAAAAGACAATGAACTAATGAAGCACACTTCTATGCCAAGGTCATAGACCTTGATACCACATGGACACTGAACAAAGTCTAGATGATAGGTGACTGACCATGAACAACTCTTCAATGCATGTCCATTTTATATTTTTGATCAATACAACCTCGACTGTTTCTACCAAGGCAGGTGCTGATGTTATGAGTGTAACAATGAATTGTCTCATCAGCCTGATTGGCTTTTGGGCTGATGATCCTAAGTACATCATCTACTCTCAATACAGATTTATATAAAGTGAATTTTCAATCAAAGAACTGAGAACAAAAAGATCAATGCTTTATAATTTAATTTTATTACATTTCTTCAATAAACTAAACAAGATTAATCCAAAAGCAGTTTTGAAACAATATAAATAAACAAGTTACAGAAAGTAACAGTTCTGACATATTGCAAATTTTAACAAGACTTTCATCCAAGACTTCTCAGACATTAAACATAGACACTGTCATTATGTGAGTGTGTATTATCGATATGACAACTTTTGACTTTGTAGTTTTCAATTGTTTTCAAAAACAAGTAGGATTCATACAAGTTAATCATAATAAAAAAAAAATGCCTTAAATAATGCATGAAGATTGATTATTTACTTGCTGACTACTGACCATACCATTTGTGCAGACTGATTGGATATAAATTTTGTGTGGGAGATTGTTACAATTTTTCTAAATTCTGAACCATTAGTACAGAATCAAAACTTCATCATTTTGTGCAGTCACATTATAGTGCTCACTAAATGTATCTTGCAGTATGTAAAGACTGAAGAAGTGTAATGTTCAACATGCAGAAGAGAATATCTGTATTCTAAATCAGTTAAAATTACAAACCTGACAAGTACTTATAACCATTTACATGAGAAGTTTATTCCATTTTGAAACTAGTATAATTATGCTGGTTTAAACTTTCCTCCATATGAACACAAAAGATGTCAACTTATCCTGAGATGTTCCAGTTTTGTATGCATGTTCAACCTGGTATAATTGTAACAGTTGTGCAGCATTCCCAGGTGTGAATGTGGAATTGATGTTGTCATCTAGGAAATGTGCTCAGCTTACCATAAACAAAATGGGAAGAAGCAGATAAAGGTTTGATGTGGGAGATGGTGAAAAACAAAACACTAAATAAATTATGGAGTGACCCAAAAATCAGGAAGATTTGGAAACTTGCACAAGAGAAAGTTTCAATGTGTAAACCCAAATTATACTGGTACAACTTACCAATATAATTGTACTGATTAAGGTACCTCACAAACAGTTTATTAAAAGATTCTCAATGTATGAATACATTTACACCAATCAGGGTATTCAAATATAACCGACTGCATAATACAACGACATGAAAAGTGTGAAACATAAAAGATTTTGCAAATCTTTATATGTGGCCAGCAAAATTTGTACAAACGTCTTGAACTTGTTACAATGTATGATGCCCAGAACACGTCTAAAAAATGATGTCATGAAAGTTATTTTTGTGTGATACTGTAGTATTAAAATTTGATATTTTACAATAATGTGTCAACTTGCCACTTGAGTTATGGGGAACCTAACAATGAAGACAATTTTAAGAATGGGGAATTTATTCCTTTTGTGAGAACAATTAAACAGTTTATTGTTTTGCATGGTATATCTTGTGTAAAATCTCGATAATAGACATATATACCCATGGCATTAACAGTGTTCATTTTAATATGAAGCACCCATGAAAGATGCCAAATGTGCCAGCCTTCATGTATATTCATTGCATGTAGCAACACTTGTCAATTTGAAGCATTTCATTGCAACAAAATAACCAATCGATGCTATGTCTCTGGGAGCCAGTCTCTACCCTATTGTGTAGATTAACCAACTACTTTTTCACAGTGAAATTGGCATTACCCGATTTCAGCATGAAAATGTAACAAACTCTTTTCTTTAAGTTAATCAAGTGTACTGAGAAAACATTATTAAAAAACACACAACACACCTTTACTTTTTTCAAAAAAGAAGCCTTTACACTTAATATCCAGACTATATAGTATCTTAATATAATGGGGTGGGGGGTGAGTACAAGGTTGATCATAATATCAACAGAAAAAGGATAAATGGCTTGGACTGGCTTTTCTCAGACATCTAAATAACTCTTACACAAAAATATCTATTATCTATTTGACTAGTGGTAAGAGAAGAGAGCCTGCAAAATGTTCCATTTGTTAAATATGAATGGAAAGCATGACTCTGGTCTGTTCTTGTTTGGCTTAAATGTATAGCTATGGAGAGACACGACTTCTAAATTCTTTTGACTCTTAGTGATAAACAGTGTATATGGTAACTTTACTTCATGTGCAAGAAATATGGACAGATTCCACTGCCATTTTAAGACTCTGTGAAAGCAAAACATTTATGAGTAACTAAAGAGAACACTATGTCAGAGTTTTTAAAGATGAACCTTGCATCGATCATTTTTACATCAGATCTTGGAAAGTCTGTCAACATTTTCTTGCCCTGAAAATAAATATTTTAACTTTAGTATGTTTTTTTTAGAATATTAAATGGTATTCACAAATCACGCCCTCATGAGGTACATCACATATAGATATAGTATGTAAAACTGAAAAAATAACCTTGTAAATCAAAACAGTAATAGAGAGGTAAAATAACACACATAAGCACCCATTTAAAACATTTTTCATTTTCAATACTTCTAGCTAAAATAAACCGTTTTCATTTCCAATGTGTATAGCACCAGTAAGCAACAAAAGATTTTATATCACTTAATGATGAGCTTCAAATTTGCATCCAAACTCCAAATACAGCATTCCCTCATTGTAACACTGTCCATGAGTCATGGAGAATACTGCCTTATAATGAAGTACATTATGCATAATATTTTGCTACTACATAATAAAAGGGGATCCATGTTCTTACATGTCTTATAAAAGGAACTGTTATAATGAAGTGCCTTATAGTGAGGGAGTGCTGTATTCTTTACAATTTGAACTACAACTTTTACACTGTGAACAACTTCATTGAACAAAATGTCACTTTGCTTAAGACCTTATATATTTATGCAGTGCTTGTCAAAAATGCAGCGACATGCTTAAATTTGTTGTTACATCATTTCGTCTAGAATGAAACATTTCCATTTATATACTATTTAAATGCAGACTTCTTTAAAATCTATTCAAATCAATGCCTTGTAAACATGCATTTGTCAACTTTAGGGTGATGACACAGTGGCTAAAAAAGCCCATAAAAGTAAAAAGTGATAAAAAAAACTGCACAGATGTAATAGAAATGACGCTTGGCTATCTAATTAACAAATTAATTTCATTTGCTGAACAGTGTTAAGAAGATCAATATAACTAAAATGCAATACTATAATATCACTCGTGTGATTCTACTGGCAGTAGGTCAAAAATACCACTTTAAAGGCCATCTACCACATGTACTGTTTTATAGTTGAACTCCACCACTTTTGAAAATGTAACGATTTGTTTAAAAAAATGTAAAGAAAAAAAAGAAGGTATTTTTACACATTCTATTCACAGAAACCACTTAGTAACCAGTCTACAGGTCTACAAGGGAGCGGAACTGTTCCACCAGTGCAACAACTGGTGCAATGATGCATGCTGAGTGATTGCTAATCCGATTAAGAATTGTTACACATTGGCTGACGTTTACAGAACAAGCTGTAAATTGATTACCCTATTATTGTAATTTGGAGAGTTTAAGGTTACCCTATTATTGTAATTTGGAGAGTTTAAGGCCAAAGGCAGAATATTTATTGAGGTGTTATACGTAATAAAGGGATCAAAGGTGGTCCATCATGGTTTTTGAGCCTCTGAATAAAAAATCGTCCGACCTTTGCCAGAGGTCAGATAAAAAGGAGAGACCGACCCAAAAATGATTTCAGTAGAAACACTTAAATAAACATTTCTATTTTTTTTCTTCTTTAATTTTTTTTTTTTTCAAAATGCTTTAAAAGGAATATTTACGGGAAGCTCTACTTTTTGGGTCAGTTCATGTAAAAATGCAGAAGCGTGCACTTTCTCCCAATGCTAATAACCATAGGCTAACAAATATTACAAGTTCAACAATGCTTGGAAATCAGAGTTTAAGTCTGTGCAGGCAATTAGCAAAGGTCCTGAGTTTGCATTGTGTGTTTCATGCAAAGTGGATTTTAAGATGGTGTATGGTGGAAGAATGATATCACCTGACAAATAGGGGAAATCTAGATCAGAAAACTACTGAGAGCCTGTTGAGTGTGAAACTTAACAATCACAGTGAATGTCATCAGTGGACACCTGGTATTGAACTTGTGAAGAAAACTAAAAATGCTTGTAGATTTTATCCAAAATGTTACAGTGAACTTTGATACACAACTCTTCCTTTTTAATTGAATTTACAATATCCTGACTCGTGTCAATTAATTATTATTGTAACATTGCCATCAGAATCCAATTCATCTTCAAAACATTTTGTTTTTTATAATATGAAGAGAGTACACATTATGCCAAAATATGCACTTGTTTTGTTTTTAATCATCTTAAAAAATGTAAAATTTATGTCAGTAAGAAATCCTACTGATTCAGAAGCCAATCTACTGATAAAAATTTTGAAATCTACTGATCTTTGTTCTAGTTCTGTCACATGTATGTAACATTGTGTTGTAGAATGGTAAAGTAAAGTAAACTAACTGATTAAAGAGGCATATTGTAACTGAATTCATTTACATACAAAAAAATACAAATGTAATGGAGCACTACACAATGTACATGTGATATCTGTATGTATTGGGCTTAACAGCTTGTAGACATAAATACAGGCTATACCGTGTTATAGGATTGACTTTCTGTAATAGTACAGACAAACATACAAACTGAGCTTTTTTTCTGTATGATAGGAACAAACAGCAAACAAGCCTTACATGTAACAAAGTATGAAAAGAATGAATTGCTGAAGCACTTCAACATTTGCTGCTGCTTTATTTACTGGCAATTCAGAATTTTAAATGTGGAGATGCTTAGTTTCCAGTAGTTTTAAAATACTGATATGTGTTCTTAAACATGTCAGCAGTAGCCAAGACACAAACTGTCAAAAGAAAGAAAAAAAGGACAAGCAGTAAATATTGAGAGAGAAAGAAAGAAAGAACCGTAACAGTTATTTTTGACTACCATCAGTACTTGCTTATAAGTCTAGTCCAACTGCATACAACACAGACCCTGATCTGCCATTGCATAATGCACCAGCAGATCAGGGTCTATGTTGTTTGTTCTACTGATTACTCCTAACAAACTGCATAGATCTGGATCTACCAGTGCATTATGCAATGGCATATCTGGGTCTGTGCAGTTTTCAGTTGGACTTGACATAAGCAAGTACATATGGTAAATGGTATCTGATTACTTCTCAAGATTAACTTTAAACTGTTCCCTCATATTTCTAGGGTGTACTAGTAAACCTGAAATTCCCCCAAAAATTGTTGAAATAATTCATTAAAATGGGATGACATAAAATGTAAAAAATCTAAATTAAACTCCACTGAATTTTCATAAAACCTCCATTCCTTAATTACACCAGCTCCATTAAATAGTTTTTCTTACTTCGTGGATTAAAATATTGAGAATACTGATAGTTTGGAGAGTTGAGGTGATACTAACCTTCAGAGATTTTGCTATTCATTATCCTTTTTACTACTGTAAACGAGGGGTATTGGAAAAGTTCTGAATATTTTGTTATAACCTTTTTGTTTCTTTGAAACTGTAAATAAATTTAACATCGATCGAGAGAATAAAATAATGTTTTATAAAATGATCTGAAACTGCATGTGCAGTATGCCAGACAACTGCAGATATATGAATGTGACGTAATGTGGGTAAACCACAGTGACCAAAAAATGTCAGAGGAGAACAATTCTGCCACTGAGCAAGAGCATGATGTAAAATCCAGGCGTTCTTAGGGTACTCTGACTGATATCAAGGCCAACTTGGATAAAGTATACAGTTGCAATTCTATGTCATATTCTACAACTTTGAGGTGGTTTCATCGTTTTAAAGATCATTGTAAATCCATGGAAGATGACCCACATTCTGGAAGACTGTTTTCTATGATTGGTGAGTTGGAAATGGCTGCTGTGAAGGTGGCAAATGATGAAGATGCTTGATACACAGTGTAAGATATTCTTATTATTACTGGCATTAATTTGTCAGCTGCTTTTAATATACTAAAGAATCATTTGAAACTTAGAAAGGTCTTTGCAAAGTGGGTCCCACATTTGTTGACAGCTGATCAAAACAGACTCGCGGGGGGGGGGGGGGGGGGGGGGGGGGGGGGGGGGGGGGAGGATAATTCACCAAACAGCTACTTGCCAAATATGAAAAGAGCAACCAGAGACATTTGAATGAGATTATCAAAAGTGATGAAACATGGATTTACTTTTTTGAACCTGACTCTAGAGAAAGTAATGAAATTTAGATCAGAATGAACAAACCGAGATCACAAATTGCTCAACATAGTTGGACTGTCGAGAGAGTTTTATATGCATTATTTTTGTATGCAAAAGGTCCAGTCATCTGAATAGCTATGCCTGACTCGGCTAGTGTTACTGGACACTTTTATGCCTCCAAAGTGTTGTTAAAAGTTGTGGAACATTACTGGATCACTTGCCCATGCACCAGTACCTGAGGTATCCCATCTACTCCATGAATGCACCAGTGCATAAACCTGCCGTTGTGGCAGATTCACAGAAGGAGCACAGCATCCAAACTCTGCCACATCCTCCATACAGCCCTGATTTAGCTCCAAGTGATTTTTGGCTGTATCCCATCGTCAAAGATTTGTTGAGGGGCAGATGATTTTAAAGTTGCAGTGTAGTTGGAAGTGCAGTTTTCCAGTAAAAGGAAACAACATACGAAACCTTGAATACAAAATGGCATTTAACAATTGGATAATCAGACTGAAAAAGTGTGTAAAGGTGCACAGGGAGTACTTTAAGTGGATGCACTGACATACTGTTCACTAATATAGAACTTTGTTGTAAAGCACACTAATATTCAGAACTTTGTAAATAACCCTCATACTGCTCTAAATAATCTTTATAATATTTTCTCAATTTTCTTGTCATGCCATAAGAGAATTTATATTAAGATTTGAAACATCTGAAGAATTATTGTGGCAATTTCCTCTTAAAAGCATTTTCCACTATTGTTTCAAGTACTTGGTAAACAATACAGATAACTACTATCCAGTCTAATCATTTCACTGACAACTGCGTCACATTTCCGGTGCTCTTGAAACCGCTGATAACTATCATCCTCTATCTTAATGAAAGTACAGAATCACCATACTTTTTTCCCCATTATGCACCATGCCGATGTGAAGCTACCAACCAATCACTGCAGTTCAGGGGAAATTTTCCAAACTAGCCATATACAAATGATGTCACTGTTGCATGAATGAGGTTGACTAACCAACTGGAAGACACAGATTTTCCAAGTTACCAGCCTATGTTATTGGCTTGCTAATTTAGGCTGGGTACTGACAAAGTTCAATAATTTACCTAAAATTGAGTTGCCTCTCTTGACATCAAAATGCTTTTCATGGATGTATACTATTTTCAGAAAGAGCATAAAGTTTGTTACTATTATTAGTAATACAAAACATTTTTGGTAAAAGAGAATGGACACTATGGCATATGCATGGAGGGATTTAAATCCTTCAAAGATAAAAACTGTACAAGATTCAACAGCCAGTTCTGTCTGAAGAAACTGATCTTCACACCTGTACTATGTTGACTTTAAAACATCTATGTGCATTCTAAAATTGCAGAGCCTGGCACCATTTAGCTTAGCTATAAAATGATTTTTCTATTATTGACTCGCAAACAAGAGATTAGAATTACAGATGTGGATAAATTATGTGGTATGATCCACTATTGTAAGTGTTAGCAGCAAACATGCAAGTGATTATATAAGCAATCAAATTAGTGTTGCATGCAAGTACCCTAATTACTGAAACATAACACCATGATACATATAAAAGGAGGTAAATAAGCTAACACCAATAGCTACTATCATGCTGAAAGATAAACTACAAAGGAGTGTTAATAAGCTGTTTGAAACAAATGAGCTGTTCCAGGTACACATTTTAATAAAAATGCCAATTTATTTTTAATTTTGTTTTAATATGAATTTTTTTAACAGAACTGAATTGTGACAGTAGTCACAAAATATATTATTTGTATAATTTGTTTCTTCTACTTTAATCACTTTTCCCCATTACTGTCTCTGATCCAATACATGGAACTCGGATAAGGCTGTCATGATCTTGCTTTGGTTATATAAACATTATGTCATCAGCTGTGTTATGAATTTATTGCTGGAGACAGTTCAATTGTCCCAAGTAGAGGTTAAAACAAGGCACTGCCACATTACACTAGTGATATATTGAAACAAGTGAGATAAGTTTTAATAAACAAAAAATCATGTCTTCCCCTCATATTCACTGAATATTAATTATAAATGTTGGAAGTAATATGGTTGAATATGTGAAATTTTTGCTCAGAAATCTACAAGCTCCCATTCCTTCTCTGTGAGACCTAAAATCAAACTTAAGATATTATTAAAACAAGACTTTTATTATTAAACTATATGAATCAGACTTAATGTGCATACTTCTGTCGTAACACAACCCAATATTTAAGTCCTTCAGAGAAACGTGTGGCCTTGAGGTTGGTGGAAATGAATGGACTGGTGTTCCACAGAGGAAAAGTCTTGTACTCCCAGTTGCATGCCACAGAAACTAAGATAAGTTCTCAGTCATATACCAGCACAGGAAGCAGCTAGTTTTCTAGGAAACTTTAGGTGAACGAGTTTCATCAGTCATTTGAAGAGCTCACAAAGCAATTTTATGTTAAAACAATTAAATGTACAAAATTTGGCTGTGAAGCCTAAACAGACCATGTGAACCTCTTGCACACAGCATCAAAATATATCTACCACAGAGTCATATCCATCAACAAATAGGCCAGCCCCTGCTTAGTACCCAAAACAATAAGTCTTTAAAAACAAACTTAATCGAGGGCTGTCATTAGTTTAAGGTTTCAAGTTTTCTGGATACACAGTTGTCAAATCATGATTAAATTCATAAAACAGTAATTTCTTTGTTATTACACATTTTTTGATGTACGATTCATTAAATCTGCATTATATGCTAAATTGCTAAATAATGCATAATTAATGAGTAACTGCAATAAAATATAAAAAAGCAAACCATTAAATAAATGAAGTGATAACTCCTTTGTGTTAAATTCGTTAATACTACTAGACAATATTTAGAAGCAGATGAGATAATGACTCAATAATATGCATTACCATTCACAGCACTCACCAACAATGCAATTAAATGGATTGCACTGAGTTAATACAAATTTCCATGCAGCCTGAAAAGAACCACACTTTAATCATTAGTATCTTCCATTTATGTACTTGCAGCTATCCAGTTTAAAAGCTGAAAAAAGAAAACCTACTGCTAAACTATAGGAACTGTGAGCAATTTGCTCATATAAATATAATTTTGCCCCTCCTGCATCCCAAACCTACCCCAAGATGGAGATGAATCTACTGAAGAAAAAAACAGAAACGCATCTCTTCTAAATATAGTGTGAATACAATGATTTGTCATCATGCATATCTTCTGATGATGACCATAATATGTACTAAGAGTCACAGCAA
The DNA here is from genome assembly GCA_029931535.1 of Margaritifera margaritifera. Taxonomy (NCBI): domain Eukaryota; kingdom Metazoa; phylum Mollusca; class Bivalvia; order Unionida; family Margaritiferidae; genus Margaritifera; species Margaritifera margaritifera. The sequence goes on from JAQPZY010001066.1 coordinate 371,665, forward strand.
TCCACTAAAAACTGCAATAGTAGTTGCATTCACAAAATTCTAACGTACAATGCATCCAGCTGCAAGTCAAAAACTGTAATATCTCATATAAAAATCATGGGAGCATGAAGATTTGTCAATATGTGCATCTTAAGATGATGACCATAATATGGTTCACAGCAATCCATAACAAAAACTGCGAAACAAACCGTGGGACTAGTGGCACTAATGAGATTGTGTCATACACTGCATTAACCTATAAAACAAAAAGGGCAATAACTCTAACAAAAATGGTGGGAAGAAAGTGATTTGTCAACAAATGCATCTTCAGGTGGTGACCATAATATTTATCAAGTTTCCAGGCAATCCATCAAAAACTGCAGGATTAGATGCACTAATGAGATTGTGTCATACACCGCATTAAGCAACAAGACAAAAAGGGCAATAACAGTAACAAAAATTTGCAGGAGCAAAGTGATTCATTAATATATGTATCATTAGGTGTTGACCATAATATTTACCAAATTTCATCACAATCTATCAAAACTGTGAGACTAGTTCTGCTAACAAGATTGTGTGATACACTGCTACAAGACAAAAAAGGGCCATAACTCTTTAAAAATGTACGGCCGAAAAGTGGTTTGTCAATATGCACATCTTCAGATGACAACCATAATATTTACCAAGTTTTGTGGCAATCTATGAACAAAACTCCCTCAAAGATACTGAACCTCTACTGGCTGAAAAGAAGTTCGAGGAATCCAAGATGAGACTGTTTCTTCTGGTGAGTGTTGAAACCATGTCTGGTATTCTTAAGCAATAAAAAGATTTTCAAGATGGCCACTGTGGTGGCTATATTGGATGTAAGATAGGCACCATTTTCATTTAGGACCAACAGACATCATAAGAAGTTTTAAGATGAAAACCCTATGCTGATATGACAATGCATTTTGGAGGAGTAGCAATAACAAGATTCTCAAGATGGCCATCGTAGAGGCCATACTGGATAAAATATCAGCATGATTTTCAATTAGGACCAGCTATATCATAAGAAGTAGTCTATGGGATGGTACCCCAATCCACAGATACAAAATTACAGGTTTTATTAAATATTTTGTGTTAAAAAAACATATCATAAGAAGTCCTTAGGTGAAAACCCCATGTCATATGAACATCCATTCAGAAGGATCAGCAATCACAAGATTTTCAAGATTGCTGCCATGGTGGCAATATTGGATGTCAGGTTGGTTTAATTTGGGACAAACTAGACACCATGAGAAGTTTTGTGGTGAAAACCCCATGTTGATATGACTTTACATTTTGAAGGAAAAGGGATAAGATTTTCAAGATGGCTGCCCATGGGTCTATATTGACTGCCAGATTGGAACCATTTTCATTCAGGACCAACTAGACATTATATGAAGTCTTTAGGTAAAAAACCTATGTAATAAAGAGATTTTCAAGATAGCCATATTGTAGGTCAGAATGGCACCATTTTCATTTCAAACCAACTTCATAAGAAGTCTTCTGGTTAATACCCCATGTCAATATGACTTTTCATTTAGCAATAACAAGATTTTTAAAATTACTGCTGTGGTGGCCTTAAAAAAGAAAGGATTACTAAAAGAAAACTACTACCCGAATGATATATTTACTTCTTTTAAATATGATTTTAAGTTCTGCAAGTCATTTTACAACATACCATAAAATGGTATGAAAAGTGCCTTGCTTTCAAACTTGCATGCCATTTGGACACACAAATCTGTGATTAAGCAATTAGACAAAGCTGTAAATCTGTTTACTAAAGTGATTCATTTTCATAATACAGGCCCAAGTGGATCTGAGATCACTCACCTAGCTGATATCTACTTAAAAGTTAAATGCTAGGGCACTTGTCAGTGAAATCTTGGTTAGTATGATGCTTGCTGAATTTGAAGGTTTTTCTATTAGAAACAGCAACCATATCTGATGGCAGATCAGCATCAACATACAAACTTAAAAAGCCTTTATGTCAGAATGCATTTTGTCAAATTTGGTGAAATTCTGTTCAGAAGTTTTTGAGATGTTAAGAGGTTTTTCTATTTTTAGTAATGGCAGCCATATATTATGGTGGATCGGCATCATTTGTACAAACCTGAAAGTCCTTAATGCCCGAAAGTTTTCAGTCAAATTGAGACAAATTCTGTTCAGAGGTTTTTAAGAAGCTATTTAATTGTTTTTCTACTTTTGTACAAGCTTTAAAGCCTTCATACCAGAATGCTCTTTGCCAAGTTTGGTTCAAATCAGTCCTGTGGTTTTTGAGAAGTTGAAAATAGCAATTGTTGACAGATGATGGACAAAGTACTATCTCATAAGTTTACTTGGCCTTACAACCAGATGAGCTAAGAAAATATCTCATTGAGTTATGTGTACCTGGCAAAATTAAGAAAATATTTCAACCTGCATATCTCTGTTACATTCAGTATACAGTGAAACCCCGCAATAACGCAATAATTGGGGTCCATAAAATTTGATCGCAGAAAAAGCAGGGTCGCGTTATTGTGGGGTTTTACTGTATTTTACTTTATTCAGAAAACAACGAATACATGTATAATGTATAGCATGAATAGGGTATCAACACCGTTTACTATCTGATATCGAGCCGTCTTTGCTTTCCCACATGACAACCCTTTGATTGAGCCACGAGTTTGATACTTGTTCAGTGCCAAGTAACAGAGAGTGGTTATTTGAACTCCCTGTGATCTTGCTGCACAATTGACATGTGTTCAGTTGCATCCTTTAATAGATTTCACAGACTTAATGATCAAAGTGTTACCTACATAAGCACCCACATATGACAATCTTTGATCAACCACCGCATTGTCTTGGTTGTGTATGCAGTTAAAGAAGAAACATAAGTTGGCTATTGTTTGCGCAATGATTGTATACAGGATGAATTGAAGTCCAGCGCACATGTTGGCGGCTTACGTTTTTTTATGTTTATTAAATCGTGAGAATCTTTTATCAACCACCACATTGTCTGATGCTCGGTTGTGTATGCAGTTAAAGAAGAAACACATATCGGCTATTGTTTGAGCAATGATTATATACAGAATGAATTGAAGACAAACACAAAGAAGACTTACTGGCTTTACTCATGGATCAGTAATAAGTAACATTTCCGATAATGTTTATTTTGGCATAACACTTCAAGTAATGGATATTACAGAACTTTACTAAACTGGCCCCAGTTTCACTAAACATCTCAAATCAAAGATTTCTGAATATCTTGCTTACTGCTAGGTTGCAAACAATGATTATTTCACAGAACATTCAGCAAGCATCAGGGATTAAAAATATAGTCATACAATCTTGAATCTTCCTCAAAGAAGTCTTGCTTTATCTCCAAGGAAATGTTGAGGATTTCTTGAAATTTAAGGAATTCCTCAATTCTGTTTTCAAAATGAAAAAGGTTTCCACAAGTTAAATTTTAAAGCTAAAAAGTGAGTTTGCACTCTTTCCACAAGCTCTACCTCTACAAAATATTGACAATGTCTGAAATATCATAAGCAAAAATGTAAAATCTCAATTTGATGAGAATTTTGAGAATTATAGTGAAACCGGTGCCTGGTCCCTCTGTAAACCAACCTTCTCTACAGACTGGCTGCATATTTTGCTTCCAATAAGATTGTTCTTGCACTAATCAAGCCTCTTTAAATTGGCCACCTCTCTAAATGTTTTGGTCGACACAGCATCTGGCTTTGGGAAGTTTTATTGTATTTACTCAATTATTAACTTACCATGAGGTTCTGGGTTTTAATTCCTCTACTATAGCCTGGACAACCTCTGAGGTGGAGGCCTGGCCACCCAAATCAGGGGTGTGGACCTGAAAAGGAAAGAATATTGTAATTATTTTTGTTGATCACAAAGCTAATTATCTATTGTATCTATTTGTTGAAACTCTAAAAAAAATTGGTCCATCTGCTAACAGGTGGTCCAAATGGGCCTGATATCACCCGCTGACATCTGCCTAATACCCATATATAGTCAAACCTGTCCTAATGGTCAATTGTGTTCAGCGGTCACCAACGGCCATTCTAATTCCACCCTACCCCTCGCAAATTTCCTAAATAAATGCCCTGTATTTAATGGTCACCTGCTTTCAGTGGTCAGCGGCCAGGTGGTTCCTAACCAAACCCTGGTTTCACCCAGCCTTAAACAGTCACTGGAGCATATCAGCAGTGACCACTCCAAGTATGCAAATTAAACACTTCTTTTGTTTGATGAGCAAGGCATTGTTTAGATAAAGGTATATCATATGAATTGATGTTTATGTATTTCATATCTCGACTGTACTTACCATACTCCAGTCACGCTGTCAGTCAAACTCAAAGGTGACAACATGTCTGCTTTGAAAGTAAGGCAGTTCTTGTCCTTACATGAGAGAATCAAAGCAATTCGTCTGCTGGATAGTGGAAAAAGTAGTCTTGTAGTTGCTGCAGAATTGGGAGTTGGGCGAACTGAGATATAAGGGATTATTAAGCATAAGTGAGATATTATGGCCGATTTTGAGAACAAAGTTAATCTGGAGTGTAAGAGATCACGTACAATCACACCAAATTGTTTTTCCTATTAATAAAATCAATCCTTTAATTGTTATTTTAAGATTTTGAATTAAAGCTATCTCTAATGAAAAACAAAATCTCAGAGTAGAGACACATGTACACAGAACTTGTGATATCCCTTAAGGCTTTTATGCTACTAACAATAGCCGCAGGAATCTTCTTTTCATTCTCTAATCATCAAAGATCTCTCACATAAGCTGACTGTCTTTTGATCTTGGTGAGTATCAGCAACTGAATAATCCATCAATTGTTCTAAGTGTGAACACTTGTTTTCATGCCTAATTATACCAGCTAGCCCAACAAAAACTCAGTCCTGTGTTTGACAATCACAGGTACACTGTCAATTAGTAATTTTATTTAGACTCCGTTTCTACTGATAATGAGATTAAAGTGTTTGCATGTCTGTGTGAGAGAGAGAGAGTTCTATAAATGAGTGCATGTATTGAGCTTTATTGATTTGATGGGGGTGTATTTAAATTATCTTGATAGCATACCACTATTACTAATAATAATGCTAATGCTATTCTGTGCATAGTACATGTATTTGTCATGAACCAATTTTGAAAGCTGAACCTGCCTTCAGAGGTCACCTGTCTACAAAGGCCACTTTGGCCTTTTCCCATGGGTGGCTGCTGTAGACAGGTTTGACTGTACCTATCAGAACAGTTAGCCAAGAAATCTATATCAGTAGGATGATTTCTGTTGAAATTCTTCCAATGCAGTTGATTTCATATGTGATGAAAACTCTTACAATGTTTCTATATTGTAACTTCATCCACATGTGATGGTTCACCAGCATTTTGTTCAATACTGAAAGGCCTTTGTGCAAGGATGCTTTCTGTCAAAAGTGATCAAATTCTGTTCAGTTTTTTTAAAAACATATTATGATGTTGTTTAAATGTATGTCTGTTTTAGTAATAATGGCTGCTTTGCATCATTTGTATAAGTTTGAAAACTTTTTGTCAGATTTCTTCCTGTCAAATTTAGTCAAATCCTGCTAAGCAGTTTTTGAGAAGAAGTTCTTTAAAGGTTTTTCAAATTTTATTGATGGCAGCCATATGTGAAGGCCTTTCATGCAAGAATGCTGTCAAATTCTGTTAAGCAGTTTTTGAGAAAAAAAGTTTGGAAGTTTTTAATTTTTAGTAATGACAGCTATATTTTGTGGTGGCATGGCACCATTTGTACAAATTTGTAGATTTTTTATGCCAGGATGCTTTTTTAATTTGATCAGCTTATGTTAAATGGTTATTGAGAAGAAGTTGTTGTCTTTCATTTTTTAATAACAATGGCCATATTTAATGTTAGATTGGCAACATTTGTTCAAACTTGTAACTTCATGCCAGGATGTTCTCTATCAAGATTTTTTTGTTTTTTTGTTTTGGTAACAACTGCCATATTTGATAGTGGTTTAACATCATTTGTACAAAACTGAATGCCCTTCATACCAGGATGCTTTCTGTCAAATTTGGTCCAATTCTGTTTTGCAGATTTTGAGAAGAAATCATTTAAAGGTTTTTCCATTTTTAGTAACAGTGACCATATTTGATGGTGGACTTGCATCTTCTGTAAAAACCTAAAAATCCATCATGCCAATACACTTCCTGTCAAATCTGGCCAAATTCTGTTTAGTGCTTTTTTGTTGTTTTAAGGTTTTTCTATTTGCAGTAACGGTGGCCATATTTGATGGTGAATCAGCATCGTTTGTACAAATTTTAGAAGTCCTTCATTGTACAAACATGAATGCTTTCATGCCAGAATTTGGTTGAAATCTTTCCAGTGTTTGAGAATAGCAAATGCTGAATGGATGACTCATGATGCACAATGGACAACACATGCTGGGCACAGGGCAATGCCATAAGATCAGGACCAAATTAAGATGTCTCCTCTGAAAGCTGTGGGGGCATAAAAACACTCATTTCAGCTGCAAAGGACATATGCATCAGAAATGAAAATGGTCATAAAACAAATGCCAGGTTATAATAAAACTTTTTGGTGACTCAGATTTCTGTGTTTTATTTTTCTCTGAGGTCAACAGTTGTTCCCCTCTTATAAGGCCATTTGTTCTGCAGCAACAAAGTGACCTTATATGAGGAGTTGCCTTTCTAGAGGGGATCACACTGATATAAGTAATAATTACATATAAAGAAAAAAGGCTCAACTAATTTTTAAATATTTGATATTTTCATTTAAAACTCACATACATGTGATTGAATCAATGCGATAAAACTCATATTAATGTTTTCTAAAATAATTATGAATAATCAGCAGTCACTGTGCAAAACCATTTAAAAAACTCAATAACATCAGGGTACAAACATCTAGCTGTAACTATCATTCTCCATCCTATCACTGTTAGTACCCCTATCTCTTTCATCAAGACTATGATATCGTACCTATCTCTGTCCATTCCATTTTTCACTGCTTCAGAATGTATAACTGATGATGTTTATTTGAATCTTTATGACATCAAATTTCTCAGCAATGATCATAGAACTCTCCCTCTTTTGTTTAGTCAAATTGCATTCACTTTTCTTTCTAAACTGAAAAATAATGTCATTTTGCACTTTTTGAACAACTTATTCCTTCACAGACATCTATATCACTATCAAACAAATTTGATGAAACACTGTCTTTACCAAGGAAGTGAGCTTGTTACATGATCAACTGGATATAGTCCAGTACCCTTTCTAACACATCTTGTAATCTAAGAGAGAGAAGCCATAACGACTAATATACCATTTTTACTTAATGGCAACAGGACATTATGCTGAATTAAGCTGAATAATGATGTGCTTCTTAGCTGTTAGCTTTTGTCATCTTGATAATTATTGGTGGTAAGAATAGCCAGTAATTATCAAGGTGAAAAAAAATAACATCTATGGAACATACAGCAGTAAGGATAATCAGATTACTTACCTCTTTGTATGGATTGAAGTTGGGTACTTTATCGCCATGTTGGAAAATGGTCAATATGTCGAATTTAGAAATCATAAAATATTTGTAAGATTTCCATTTGTAAACACCAATATGTCTGCTCATGAGGGGTAAATAATATGATGACTGCTGGCCATATTAGAAGGGTGGCCATCTTTCTAGAGGGGTACTTTTGAAGATAAACTTGTCTGTGCCAAAGGATTCTGGTCATAAAAGGTGGGTGGCTGTTGGTCAGGGGGCCTGTTCAAGGGGAGACTACTATATTGTCAAGCTCTCAAAGAAAGATCAAAATACTGAGTGTCATGTAGTAATAAACAAGAAATTACATATTGATGTCCATTTTTCAACCTCTGATGAATTAAATAATTATACTATGCTTACCTTCCTTTCACAAAGAACAGCCATCACAGATTCTCTTATCAAAGTGGCATGCTTGTAAATACTGAAAAGAATGAAAAATCATCATACTATATTGCTTATGTGTAACATGTGCCGATCTGCTGAAGGCCTCCATCCAGATCTGCTGTCACATAATGTGTCAGCAGATCATTGTCTCCTCTGTTCACTGAAATCATAAGTTAAAGTAGAATGAAATATATAGACCATGACTTGCAAGCACTATATACAACCAAAGATCTAGGTCTATGATATTTACAGCTGGGAATGTGCTACACATAAGCAAATATGGTAATTATTTATAAAGCAAAGCTTAACATCAAATTGAAAGTTTCTGCAGCAAAATATACAATTAAAATGACATATTTTCATTTTTCTGAGTAGAATTTTCATATTTCTTTGCACTCAAAATGTAAAATTATGTGGTACACATAAATAGTAATGAAATTCAAACAAGAGTACTGTGATTGGCACATCATATGCCTGCTCCATGTTTAATAGTCCTCTGTGTAGGCACTAGTAGGGCATAGTTGACTCTGGTGATTATTGACCAATGGGTCTCAATGACCTGGATTTGGTCAAGGTATGTGGTTATGAACTAAACTCACTGTGCATAAACCATTATTTTCTTATTAGACTTACATGACCGTGACCCCAGAATCAACAGGTTTCTTTATTACCCTAAATGCAAGCCATCCACAAAGTTTGATCAAGGAAATTACTCAAGAACACGAGTTATTCTGCAAAACCCATTTTTGTATTGCACCACAATGTCCCTGACCCTTGACCTTCTGACCCCAAATCAACAGACTTCCATACCTTAAGTGAAAGCCCTCCACAAACTTTAGTCAAGATTCTAAGTCTAGAACTAAAGTTATTATGCAAAATGCATTTTCTTTTTTTCAGTCAGTGACCTTGATCTTTGACCTTTTAACCCCAAAATCGTTCTTTCTTACATAACATGCAAGTCATCTACAAACTCTGGTTAAAGTACATGGTTAAGAACTAACATTTTTGTGTATAAACCATATTTATTCTTTCAATCACAGTAAGCATGATCTTGGACCTTTTGATCCCAAATTGATAGGCTTACTTCCTTACCCTGTGTACAAGCCATCCACAAAGTCTGGTACAGGTATGTAATGTATAATGTTATTGTGCAGGAACCATTTTTCTCTTTCCATCACAGTGACCTTGACATCTGGCCCTTTGAGTCCTAAAAAGATAGGCTTCTTCCTTACCACAAGTGCAGGCTATCCACAAGGTTTGATATTGGTATATGATATAGAATTATTGCTATTGTGCAGAAACAATTTTCCTTCTTTCAGTCAGTTATCTTGACTTCATCTTTTGACCTCAAAATCTACAGGATTCTTCCTTACCCCAAGTGCAAACTATCCACAAAATTTGGTTCAGGTATGTGATGCTGAACTCCAGTTATTGTGCACAAACCATTTTTCTGCTTTCAGTCACAGTGAAATTTACCTTTGACCTTTTGACCACCAAATTGATAGGGTTCTTCCTTCCACCCCACCCCCCACCCCCCAGCCACACACCATTCACAAAGTCTGATAACTTTTGATGGTGGAGAACTTGTGCAGAAACAGATTTTGTAACATGCAGATGTGCAGACAAACAGATGGATGGACATCATAACAGCATACACTCCACCTCACATTGGGCATATTAAAACAGATAATTATGAACCAAGGACAACTGACTGTATTTATACATCCCTGTGAAAAAAAGTATCCATCACTTACATTTTAATTATTTTTAATTCAGGGCTACATAAAATACCATCCACTTCATGTTTCTGCACTGGTTCATCAATCAATCTAAGGCCTGATTTCAATTATATAACACAAATTAAAAACAAGATTTTCATATATTTCAGATTCTTGCCAGATGAAACAAACAAACATATGCAAGAAAGAAACAAAAAGACACTGTTATGCTTGTGTAATATTACCCCAAGTAGTCCAGCATATCACAGGCTGCCAGTAATATTCCAGTCGGGTTGGCAATGTTTTTTCCCTTTAGGTTTCTTCCTGAACTTCTAGATCCCTACAAAAGAATATAAGAAAAAATCTGGATTATTCTTGGACACATTCACATTCGAGGGAAAATCCTTTTCTTGTCATGTAAATAGTCCTGCAACGCAAATATTCTCAAATATAACAAATAAGACGATCTAATCTGATAACAGTGTAGACTGAAAAATGTTTAAACAATAAAGGGGCTGATATCTTGTATACACAAACAAGAAAAATCTAGCAACCATTTCCCTGCACTATTAAAGTCATCAATGGCCTCATCTCCCACATCATCTCTTATTTTCCTGAACATGCCCTAAAGGATTAAATCAAAATTTCAAAATCTTAGTGCAAATGTAAATATATACCGTATATACTCGTGTATAATCCGATACAACTGCAAACTACATAGACCCAGATCTGCCATCGCATAATGTGCCGGGAGATCTGGGTCTATGCAGTTTGTAAGGACTAATCAGTAAAACAAACAACAGCATTATGCAACGGCAGATCAGGGTCTATGTTGTTTGCATTTGGACCCAGCTTATACTTGAGTATATATGGTAATACAAAGAAAGGTATACTGTGACTAACTAGCAACAAGATTACATAATCACCATTTTGTCCCTTTTTTTAAAATAAATGTGCAGGTTCTATACCTATCCAAGCCAACCTGGGCCACCTGCCTCAGTGTTTCCTTGGGAAAAGCACTAAACAAAAATTTGAAATAAATGCATATAAGGATGAACCCCGTTAAAACAATGCTGTGAACAGTGTTAGGAAAACGTACCTTTCTGCTTATGCATGCCAGGCTGGAAATCCTAACATATCAGGGTGCAAACTTTAGGCAAACAGTATTTTACCAATGTTTCAAAAATGAATAAAGCAACTCAGTGGCAGTGTGAGGGGGAGGTTTGGGTGGGGGCACTGGGCGAAGGGGGGAAGGGGGCACAGTTAAGAGCTCTTCTTTTGTTTTGCCACACACCCCTCCCCATATAAGACCCCGGTTTCAGGGCTTAGATGTTGGGGGGAGGGGGGTTTGAGGTTAGTAATTGACATAAAAACTGTTCTATTTGGCAAAGTAGGGGTGCCACTAAAGAACACTGCCCCCGGGCGCCTCGGTAGGGGCACCATTAAAAAACATTGCCCCCAGGTGCCTCAAACCCTCGCGCCGCCACTGAAGCAACTGATGTAGAAAATACATAAGTTCCAAAAATATTACAACAGAATTTTAACATTGTTGACAATGGAAAAGTAGCTGTTGCTGCCAGCATAAAAGTGATAAACTTTGTTTTGCCAATCACAAGTGAGACAAAACCATGACATTTTTATTACTACAATTATTATTTTATACCTGTTCAAACACAGCATAATTCTTTCCAATGTTTTGGCCAGCTACAACACCTGGACCTCCAACAATACCAGCAGCAATGCTGCTGAGGATGTTTCCATACAAGTTTGGTAGGACCAATACATCAAATTGCTGGGGTTTTGACACCATCTGTAAGAGTATAGACAATAACTTCTGATTTTATTACACTGGTACTTGCTGTTAATATGTTGAGACTGTCAAACTCAACAAGTGTTGTTGAAAAACAAAATAATTATTCATGAAGCCAAAGTCTGAACTAATTTCACACAGACAAGCATCTACATAGATAGAACAGGAAACATAAACATGTGTATGCTGTAATTTCATAAACAGTACTCCAGATAATTTTTAGATTGTGGGAATATGATACTCCTCAATATTTAACCCAAGGAGTACTACCCACACCTTATATGATAAAACATTGTTCTTACCTTAGCTATGTTTATAGCAGATTTTGTTTATGGTTTGTTTTGGAGAAAGAGAGTGTGCCACCTGTGTGCATTTTAGTTTACTGACTCCTAAATATATCATCAATTATCTCATAAATAATTGGTCTGACATTATAGTAGAATGTCAGCCCTGAAAACTGAGAAAATCTGCCTTGCAAAGAAACTTGAAATCAGTTTTTGTCCTTTACATTCAGCCATAACCAATTTACAAATGAAGATCGATTTTTTTTGCACATGGTAGTCTTAACACCAGTAAATCCTGGCATTTTATTGCTTAGCACCTAAAGCAACATGAACTATACTTAGTGCAATATTAGGTACCATGAGCAGAGAGGTTCTGCTTTTAAATAAGAGTCCCTCGAAGGGACTGACGTTCTACTGGCTGAATTGAATTTCCAGGAATTCAAGATAAGACCATTTCCTCCTTTTAACTGTGGAGTGTTGAAACCATCTTTGATATTCTTCAATGATAACAAGATTTCAAACTAGCTGCTGTGGTGGACATATTGGATGTCAACTTGGCACCATTTTCATTTAGGACCAACGAGGCATCATAAGAAGTCTTCTGATGGAAACCCCATATTGATATGACTTTCCATTTTGGAGAAGCAATGATAACAAGATTTTCAAGATGGATGCCATGATGGCCATATTCGATATCAGATTGGCACCATTTCCATTTAGTACCAACTAGACATCACAAGAAGTCTTTTGGTCAAAGCACAATCTCAATATGACCAGCCATCTAAGAGAACTAGTGATAACAAGATTTTCAAGATGGCCATGCTGGTATGACCATTCATTCAGGAGAAATAGTGAAACCAAGACTTTCAAGATGGCCACTGCGGCAGGCAAACTGAATGTCTGAATGGTACCATTAGGAACTAGACATCATAAGAAGTTAATTAGTAAAATCCCCATGTTGATATGACTATCCATTCTGGAGGAGTAGTGATAACAATATTTTCAAGATGGTCCCTAGTGTGACCATATTGGACATCAGAACAACATCATTTTTATTTACCTCAACGAGACATCGTAGGAAGTCTTTCAGTGAAAACCCCATGCTGATATGACCATTCATCCAGGAGAAATGGTGATAAGATTTTCAAGATGGCCATTGTGGCAGGCATACTGAACGTCTGAATGGCACCATTAGGACCAACTAGACATTATAAAAAGTTGTTTAGTAAAATCCCCATTTTGATATGACCATCCATTCAGGAGGAGTAGTGATAACAATATTTTCAAGACAGCAGATCTACACTATTTTCATTTGGACCAACTATTCATCATAAGAAGTGTTCTGGTGAAAACCCTATGGCAATATTACTTTTCATTCAGGAGGATTAGCAATAACAAGATTTCCAAGATGGCCACTGTGGCAGTCATATCAACATCAGACTGGCACCATTTTCATTTAGAACCAACTAGACATCATAAGAAGTCTTCTGGTGAAAACCCCATGTCAATATGACTTTCCATTCAGGAGGAGTAGCAATAACAAGATTTTCAAGATGACCACTGTGGTGGCCATACTGGACACCAGCTTGACCCCATTTTCTTTTAGTACCAACATCATAAGTCTTTTAGTGAAAAGTCCTGTTGATATGACCATCCATTCAGGAGGAGTAGTGATAACATGATGTTCAAAATGCCCACGGTGGTGGCCATATTTAGTGTCTGAGCAGTACAATTTTCATTTACATCTAACTAGACCATGGGATGAATGTGTGTGTAAAGTTTCATGGCAATCTTTCAAGTAGTTTATGAGTAGTTATAATAAACTTGTGCTAACGGACGGACAGATGATGGACAATAGACCATCCCATCAAGGGCACCATTTTCATTTAGGACCAACTACACGTTATGAGTCTTTTAGTGAAAATTCCATATTGATACAACCATCCATCCAGCAGGAGTAACAATAACAAGATTTTCAAGACGGTTACTATGGCATCCATATTGGATGTTGGATCAGCACCATTTTCACTTTGGACCAGCTAGACATCATATCAAGTTTTTTAGTGAGAACCCTATGTTGATGCTATGAATTCAGGAGGAGTTGCAATAACAAGGTTTTCAAGATGACAGCCATGGCAGCCATACTGGATGTCAGATTGGCAACATTTTCATTCAGGACCAACCAGACATCAAAAGACGTTTTTTTTTAGTGAAAACTGCATATTGATACGCTTTCATAAGGCATGGCATTAACAAGATTTTCAAGATGGTCATATATGGCTGCCACAATTGTCAGATCAGTACCAATTTCAATTAGGACCAACTGGACATCATAAATGTCTTTTAGTGAAAACTCCATGTTGATATAACTATCCATTCAGAAGTACCAGCAATAACAAGATTTTCATGATGGCCTTATTAGATGTCCATGGGTCACCATTTTCATTTAGGACCAATAAGACATTGGGATCTATGTGTTTTTACAGTTTAACAGCAATCCTCCCATTAGTTTAGGAGGAGTAGCGTTAACAACAAGCTTGTGCTAATAGATGCTGGGTGATGGATGGATGATGGATGACAAATGAAAGGCCATCACATCTATGATCAGTAGAGCTACTAAATGAGCAAACATGTTCTTCTTCCTTTTTGCCAACTTTAAAATGCAAATGTGGACTGACCAATCCAATATGATATATTATTAGTGTTTGATATTTTCTGCTTGTGAAAATAAACTTAAAAGAAAAGTTGGGCTTGTTAAGTACTAACCTGCATACTAGCATTGTCAACAATCATATCATTAAACTTAATGTCCGGGTACTCTTTTGCAACCTTCCTGCAGCAATTCAAGAACAAACCATCACCAAGTTTCCTGAAAAGAGAATATTTTCATAAAGTAGATCAGTTAGTTTCTGGAAGTAAATGGATTAAAAATGTTAATTATTAGGTAATCTAAAACTATCTACATATTTTATAAAATCTGGATCCACAAAAGAGTTATACTCTACTGTTACAATGTACAAGTTTGGAATATTGTCATTGTCTGTACCTTTCAAGCATCTTGGAAATATAACATAAAATATACAAGCTAGCCCTCAAGCAATAACTTTGTTACCCTTCTGCACTACAGAAATTCTGCTTTGAAATCAGATTGCTGATGCAAACTAGATTTGTGTTTGTAAAACATTTATGTTCCCACTGCAGACTTAAATTCAACAAGTCCAACAAGTTAAAAAATTCAGAACATTTGCTATAATGGCATGAAAATCTAATTACCATCTATACTTGCTTATAAATCAATTCCAACTGCAAACTACACAGACCTTGATCTGTCATCACATAATGCACCAGCTGATCAGGATCTATGTTGTTTGTTCTACTGATAACTCCTTACATGCTGTCTAGACCCAGATCTGCTGGCACATTATTTGACAGCAGATTTGGGTCTGTGCAGTTTGCAGCTGGACTTGACTTATAAGGAAGTATATAGGGTACTTCATCTACATATGCATACAAACATGCATACCAAATTTCATTTGTCTATCTCAAGTGGCCTTTGCCTAACTGTGCTAACAAGGTTTATGTCAAAAAAGTGAACAGTCCAAAAAATGAAACAATGTGTTAAAAAAAAAAAAAAATGAAAAATTACTCTAATGGTCTGAAAATTGAATGAGGTAGATGCAAAATTATTATGTTATGAAAATTCATTTGACTACCTGGTGTTTTTTTTTTTGTTTTTTTTATAATCTAGGTCCGTAATGTTAGAAAATGTGTAAAACAATTGAACAAGAGTATGATAAACAGTGTATTATGTATCTGCCATGTATTAATAGTATTATTATACTTATTTTATGAAAAAACATCTTTCATTGATTGGATACTTGACCCTTTGACTCTGAAATCAATAAGTATCTTCCTTGTCTAAAATGCAACCTGTCCACAAAACCTGATCCAAGTAAAAAGACAAAGAATTCAAGTTATTTTACATAAACCTTTTTTCTTCTTTCAGTCTTGGTGACCTGGACCTTTGACCTACTGACCCCAAAATAATGGGTGGCATTCTTGTCTCAAATGCAAACCATCCACAAAATTTGGTCATGATCTGTGGCACAGAACTTGAGACATTCTGTGGAAACCATTTTCCATCTTGGGGTCCCTTGAAAATGACCTTGGACTTTTCAATAGGTGTCTTAACAACCAAAAGTACTTTTTACTCTGCATGAAGGAAACAATCAGAGACAAATCCTTCCATTTTTCAAAACTATTATAAGGAACTTCTCCCCACATTTAAGAACTACACAAGAATTTTTACTGACAACTCAGAGGATGGTGAAAAGGCAGCTGCAGCCTTCATTAGTGGAAATAACACTACAAAACTTCATTTGCCAGATGGTGCATCAATATTTTCAGCAGAAATGTGGGCAATATATCTTGCCCTTAAATATATAGAAACCAAAAATATTTTAAACTCAACCATCTTCTCTGATTCACTATCAGGACTTCAGTCACTCCACAATAGGAAGTTGGAAAATTCATTATTGACCAACATTCTCATTAAACATACCAAGTTGTGTATCTCTCACAATATACTGTTGGTTACTCAGTCATGTCAGTATTAAAGGTAATGAAAGAGCAGACCGCGCTGCCAAAATAGCCCTATCTCTAGTGTCATGGAATGATGCTGTCAATAACCAACTCCTGATGGTCAAACTCTCCTTAGGCAAATGGTCTCCCTCCTACAGAACCATCCATAAAGAGAAAGTAATCATTGCATGAATTAAAATTGGTCATACTTACACAATCCACTCTTACATATTAAAGGGTGAAGATCCACTCAAGTGTATTTCTTCAATGAACCCTTTACTGTGAGGTACTTCCTCATTAACTGTTTCGATCTCCAACCTATACATGATCGTTACTATGTTCAGCACATGAGCTTTCTGATATAGTAAATGTGTCTTGTATTTTAAATTTCTTCAAGGAAGTTAACATTTATTCCAAAATACAGCTTATGTGCAACCTATTTTACTTGAGTATTCTTAACCAACATATGTACTGTCAATCACCCAAAATATCTTTTATTATCTAATTACCCTTTACACATACAATTTACATTACCCATTGATCAGGAACTTTCATATATTATCCTCATCATCTCATTGTTTTTGTTCTTGCTTTTTACCACTTGTTGAACGTGAACCACTTTTCATGCATAAATCATATATCACCTTTTTGTGGCGCTATATAGCTTTACAGTGCTGGTGTGCTGTAAAATCCCAATCAATCAATCCTTGTGTCAAATGCAAGCCATCCACAAAGTTTGGTCAAAGTATTTGGTAAACAAGAGTACCATGAATGTTACATTATACACCTGCTCCATGTTTAATAGTCCTCTATGAAGGCACTAGTACGGTATGGTTGACTGGAGAATATTGACCAATGAGTCTCAATGAACTTGACCTCTGCTCAAGGTATGTGGTCTTGAACTAAACTTGATGTGAAGAAACCATTTATTTTTTATCAGACTCACCATGACCTTGACCTTTAACCCCAAAGATCTATAACAGGGTTAGAAGTGAAATTGACTTTTAAAATTTGAGTTTTTTTAAAAAGTTTTTTTCAAGGTTTAAATTTTTTTTCTTCTGGGACTCAAGACACAAAGCAGGAACAAGATTATCTCAATGGTAAGCATAACATTTATTAACAATATGAATATCCCCATAAAGAGAATAGGGACTCTGCTACAGAGCGGTGAAGAGACCATTCCATGAAGACTGTTTTGCCCGACCTGGGCATACTGTCTGCTAATATCTTCTTCTTCCCCGGAATGTGGCACTTTGCAAGGAATGTGGCTGACTCAAAGGGTTTTCCCTTCCGAGGTATCCAGTAAGGGAGGTTCCACCTCTATGTAAAGGGGCATGTGAGCTTCCTTGATGTTGGAGATATGCTACTATGGGCGTGTTGTCGGAGGAGACCATGACACAATGGCCCCTTACTCTGTCAATGCATCATAAAACACTTCTGGTAAAAGAATATTAATCCAAACAAAGATTGAAGAAAACGGACTTCAAACCATGCAAAGATTAAAGCGAACACAATGCTAATGCTGTTGATGATCCAACAATGTTATGCCATTATGGGTCTATCAAATGAATGATGGAATAAAATGACCGGATGTCTTTAATTTGCATAATTTGTGCGATTTCTCAACCGCTAGTCTAGCCTAACGAAAAACCACATGCAAAAAAGCATTTTTTGTGGGGTTGGTGTAGAGCTGTTCATCATTTTAAAAAATTTTTAGTTTATTTTTTTTATTTAGGTTTTCTTCATTTTTGGGGGGCTTTTTTTTTAGGTTTCTAACGTCAAAATGAAAGTTTAGGGTTTTCAAGGTTTTTGAGGTCCACTGCTGACCCTGCTATAAGTTCTTTATTGCCATAAATAAGTCATCTACAGAGTTTGTTCAAGGAACTTACTTAATACAAATATTATTATGCAAAACCCTTTTACTTCAAGTCACAATGACAGTGAACATTGACTTTTCAACCACCCTCCCACAATCTACAGGCCTCTTACTTACCTAAACTGCAAGCCCTCCTCAAACTCTGCTCAAGGTAGAGTCTAGAACTGAAGTTATCATGCAAAAAACATTTTTCTTCATTCAATCATTAAAGTTTATCTTTGAACTCTTGATTGAAAAAATCAACAGGCTTCTTTCTTACCCAATGTGTAACCCAGCCACAAACTATTGTGAGAGAACATGGTCGAGAACTGACATTTTTGTGCAGAATATTTTTGTTCATTTTTCGGCCAAAGTGACCTGGACCACGGACCTTTTAACCAAAACTTTATAGGCTTGTACCATTTTTTTATCCCTTCAGACATAATAACCTAAGGTTTTGACCTTTTGACACAGAAATCAACTAGCTTCTTCCTTACCCCAAGTGCAAGCTACCCACAAAGCTTGGTCCAGGTACGTGGTGTAACACTAATTTTATTGTGAGGAAACTATTTTGGTTCTTTCAGTCACAGTGACCTTGATCTTTGACCATCTGACCCCCAAATTTATACACTTCTTCCTTACACCAAGTGTACGCTATCCATAAAGTCCTGTCCATGTCTGTGATGTAGAACAAATGTTATTATGTTGACACCATTTTTCTTCTATCTGTCACAGTGATCTTGACCTTTGACCTTTCGACCCTAAAATCAATAGGCTTGAGAACTGTTTTATGGAAGGCACATAAAAACCCAAGATATCATGTGTACACCATTTTTCTTCTTAGAGTTACTATGACCATTACCTTTGACCTTTAAACCCCAAATTTATTAGGTGTCTTCTTATCTCAAATGCAAGCCATTTACAAAGTTTGGTCATGGTATCTGGTAAACAAGTCAAGTTATTATGTGAAACTGTTGTACTTCTTTTAGTTCCTGTGACCTTGACCATTGACATTCTGAGCACAAATCCAACAAGTTTCTTCAAGCTAATTGCAAAGTTTGGTAATGATAGATGGTGGAGAACTCAAGTTGCTGCGTGCGAACAAAATATGAAACAGATGGAGGAACATAACATGATATGCTCCACCTTATGGCAGGCATAAAAATAGCTTTAATGGCCAGAAAATATTATCAGGTCATCTTGATATGCATATAGATATGCTAACCAATATTTAATTTCTCTACAAGTAGTTTTTGCTAACAACCTTCTCTGAATAGACAGATGTATGGAAAGACAGGACCAAATCAGGATGCCCCTGCTGCAAGAATTGGGAGCATAAGAATGAATCCATAACTGTTGTATTTATAAAGGTTCTAATATCACTTCATAAATAATGTGAACCACGCTGTTGCACAACATAAAGAAAACTCAGGAATGTTAATGAGTTGTGTTAAGACTGTTCAGTATTGCAATATAAAACTCCAATTCTCTAAGATGAAAGTTATGAAGCACAATGAATAATACAATGTGCCAATCATTACAAGCAGCTTGTAGAATACACTGTTCAATTCATTTTGTGAATATCATGTTTAATAAACATTTATTTAAGATCATTAATGAAAAAGTTAAGCATTCCCATGATGAAATAATACAACTCTTGAAAATTCTTAACCATGCTTATGATTTCTCAGTATGTATGAAACTTAAAAATGTGCACATGTTACTTACATTATATTTGCTTTATGAACTGCTGTTACTTTTTTTCTGCCATGTTTCTTGGCAAATTCAAAGGCATATCTTGCAATCTGGCTTGATTTCTTCTCTGTTATGATTTTTAGACTCTGGATAACACCTGGCACATTCTGGAAATATTTGTAAGCATGATGATTAAAAATATGATAAGAAGTTTTCAAGAGTACAAAAAGACTCTTAAAAACAAAATGTTGCTTTTCATAAAGTTCATAATTAATTACCAAAGTTTTCTTCAAGCCTAAGTAGTCTCCCAAGAACAAATATTAATCTCTACAGCTTTATTTTTCCCTATCATGTCAGGACTGTTCCGGTAAAATATACCTGGGACACAGGGAAGGCACTTTTAATGTGGTATAGTCACCCATAGATGCAATTTAGAATTTTGTACCATTTTCATATGAACTCTTGGAGTAATCAGAGTACCCTGGCATATATTTTTTGAAAAAGTGCCTTCCCTGTGTACAATGTATGTTTAAATGAAAAAGCCCTCAGCACACATGGTACATATCTGCTTTTTTTTCTCTTTTTTTTGTTCACCAAGTGCATAATGTTCAACTAAAAACTTTATAAACAAAAGGAAAAATTAAAGTTTAGGTACAGATGGCAAAAGTACATGTACATAACACGAGTTCCTCAATGGGCCTCACACTCTACTCTCTGAAAAGAATATCCAGGAATTCAGGATAAGACCATTTCTTATTTATACTGCTGAGTACTGAAATTATTTCTGATATTCTTGAGTGATAAGATTTTCAAATGAGCCACTGTGGTTGCCATATTGGATCTAAGACTGGCACCATTTTCATTTAGGACAAACTAGACATCATTAGAACACTTTTGGTGAAAACCACATGCAAATATGATCATCCATTCTGGAGAAATAGCGATAAAAAGATTTTCAAGAAGGCTGTCATGGCTGCAATATTTGATATAAGATTGACATCATTTGCATTTAGGACCATCTAGATATAAGAAGTCTTCTGGTGCAAACCCTATGCCACTATGACCACCAATTCTGAAGGAGTTGTGATAACAAGATTTTCAAGATGGCCACCATGGTGGCCATACTGAATGTCAGATCAGCATCATTTTCATTCAGGACCAATTAGACACCATAAGATATCTTCTGATAAAAACTCCATGTCACTATGACTTTACATTTAGGAAGTGTAGCGATTATCAGATTTTCAAGATGGCTGCCATGGTGGCATTACTTGAGGTCAGATCAGCAACATTTTCATTTAGGACCAACTAGATTATCATAATTAGTCTTTTGCTGAAAACCCCATGTTGAAATGACTTTCTATTTAGAAGGAGTAATGATAACAAGATTTTCAAGATGGCAATATGTTGGCCATATTGGATGTCAGTTCAGCACAATTTTCATTTAGGACGAACAAGACATTTGGTGAAAAAAACCCATGTCAAGGATTTTCTATTTAGATGGAGTTGCTATAAAAAAAATTCTAAGTCGCTGCTGTGACAGTCATATTTGGCTGTCAGATTGGTACTGTGTTCATTTAAGACCAATTAGACATCATAAGAAATCTTTTAGTGAAAACCCTGTGTTGATATGATCATTCACTCAGGAGGAGTAGTAATAAACAAGAACTTCAAGATGGCTGCTGTGGTATAGCAGCACCATTTCATTTAGGACCAACTAGACATCATAATAAGTCTTATGGTGAAAATCCATGTCGATATGACTTTCCGTTCAGAAGCAGAAGCAATGGCAAGATTTTCAAGATGTGCCATGGTAGCCACACTGGATGTCAGATCACCACCATTTTCATTTAGGATGAACTAGACATAATAAGAAGTCTTTTAGTGAAAACCCCATGTGAATATAATCATCCATTCAGGAGTAATAATAAAAATATTTTAAAGATGGCCACTGTGGTGGCTAATTTGATGTCCAAACAGGACCATTTTCATTTAGGATCAACCAGACCTTGTGATGAATGTGTGTTAAAGTTTCATGGCAATTCTGCAAGTAGTTTCATTGGAGTAGCAATAACAACCTTGTGCTAACAGACAGAAGGATAACAGATGATGTACAACAGGCTATCCCATAAGCTCTTCTGGCCTATGGCTAGCACAGCTATAAAAATGACACCAGATGAATGATGCTATATGTTATGAATGAACTTACCCCTACTATAAGATATGAATTTCAAAGTTCAGGGTAAAGTTATAAAAAAATCTTTCTGTAAGATATAGAAATATTAAGTTCTTGTTGCAGTGCATTAACTTTTATTTGTATATTCATTTATGTGTGGAGTTGCTCAGTTCACCTTTATCATATAGTAAGATTGCAATTAATCACATTTTTCATTTTTCTTTGATTTATAGTGCAAATGTAATATTCTCACCTACCATATATACTCCCGTATAAGTAGAGTCCCACTGCAAAACTGCACAGACCCAGATCTGCCATCGTATAATGCGCCAGCAGATCTGGGTCTATACAGTTTGCTAGGAGTAATTAGTAGAACAAACAACACAGACCATGATCTGCCATTGCTGAAGCGAGTATATATGGTACCAGAAAGAGTTATCTTGGAATTTATCCTCCCTAAGATTATCATATCTTACACTAATGGTAGATCAAATGAACTACATACAAAGGTACTAAACAAGAAAAATTATATATTCCATTAAAAATGTTCTGGCAAAACATGATTGTAAATAGTCAATTAAACTCACATTTTTCTCATTTACTGCACAAATTGTTACAGTTTATATTAAGTACCATGGACAGCTAAGGTACTGGCCTGTGATCTTAACACACTGAGCTTGAGTTTGAGTTTTCACATTCCTCCCATCAAAAGAGGCATTACAAAAGTAGAGCCGTTTGTAATTGGCTAACACCAAATACTTAGCTCAAACTCAAGTTCCAAAGTAGCATAATTTTCAGACTTGATGAACTGTGGTTCTTTAGGTGGAAGAAACAAGGGAACCTGGTGAAAACCAATGAGTTACCACTAACCTTGTTGACTACTAGAAAAAAGCTGGCACCTCAAAGGTACCAAACAAATCTGTTAACACTGCTTATTCAGGCTCCCTGTATATGAATCCATCTATCAATTTTTTAACAAGATGTTTACATGTAAAAACATGAGCCTCCTCACCAACAGGAGCACATTCAGAGAAGCTGACAATATAAAGTCT
This sequence comes from Margaritifera margaritifera, assembly GCA_029931535.1. Taxonomy (NCBI): domain Eukaryota; kingdom Metazoa; phylum Mollusca; class Bivalvia; order Unionida; family Margaritiferidae; genus Margaritifera; species Margaritifera margaritifera. The sequence goes on from JAQPZY010001066.1 coordinate 394,758, forward strand.
GGTATGAAGGACTGATACTGAGGCAAAAAGAGTTAAGAACCTTGCAAAGAAATATGCCAACACAGCTGAATCAGGCTGACCTTGACTAATGACGAAGCCACCATATGGGGGAAATATTACTGCAAATATACTACTTATTAAGAGGATGCGAGGAATGGATAGCTCAAAATACAAAGGACACCAAAGCATGAAGATTAAGTCACAGTGACCTACTTTTCATATGGTTGTATTACTCTTTCTGAGATGCATCCACATACCAATTTCATGAGTGAGATGAAATGGGGTCCAAGATATTGAGAATGTAACAAACAAAAAGCTTGAAAATACATAAGACATTCAAAGTATGCAAATTAGATCAAAGTGACCTAGTTTTGGTATGGCTAAGTCTCTGTGAGATACACCTACATACAAATTTTCATGAGTGTAGGTGAATAGGGTACAAGATATTTAAGGCATAATGAATGAACAGCAGAAAATACAAAGGTCATTCAAGCAGGAAATTAAATCACAGTGACTTAGTTTTGGTATGGTTGAGTTACCCTGTCAAAAATTAATCCACGTTCCAATTTTTTTCTGTAAGCAAAATAGGTCCAAGATACTGAGCATGTAATAAATAGCTGAGTGCTTATTAAGAAGGACCAACTTTGAATCTAGCAGTTATAGGTTTAAGTCAACACAGTGGTGATGTGTTTCTTTCCTCCACACCTTTCTGAAAAATTGAATGCCAAGATCCAGAATATGAAGAACCCTTTCCTCTCATAGACCTGCATGGCCACATGCAAAAAGTTTATATATTTGCCATCCAGTAATGAGATACCTCATGCTCTAGGTTGGAGTACTCCCCTTCTGTGTTCTCTCGAATTAGAACGATGTCAATATTTTTGTGCTTTGCTGCTACACCAGGAAGCGACTTGCACCATACTATACTGGCAAATAGGTTCAGTTCAGTCCTGCATCAAAGAAAATAAGATCTGATAAAAAAAACTGGCACTTTTAAGGTAAAGAAAATAAAAGGTCCAAGTGGGCTTCATACTGCTCACTTGGTCTAGAAATCAAATGTAGTAGTAATAATGCAGGTAACTTTGTTAAAGACATTCATATCAGGATAATTTCCAGCCATCTGGTTGAAGTTGGTGGTAATTGAAACACTGTTTAACTGTGATTACTAAAAATTTCCCTTACTCAGATCATAAATATTTTCAAGTTCGAAATTTTCGGCAATATCACACTGCCTTCATCAGCGACTACTGTTGATCACGTGACTTACAATGGTCACGTGATATGATGAGACTGGTGTAGATAGGAGGTAGTTCAAGCCCCTCGTCCCTGTTTAGTGTTGGCCTCCGCTTTCGTATTTGAATTGCGTTTCAGCAGTCACCGCTCTAAGCATTTCATATCTCGATTGTACTTGCCATAGTCCATTCATGCTATCAGTCAAACTCAAAGGTGTCAACATGTCAGCTTTGAAAGCAAGGCAGTTTTTGTCCTTACATGAAAGAATCTATGCAATTCATTTGCTGGATAGTGGAAAAAGTAGCCGTGCAGTTGCACCAGAAATGGGAGTCAGATCCAAGGGATTACTAAGCATAAGCGAGATATTATGGCCGATTTTGAGAACAATGTTAATCCGTAGTGTAAGAGATAACATACAATCACACCAAATGAGTAGAGATACATGTACACTGCACTTTTGATATCCCTTACAGTTTATATGCTACTAACAATAGCCACAGGAAACTTCTTTTCATTCCCTACTCATCAAAGATCTCTAACAAAAGCAGACTGTCTTTTGATCTCAGTGAGTTTGAGCAACTGCTTAATCCATCTATTGTTTGAAGTGTGAACACAAGTTTTCATGCCTAATTATACCAGATGGCCTAACAAAAAGTCAGTCCTGTGTTTGACAATCACAGGTAAACTGTCAATTAGTAATTTTATTTAGACGCTGTTTCTACTGATAAGTGATGATTTAATGCAAATGATGGATTAAAGTGGAACTTTTTATTTTATTAATTTGTTATTTTTCTTTTTGCTAAATAGCTAAACTAAATATATGTATCTTGGAGGATTAACAATAAGATTTTCAAGATGGCTGCCATGGTGGCCATATTGGATATCAGATGCGCAACATTTCCATTTAGGACCAATTAGACATCATAAGAAATCTTCTGGTGAATCACAATGTCGATATGACCAACCATGTAGGAGAATTAGTGATAGTAAGATTTTCCAGATGACCATTGTGGTTGCCATATTGGAGGTCAGACTGGCACCATTTTCATTTACGACTACCAACTAAACATAATAAGAAGCCTTTCAGTGAAAACCCCATGCTGATATGATCATTCATTTAGGAGAAGTAGTGATAACAAGATTTCAAGATGGCCACTGTGGTGGCCATATTGGATGTCTGAGCAACAACATTTTCACTTGGGATCAACCAAACATCATAAGAAGTCTTTCAGTAAAAACCCCACTGATAACCATCCATTCAAGAGGAGTAGTGATAACAAGATTATTAAGATAGCAGCAGTGACAGCCATATTGAATGTGCGAGCACCACCATTTACTTTTAGGACCGATTAGACATCATAAGAAGTCTTCTGGTGAAAACCCCATGTAGCGATAACATGATTTTCAAGATGGCCACTGAGTGGTAGCCATAATGGATCGGCACCATTATCATCAATAAAACATACTTAATGTTAGGAGGAGCAGGGGTTACAAGATCTCAAGATTGCCACCCTAGTAAATGTATTGAATTTCAGAGAGACATGATTTTCATTTGCAATAAAAATTAGGATGAAAGGATGCAGTGTGAATCTTGTTTCATAATGACCTTCCAAATGGTTCAAGAGAAGTAGTGATAACAAGATTTTGAGGATAGCTGCCCTGGCAGTTATATTCAATGTCAGAGCTACACCACTGTCAATAAGGCTAAAATAGAGCTTCTCCATCAGTTAAAGAGAAGTAGTAGTAACAAGAAATTGTCTGCCAGGCAAGTGATAATGGAAACTGAGTTATGGACCTGAGCCATCACATTAGCTCCACCTACATTCAAAAAAGGTGTATATTCATTGAATAATTATTACAGTGCATGCAACAGCTCAAATAATCTTGGTCTACTGATGTTTTGTTAACCCCATTTCTTTTTATATTGACATGTGTAAACTATCAACTATTTCCTTTATAACTTTTGTATAACTATCTTTATCAAAAGCATGTGTAAGTCATGTGTGAAATTACACAAAAATGCAAAAAACAGGATTATAAATTAAACTTACTGATGCCATATTTGCCTATGAAGATAAAATTAGTGGAGACACTTAAATAATGGTTGTTACTGTTGTCCATTTTTAATGAAAGCAGGAATAAATGAAAGAAAAATGGTTTTTATCACCAAATTAGGTACAATGTAACCTTTCTGAACCAGCCAGCCATGGGGTGGCAAAGCTCCGAGATGGCTGGTAAAGGGAGATAACAAAAAGTTACAGGTAATCAAAGTTGTATCGAAATATATCTGTACTCACAAATGTGCAATAAGTATGTCACTGTTACACATTTTAATTAATAAATGACTACTTAGTTTGATATAGAATAATCTAGGAAGCACTCTGGCATAATGAAGAGAAACTTGTTATGTTCTGGATATTATGCTAGGAGACATAATGCTGTGTCAGCCTTATAAGAAGCACAGAAATACTTGTATACTGTACATAACCTCTATACATAATTATAGTACTGTTATTATAAACTGACATAAGATACCTGCCAAATTGTCAGAGGGGGGGGGGGCGGTTGAGGCTACCCTAAGTTTGTTCTAAATAATTCTCCAGTGGTTGGCAAGTTGACAGCTGGAGCATTTCATTATTTATATAGATGAATCTAGTGTCATACCTGAGAAGAACATTTATGGATCTTGTAGCTATGGTATCTAGCCTGGTTTCCACATTTCCTGCAATTATGGAAATAAAACCTTAATTAAGGAATATTCAGGTGTAAATATAGAGAGAGTTCTTAATAAAGTTGTGATGACTTGTACAAACAACATAAACATTTAACTTTCAAATGTAACTGGTGGATTATACTTTACACTTCTTCTATCAGACATGATCATAAAACACTCAGAAAATGTGCTGGATGAAATCAATAAAAAACACATACGCGAACAATGTTGGTAGATGATGGCTGTTTAGATTTAATGTGCGCTTGCAATCATTCACAAAATTCAATGATCCATGCCAGTTAAATGATTGAGAGAAAGAGTAGTGCATGCAAGATGATAGCAATAAAAACCACGTACACAAATGATGTATGTAGATGATGGATGAAACTGTTTTGATTTAATGTGCACATGCAAAAAATCGCAAAATTAAACAATCCAGTAAATTATGGAGAGAGAGAGAGAGAGAGATGAGTGTGTGCTGGATGAAATCAATAAAAACCGCACACACAAATGCACACACACACACACACAACCAATGTAGGTAGATGATGGAAGAGGGTTTTTCAATTTAATGTGCACTTGCAAAAATCACTAGATTAAATAATCCAGTTAAATGATTAAATGAATATTATAAAGATGGGTAAAAGACACCAGATTTGCATCAATCAATTCACAGAGACCCTGAGACATGAAGACAGCACCAAAATTTTATATAGTACCTAAATGATAGAGAGAGGATAGATAAAAACTGACACATAAAATGAAATAGAGCTTCTTTTGATTTAAATATTTAGAGATAAGTATCTATTATAGAAGTTATACCCAGAAAAACTCTCAATTCCTTATCTATACAGTGGTTCCTGTCTTATAAGACCACCACTTAAACAGCAGGAAAGTGGCCTTATAACAGGGGTGGCCTTTCTAGAGAGGGATCACACAGATGTGAGTAATAATTACATGTAAAGTAAAAATGGCGCAACTAATTTTAAAATATTTAATAGTTTCATTTAAAAATCACAGGCATGTTATGGAATCAATGTGATAAAACTTGTATTCATGTTATTTAAAATAATTATGAATAATTATTAACTGGGGTGCAAAACCACCTTGTCAATAAAATTTGGGTACAAATATCCGGCTGTAACTATTAGGCGTGAAACGATTCATCAATATATTGATGCATCGATACTTTTGCCGTATCAATACACTTATCAATACAAGAGGTGAAGAATCGATACAAAACGATATCTACCCTATATAAGTTACTTTAATCCTCAGCAGTCATGAATAATTATTAGTCGTTTGACTTCTTATTCTTTAAACTGAGAATCGATAATGTATCGTATCGTAGGCTGTGTATCGTGAATCGTATTGATATGCGGCACAGGTGTATAGTTTCACCCTTAGTAACTATCATTCTCCATCCATTCTATTTTCCCACTGCTGCAGAATGTATAACTGACAATGTTTTTTTGATCTCTCTGACATCAAATATCTGGACAGTGATCAAAGGACTCTTCCTCTTTTCATTTAGTTGAATTGCTTTCACTTTTCCTTCTAAACTGTGAATGTCTGATGACATTTTGCACTTTTTGCAATAGCTTATTCCTTCATTGGCAATTTGTAGTTTTTACATGAAATGCTCATTGTTTACAAAGGAAGTGAGCTTGTCACATGTTCAGCTGGTTTTAGTCTGGTATCCTTTCAAAATACATTTCATAATCTATAAGAGAAAAGGCACAATGGCTAACATACCATTTTTACTTTATGATGACTGGATGTCACGCTGACTTGAGCTGTTAGCTTCTGTCATCTTGATTATCAGTGGTAATAATAGCCAGTAATTATCAAAGTGACAAAACCTGACATCTTAGGAACACAGTGTAGTAAGGATAAGTTTGGTTTGGTTTTGTGGGCTCAGCACCTTTTTTTTCAAACCATGATAGGCTATACATAGCGGCCAGTATATTTAGTGAAGGAAGAACCCAGGAAGACCTTAGGAAGAACCACTAACCCATGGGAAGCCACTGGCAAGTTTTCTCATATACCTATGTTGGCCAAGCCGAGATTTGAACCCCTGCAGAAGACAGAGGTGAGATGTCAGTGATCTGTAATGGCGAGCGCCTTAGACCACTCGGCCACTCAAGGCCCCACAGTAAGGATAATCAGATTACTTACCTCTTTGTGTGACTGAAGTTAGGTACTTCATCTGCATGCTGGTAAAAATGTCAATGTGTTGAATTTAGAAATCAACAAATATTTGTCAGATTTCTATCCATAAACCCCATTATGTTTGAGTTTTTGCACTAATATGCCAGCTCCTGGCCATGTTACAGGGGTGGCCATTCTAGAGGAATACTTTTAACACAAGCTCATTAGTGCCAACAGATTCTATAACGCAAGTGGCTGCTGGTCAGAGGGGCATTCTAAAGAGGGAACCACTATATTTGTAAATCTTGTGTGCCTGCAGCAAACAGTTTTAACATATACTATTACATTTGCCCCTTGAGTCTTTATATTTAATCTTTGCAAATAAAACAAGCAAATTCAGTGAATTTTTGGGGTGAGGTCATCATTCCTAAACCTCAGAAAGTTATAAAACTACAGAGAGACAGGGAAACTATAACTGATAACTTCAAATATCTCAGCCATAATGTTGACACTGAAGAGAGCACCCCCCCCCCCCCTCATGTTGTATGCAACACACCTTCTAGTGATGTAGAAGTATACCAAGTTTCATCCCTTAATCTCAAATGGGTTTAAAGTTATAGAGCAGAAGGAAAAGGATGACGGAAAACTGAAAATATTGAGCTGAGACCTTCGCCTAAATGATACAAACCTGTATGTGGTATATGACACACCTTCAAGTGATGATGTACAAGTATGCAAAGTTTCATCTCTTAATCTCAAATTGGTTTAAGGTAAGAGTGCAAAAGGGAAAGGATGACCGAAAACTAAAAATACTGTGCCATAGCCTTCACACTGAATACAGAACCCACAATGTGGTATGTGACACACTTCTAGTGATGATGTCAAAGTATACCAAGTTTCATCCCTAGACCTCAAATGGATTTAAAGTTATAGAGCAGAAGGAAAAGGATGATTGATGGAAAACTGAAAATGATGAGCCATGACCTTCACCTAAATGATAAAACCTACCTAGTTATTTTCGTTTTTAATTAACAAAAAATATAGGAATTGTATTATTATTATTAAATAAAAATATTTATATTGTAGAAGCTTATTGAGTTTTGCTGAATGACAGCAACTGACTGACTACATGGTATCATTGGCAGCTGATGTAACGGACCTTAACATAAAGAATTAGGTCCTTATGGCTATTTCTTCTGAGTCAACTGAATTTGGAGCTGCCTGCGCTTTTATGATCTTTTTCCCCAATTCTTTTCTAACTGTTGTGTATCACATAAGTATGTAAGTTTCACATCTTAGTCAGCTGCTAACCTATAGCTGACATGGATGAGAATCTCACGCAGCATACAGCACATACCATTTACCTATAGTGGATGGTATTGTGACCGCTTAAGACAGTGCCTTGATTAAATGATCAAAATATTCTCCAGTGGTATTCTTTGGAATACAGAGTTATAATCTGCCCTCTCTCAAACCAAAAAGAGGAGTGGATGAGAGACAAATGCAATTATGATTATGACAAATGACCATGATATTCTTTACTCTGTCTATACCAAAGTGACCAGACAATGATGAAAAGATTCGTAAAATTTGGGTTATTTTTTTTCTTTCATGCAGTGACTTTGTGTACTGCAAAGAAATAAATGTTGCTATTTCAGAATGAGTTGGTTGATGGCAACAACTCAATTTCTTACAAGTTTCTAAAAGCACTGATTATTTGAAAATTTTTGGCACTTTCTGGTGGGTGCACATTATGTCACAACAGTCTCTTAAATCACCTACCTACATAATTTGTGTATGTGTGGTTTTTTATTGATTTCATCCAGCATCCATTAATCTCCATCACTCTCCAACTTTCAGTCCTGGACACAAACAATTACTTCAAAAGGATGTTAAAAATTATAGCTTTTTTTATTGTTTATAAATATATGTAATTGATTATATAAAGACAATCTAAAGGAAAAAATACCTGCATGAGCATCAGATCGAGAGTGTAATGCAAAACTATGCTAACATACTGTACACGTAGCAAATGTATGTGTGCCATAGTTTTGTGCTCGATTCTAAAAAAAATAATGACACTTTATATACATGTAAGTAAAGAACAAGATCTGATATGGTAATTTAGTTTTAATTTATTATTACTTCATGAAAATGAAAATGTCATGACATGGATGAGGGATTAACTTTTGCTAGGTGTGAATACTCGCTTGTAAGTCGAGTCCAACTGCAAACAACATAGACCCTGATCTGCCATCACATAGTACACCAGCAGATCAGGGTCTATGCTGTTTGGTTTACTGATTACTCCTAACAAACTGCATAAACCTTCATCTGCCAGCACATTATGCAACAGCAGATTTTGGTCTGTGCAGTTTGCAGTTGGACTCGACTTACAAATGAGTATAGACGGTAACTGACACTGTCATTGTACAATGTGGTGTCTTGACAAATAAATGCCTCAAAAATAAATATGAATGATGTAGGAAATATGAAATCATCATACACTTAAGATTACCATAGCACTTAAAGAAAAGGTGACTTGACTTTTGAGGCACTTGGAAGAAGCTCATTCGTTACACGAAACTCCTCAAAACATGGATTGAACAGCTGAAGTCTTGGTAATCTTTCTCACTGAAAACCTGTGTGATACACTGCTTAAAATCTCATAAACTTTTATATCTGCACTGACTTTCATGTGTTTTGAAATAAAAATTATACTGTGGATTGTGTCCCATCAAAGTTCCATGATGAACATACTGTACAGATACTTTATCCATGTCCCTATGATATGTTCTGTAGCTGATCAACACTAATAATTGAGATCATTTTATATTATAGGATCTTTCAATTCAATTTCAGTAAAGACAAGAAATGTTTTTAAGGAACACAGATGCCCTGCAACAGTGCCTGAAAACTTATTTAAATGCAAAACTGAGAGATGGATGGATGGATGTGAATTTGGACATAAGGGTGGTTGGATGCACCAAGGAAAGCCTATATGACCTACCACCATAAAACATGGTTTTATTAATAGCCTTTTATCCAATCTGATTAAAATGAGATGTTCTAACTCTGCTCCAGTGTCATGCCCGATAAGAGCCATCATTCCAAATGATTCAATATTTATTACCTTTGAGTGCCACACCGTTCCTCCGAACAGATAGTAGTGCATTCTTCACAGTCTCTGCATCAGCATTGTCTGCATTAATCTCTACCTCCTCAAAGTCCACTGGTGCACCTGCATACCTACACAGTGATATAGTACAAGTTATAACTCAACATTAATTCATGGTCAATGAGATTAAGAATAGCAAGTTTATTCACTGAATTTACTAACAACTGCTGCAGGGTGATGCTAAGAAATATCAACAAACTGCATGTTTTTATAAAACTCCTACACATTACGTGAATATCAAAAGAACTGCTTCCTGCTGCTTGAGGAAAAGGAGCAATTAATGTTTTCAGGGTGACATTTATTCTATCTCTGTATCTCTTTTAGTGATATTATTGTGAATTTAAAGTTATCCTGCAATATTGCCACTATTTTACAATATCATCGCACCAGATCTAACAATGATACATCACAATGGTAATATGTGAAAACATCACTAATCTTTTTGTCAAAATCTCTGTATCTGTTTATCTTTCAGTCTATTTATCTGTCTGTGCATTTGTCTGTCTCTTTTCTCTAACATACATGTACACACATAGTAAATAAACAAAAACTCTTCAAAATTAGAAATCCTACAAGTATGTCTAGGCCAAATACTATTTATAAACTAACATTAAAAGACCTATATTGCTGGAAATTAATTCATTTAAAAGGATTAAAAGTTCCTTTGAGATTAACTATGTGGTTAAGGAAGGAAAACAGCTAGACTACTGAAAATTCCTACACTTTTTCCAAACTCAAATAATTTCTCTGAAAATGAGTATTAATTACAGTGGCTGTTCCAAATTCATTGATCATTGTTAAGCTGCATGGAAAAATCTTTTACAGTAGTCCTCTTCTTATGAGGTTTGTCTAAACACAGGTCACCTGGTGATGAGACAACCCTGTCCTGTACCAGAAAAACATTTTTTGAACTATATTGCCCCTCATATCTATGTAAAGGCAACCTCTTTTATGCAGCCATATTTTCATTGCAAAGCTGAAGGGCTCACAAAAGTGGAGACATTGTACTGCTATCTAACCTTATAAATTACACATATGGTAACCTTGCTTCAATTTGCTTATTGACGGCCCTGATGAGTGTACACGTCATACCTGAAAATTTGCTGAACATGTCCCAAAAGTTCAGGCCCTACACCATCTCCTGAAAGAAGGGTCACAGTGTTTCTGCCTCCATATTTTGCAAATTTTTGCTGAAATTTACAATTTCAAAAAGGACATTCGCAAGAACACATTTGCTAATAACAATTTCTAAGCTCTGTATTGTGTTTTCTTTATGGTAGATTTTTCATTTATTCATGAACAAATGACAGTATTAACTCTAGACATAAATGATTAGTTACAAAGACAAAATCCTTGATGCAAAATAAGCTATGGTAACTAACATTGTATAGCAATACATTCATGACTCAATTTCAACTTTGTCTATAACCAATGGGTAAAGGACTTTGCTTTACACTCCCATTGGCATTGTTGGCACATACTGTATATACTTGCTTATAAGCTGAGCCCAACTGCAAACAATATAGACAATGATCTGCCATTGCATAATGCATCAGCAAATCAGGGTATATGTTGTTCGTTCTACTTGTTACTCCAAACAAATTGCATAGACCCTGATCTGCTAGCACATTATGCAGTTTGCAGTTGGACTCAACTTAAAAGCAAGTATATACAGTAAAAAAAATTCCTCACAAATCCAGTTCTAATGTTACTGTAAATGAAGAGCAAAACCAATTCACAACAATAATGAAATGTAGCATCTAAGATAATTTAAGATGGCAGTTCAGAATTAGGAGATTTTAATGATAGTGGCAGAGTTTAAACACAAACATGTGATAAATATCAAAACATGCATAGACAGGTGTATCTCCTTCACTATTTTAAGAAAAAATAGCTTGCTATCCTAGATTAATTTTATGATTTAGGTTCTTAATTTTTGGACTTAAGCTAACGTTCTAAATTCACATGATGTATGACAACTGGAAAAACTGCTGATATTTTGTGTGAAAACATATGCCTATGGATTTTAGATACAAAATATTTTTTTAAAAATAGCACTATACTTACTTCACCAACTTCAGTTGAGTAGGCATAATTCTGGAAACCAAGTCCTGTTGATGTGATCTGTTCATAAAAATAGAATAATAGCAAAATTGTCATTAACTGATGTTTAATATATAATAAAATACATTTAATAACTCAATATACATGTAATCATAATATAGTCTAAATAACATTGATTTCTCTGGGATTTACAAAAAGGGGGAATACTCGCTCTGGTATTTTCATACAGGGCATTTTTAATTTTTTAAGAGTGGGGGGGGGGGGGGACCAGTTATTATAGTAGAGCAGTATTTATGAAAAGACCCCTTACAGTATCTTTCAACAAATGTGTGAAAATGTCTTTATCTTCAATATCAGCATAGCAGCAGCAAACATGTTATAACAATGGCACCAGTCATATGCAATAAGACTGAATGTATAACGTGTTATAACAATGGCACTAGTCATATGCAATAGAGACAGCATGTATTAGCTGCAACTGTACCTCCGAATACCCAAAACTACATTAGTTTTAAAGATGTGGTAGTTTTTTCACCTGCAAATTGGGAAAAATGAATACTCTTTGGCACTGGGAATGGAGCCAAATTTGGGCCTTAAAACAGGACTGGAAAAAAAATCCCCGTGATTTTTGTAGACTATCTATGTCTCATTCACCCAGTTGTCCAGTACAGGCTATGATTTTGGTTGCTGATCTAGAAATCAAGTGCTTAAATGATCAGAGTGAGCTATTTATAATTAATGAAAATTACATGGTTCATTAGGATCATGGCAAATCGTCTGCACACCATTTTCATGTGCACACTCTATTTTAAGGGATGTTTCATTAGCTTTTTGGCAGGGATTTGCATAATTGTGCATCCAGGATAAACTACTGTACAAAATATGCTTGTTGGTATATTGTTGATACAATGAGTACATCAAAACGTGGTTAGTACAAACACTGTTACAAAAAATGTATGGTTAGTACAAAGCGAATCTACATACCTGATGATGTATAATGTATACATTATTTATGGGATAAGCTAATTATGGATATAACGATGTAATTTCATGGTCTCTAGAGAGTCATTATAAATGTATTTAACGATATTGCTATTTTCTAGAAAATGAAATCATCTGAACCTGGAATAATATTGCCAACCACATTAAGCAAATTAGAAGTCAAAATGAACCAACCAACATGAATATTCATAGCAAAAAATTTAAATATTAATCAGAATGTTTACTGCTAGCAACATGCAGAGAACGCACATTTATTCATAGCTATAGACTGCCTTCCACTGCATTATCCTTTAGAGTCTGCCCGAAACCTCTCTTACAATTTTCACTTTGAAAATCTGAGGTAAGACCCAATATGGTAATAGTCAGAAAACCAGTCAAAGAAGGGTGATGATGCAGCACAGTAACAACTGATCAAGAATAAAAATCCCATGTACACCAAATTATGCAAGTAATACACATCACAATAACTATTCATTGTCTGCTTGATTATGACTGATATTAGATTCTAATAATCATTAATGTCATTACTTATAATAATAGACAAAACTTTAATACATTGGATCTATTATACTACTGACTTTATCAGTACACAAAACCTTAGCAGTCATGTCTGCAGGGGTTGAAAAATCTCTAAAAATTCACTCATCCAGTCAGGCAAGTACACTGCACCCTTGTTTTAGCTTGCCCACAGAAGTCATGAACCTGTTTATTATGCTGGATGCAGGTGTGGATTCCATTTCTTCTTTTAGAAAATACCAAAAAAATAAGCCCCAATTTGCTCAACATGAATAAAATTTTGATCAAAATTAGTAAATTAAATTTTGATATATAGAGCATGTTATTCTTGAAATGGTGGTTTGTGCGTGGATATTTAGAATCAACATCATAAAATTTGCAACTTTTTATACGAAATCATATATTTTGTTAATTTTCTTTGAAAAAATATTTCTGAATAAACTGCATTTAACTATATGATGAAATATCAATCCATGAAAATGTTGGTACTGGTAATGCCTACTGGTGGCAACACTTTAAGAAATAAATACCAATTAAATAATCTTGTCAACTCAAATTTGCATTTCAATTTTGTCTTTAAATTGGTTTCAGTGTAGTCATCATGTAAGTGATATGCTCTCTTCTTTTACAGCGTGAAAAGTTTCAATCTATAATGAAAAGCTATGCCGCTAGCGTTTTTGAGGACCTAATTAAGTGCCAAACTGTATTTTGATCTGTAACTTGCAGAAGTGTTTTGCTGTATTGTTACAAACAAGTAAAATTCGACCTGCTTTATAATGTCACATTACATCTTTTGTTTCAGATCAATTAAAGGATGTAGAATCAACAATGGTAAAAGGCATGCAAATCCTACCTGCATAAGAGCTAGTGGACATGTTTATTTGTCAAATCAACTCATTTCAACTGAGCAATCAAAAACTGTTGTAAATATCATATAACATCATTAAAGTATATAACAATAATCAGTAGTTTATCCTCATCATTCACAAATGTGATCAGGTATAGCAAGGGAACCCAGCAAAAGGTGTACTCAGTGTATGAAAAGCTTAGTAGCATAGAGTTCATTATGGACAAGCAAGAAGCAAATTTTGTAGTGAACTTAAATTCCCATGTTGGCTTTCAGAGGTTTGCTCAAGGGTGAACAGAAATTTTGTGATCACTTGCAATAAAATTTTAGCATCAACATTTTATTGATAGAACAATAAAAAATTATAAACCAAATAAGTTTCAACATTGTTGTTTCTCAAAATAAATGTCCTTCTTTTTGAAAGAGAATCTAGTTCTGTTCTGAATCAACACTAAAAGAATGAATCCACATTCACATGCAAACAGCAATTACAATATTTTCACTGGTACAGACGTGATATGTATCGAAACCTCCTGAAGTACTGTTTTTAATGATCGTTCAAAGAATAGTTATCTTGAGAAAAAAAAGGTAATTTATAAAGAAAAGAAAACAACTTCATTAGAAGAAAGCTATTTATTGACAATTATTCCCAATGCGATTTTAAAACGAGTATTCAACTTGCTCTTCTCACTGTCTAGCTCCATCCCTTTCTTAATTTTTCAGACATACCTCGGGCCCTCAGTTATGCTGCAGTCTATGGACCCTGTTGTGCATGGGTTATTGAGGGAGGTGTACTAAAAAAAATTATTCTACCAGTATAAACTCTTATTCAACCAGCTATTATAGAAATATAAAAGTTAAAAATATTAACAACCTAAATTTGATCATGTGAAATGTTGTTTTTCTGAACTTATTCTGTGACCCTTCTAACATCAGCTGTAAGTAATTACAAACTGAGACCAGTCTGCTCTCCCTCTGGTAAGCATTTAATACCGTAGTACTGAAGAGTGAGAGCAAAGCGCTTGGCTTGATCACATCAAATGGAAAACAAACTTCCAGTAGAAAGTACTCACTTCCAATGAACAAAGTCTGCAATATTCTAAACAGAACATTCTTTTCATTAAAGAGAAACACTGATCGGCCCTGAATCAACAAGTGGGTGAATGATCAGAAAATTCACTCCCTCGCTGTTTTGAGTTGGACAAATGAATTTTCAACCCCTGGTCTAATATATCTACAAAGATCTATTGTTGAAATTTTATATATCAATATATAAAAGGTCTAGATATTGGATCTTTAACCAATTATTACATAGTTCAGACTTGAGTGAAAAGAACCAATCACCTTCATATAACACAGTCAATATTCTCATCATCAAAACCCAGTAGGATCTATACATATCGAATTAGGGAAAACTCGGAACAAAGACAACTTGGCCCATTACAAGTCAGCCCTGGTTTGGGACAACTCAGCTCCATGCACTTTAATCAAGGACAACTCAGACCAATTGTTAAAGACAAGTCGGATCAATTTTTTTAAGACAACTCTGACCAAAAAATGGCAAGACCCCATTACTAGACAAACTGGCCCTGGTTCCAGTATTCCTCGATGCTGTCCAACTGGCCTCGAGGGGAGTTTAAAATGGCCACTACGGGTATTTTCTTGTGTGACAGAAAAGGCTGAGGATGTTCCAACTGCTATGCAGTAATGTTATTTGAGACATCTGGGATGACACTGAACAAAGCCAAATGCAAACAAAGACAGCCCAAGCTGACTTTCACTGAAGAAAAAGACCTTATAAACTGCCCACCCCACCCCTATCATACATATCTGGGTCACCATCTTATATTGTAGGACTAATCTACATCTAGTGGTTAAAGTCCCAATGTCTGTTACAAAGTATATGACATGGGATATCCTGGATACGCTTTACTGGGTTTTCTCTCTTACTAATGAATAATTCAGTCTGAGAAGTCATTAAAATTTGTCAAAGTTGTCTTTAAAGAAATGGTCTCAGGGTTGTCTTAACATACTTGTCCAATCTGTCTTTACCAATTGGACTGAGTTGTCCTTTTCCAAAGTGCATGGAGCAGAGCTGAATCAGGGTTGGGTCTAAATATCGCATTCCTGTCAGTGTTCAAAGAAAAAAAAATTCAGACACAGGCCCAGGACTGGTGCCTTGAAAAAATTCACAAGCCCTGACTCAAAATCCACAAGCCCTGACTCCAATACCATGTGCCCAAAAGGGACCTATTTTTTACTATTATTTTTCACACAACGTTACAATTGCTGTTCTTTAAATATGAAAAGAAATAGACAAAATCATATTAAATTGACTTGTATGTTTATTCAGATTTCACAATATTATCTAAAAAAATGTTTTCCTCCAGGTCCAGATGTCAACCATTGTCCAATTGCTCTATCAATGCCCTCTTTACTCATTGGATCAGCAGTGTTGATGTTCATTAGCATTTGAAGTGTGTCCTGCTTTATGCAGTTTATCTTTACACTTTTGATGTTGTTCATAAGACTGAACCTTCTTTCATATTCTGCTGTAGAGGGGCTCACAACTAGCATTATTTCCAACAACTTTACAATTTCATCATATTCAGGTGTGGAATTTCCTAATGATTGTGGCATACACCTCTGCTTTTGGGATCTCTGACTTTTTGTACGTCTTCAGCTTTGCCTTTAAGTTGATGTACTGTTTGTGGATTGTATCATGATCTGTAGGGAAGAGTGGGGCAAAGTGATCCAACAGTTGCTGAACTTCATCTCTCCCATGTGTAGACAGTTTACACCTCTCCTTTGGAAACTCCTTGTAGTTAAAGGCTTGAACGGAGTTCAGGGGGCTATGACTGAAGTTTTCAAACCTGCAACAGATTCATCATATAATTAATAACTAAATAAATAAATACTGTACCTGGAAATGACAATTCCAAAATATTTCCAATAATTTCTGACTATATATTCCATGCAAATCTTTATATTCTATTGCAGAAAAATACATTTTCTATGTCAAAATTATTACTAGACTAGAATTATATACTCTATGTCCATCAATCAAAGTGACCAGTGTTATATAACATTTTTCATACACATAATTTATCAAGTAACATTATGTATCAATGCAACAAAATCACAGCTTTGATTTTGAGATAAGGAGATGATAAGGTTGTTGTGTGGAGGTGTTAGTTGTGAGAAAGGTGATAAATGCTTAACTTCTATCAATGTAGATGATAAGATCATTGACTAGGGTGGTCAGAAGTTGATCGTCTGGAAGATCTCCCTTTAATTCCATCATATCAAGGTGCTGTCCATCAAATTTGGACTAAAACTCCTACAGTTCCAAATAAAATGCAGATTATTTTATGATATTCTCCTGCATTTTTGAAATATGAATAATATATATTTCAGAAAATAAATGTGTGAACCAATTTTCTCATCAAACTGTAAATTTCATGAACCAATTTGCTGCATGATTTAACAATTTAAGCAGTAAAATGAGGCATCTAATATTGTATCTATTACTGTACAAAACTGTATACCCCTTGGCTCTAGCAGCCTCGTCAGATGACTTCCTTTCTGCTACATGCTCAAGATGAGTGCAAATGATGGTAATGTTTCTACATAAGGCCTGAAATGCTGTAAACTTGCTTGATAGCCAGTGAACCTGAAGTATATCTAAATGAAGAAAATAAGGACAAAATTTTAATTTTTTTTTTTTTTCACTCAATAAAGCTTATGAATTTATGAAATACAGATCATAGTCACTCTCTCCATGTTTCAAAAGCGTTTACATGTACACTTTAAATGCAAGAAATAATCATAAAATATAAATGATCTTACCTGTTTGATGCCGCTGATATGAATCAATTAAGAATCCAGAATCTCTGAACTTTCTTTCACTTCCCTCCTGCGTTTTGCACTGTAATGGTAGAATATATATATTCCTTTAACAATCTCCTCGAATCTGTGTAGGTAGTAGTTCTTTTTCACAGCATCAAGTGCTGCCAATTACAGTTTATGGGCCATGCAGTGTATTGGGATTGTCCATTGGGCATCATCCAAGATAATCTCATTGTTCCATTTTTTAAATCCTTGCATCACATTTGCCCCGTCAAAGTTTGCACACACGATTGTTGGTTTCTCGTTTTCAGTGCCACTTAAATCAGTAAATGTTAACTCTAATCTACTAATGGCAGTATCCGGAGCATCTTTCACACCCCTAGCATCTGCAACCTTTAGATCAACTATATCAACCAAATCGGTCTTCACTGTACCGTCATGTACATATCGGATGTACACTAGCTCCTGTTCATTCACTGACACATGTGCTGCCATCTGCCATAACAGTTATGAATCTACTATTCATTGCCTTTTCATTCTTGTCATTTTGAATAATCACATCCATGCTGCAAGTAAATTCTTTTGCCATGATATCATTTTTATACATGTTTCCCACATTCACACCATTAAATTCCTGAAAATCACATAGTCCTTTGAAATCAGCAAAAGGTCTAGAGTTACTGGCTAGGTAATATGCAGTAATGAACAATACTCGCAGTTTATTCTGGTTTGTCTCGGGTAGTTTCTGGAACATCTTTCCACATGGGGTGTCCACCAATTTCACATTTTGCATACATCTATTTGGTGTTGAGCACCACTTACTCTGTTCATAAGAAACTGTGTCATACATGTCTTATGTGCAGCTTTAAGATGGTATGACTTAACTGGGTCTAACCTAAACTGGTAAGTTCCGGTGGCAAATAAATTTTTCTCTGCTAGTATGGGATACTTCTCACAGTATCTACAAAACATCTTCTCACAGCTCTCATCATATCTAAGCCATTCATAAGTCTCTTTCTATAAAGGCTGAAATATCCTTTTCCTTGTCCCAGCATCATATTTCTTGTTCTTCATGGACACGGAATTTACCCAAGCATTGTCTGCTTTTCTCTTTTTCCCCGTATTTGGAGAACTTAGAGTAATTTCATTTTCTGCACGCTACAAAAATCTCAACATGTTGCAAGATTTAAGTTTAAAGCTAAAGCTAGATTTTTTTTCTCGACAAGATCAACGGGCTTTTCACGTAACATATAGGAGGGGCCCGATCTGAAATTAGAGGGGAACTGGGTATCGGGCTATCAGATTTTCTGAACACTGCCTGTCATGGCACAGCATGATTATATTATAAAACCTTAGCCAAGGGAAATCTAATCGATGCTATTGGATAATGGCTCCTGAAAGATCAATTGTGAAGATAATTTATAAAGAAGACAATGTACTTGTGGGTAAATTTTGTGATACATCAACTGCTAACCACTCTAACGTTCAACTTACACAATGGCTAGAATGTTGAGGGCTAAAAACAAGTGGAAACAAATCTGAACTGATTCAGAGGTAATGTACACTTTCTACTATCATCTGTTTATTTCAACAACTGCAGTCTATGTTCGAAATAATTGTTAAAATGCTTGAGCTGAGTAGCCTTTTTGGATGTGAACAGGAGTTAAAAAATCAATAAGCTTTAACAAATAACACTCTGTCTTTATGCAGAGGAAATGTGAAGGGCTGATATTTATATTTGTATTTGTTCTGGATAGGTAGGGTACCGCCATATGTCAATGCACAGTGATTATGATTCAATTTTATTTTCCATAAAGATAGATAGATTCAGGATATTTAAATAATGAACAGTCTGTATTTGCATGAATACATTTACACACCATATCAATTTGGTAAATGTGCAGTGGTCAAAGTTCTTAAATCGACAAGGGAGTCAATAATGGCAAATGGTATGACATGAAACAGAAGTTGTCTGCAGTGTCTGGTGTCAAAGGGCCTACTATACCAACCAATACAGGATGGAAAGATTTTCCAATCAGAAAACTTTAATTATGGACATGTTACCATTATTTGTTTCAAACTGCGGGTCTGATACAAACTAGTGCCACCGACAGTGATGGCAATACAAACTGTGGGTGTGATACGAACCAGTGACAATGACAGTGATGTCGATACACTGGGAAATATGACTGCAAAACCATTGCACAGGGGCCTGCAATATGTAAAAAGTGGAAGTATTCATAAAGTGATGGACAATGTTTTCCAGGATTGGTACTATCTCAAAGCCACGGTTGATGCATCAGTGAAACTTTAACAGTGCAGTGTTCATGTTAATAGTATCAGGTGTGATTGGTGCTGTCATGGATGCTAGTTGCACATGCCCTACATCTGCACTTGATAAAGTCAGGGCTGAGCAAATCCCATAGCCCGACATCCCGGACTATTCATTTTCAAAGTTGGGCAAGTAAAATTTTCCAAGTCGCTAGTCCGGGATAAGTGCTTTTTTCCTATTTTAACGTGAATAGCGATAACTATCGCATATGAGCACGTTCTGTTACTGCTTGACTGCACATTGGGCTATGCAACCAAATTATCGGCAAATCAAAACACGTCAAACAAAACAAAGCTGGTATAATTAATTAGTAGTGTTTTAAGCGGCTTTGTTGCACTGTGTTTACTCAAACCAGATTCTCACAAGTGGCTCACTCTGATTTTAATCCAACGAGCCAGTGTAAATAAATGAATGAAAGGTACTTTACCGACATCAGTGTTGGTTTCCTTTATGAACTGATTAAATGACTAATGATTCTTTCAACGTTCACGTGCGATATCGCATTTGATGCGAAACAATTACGCTAATTAGAGAGCTGTCTCTGTTCGTCTTTAAAAGAGAAAATGTTTGTTATGATCACTTTAGAAGTAGTTGTCAAGCAAGCTGATATTTACTATGTGGATAAAATGAGTTTGCTAAATTATGTTCACAAGGAAGGTAATAAAGTCGATTCGAAGAAGGAAAATTCTTGTGAAAGTGGAGGGATAAAACGTAAGACTGCTACTGAGTGTGAGAATTCCTTAAACCATGAGAGTTTAAAAATTCTAATGACTATTTCACCAAATGGACCAGAGCTTGAGGACTTTAACCCAGACATAGCTATCAACAGGTGGCAGATATGTACATGGACATTTTTTCAAATTCAGCAGCTAAAACATATAAACATGTACCTGGAGTAGCCAAATGTATATTAACCAATGTTATTGAAAAATTAAATTCTTTTAAGAAATAATTATGTTGTATATTATTTCGTTTGTTCTTTCTATTGATTAAGTACATACATCTCATCAAATCTCGGCAAGTGATTACCATTTTGGGACAAGTGAAAAGTAAGGTGGGACAAGTGAATTTTCTAAAACCACTTGTCCTGGACAAGTGGATGAAAAAAAATTTGCTCAGCCCTGAAAGTTTATGTCAGTGTGGTCATAGAGGCACATTTACTCATCTTAAATTAAATATTCATTGTTGTTCTAAAATTTAATATTAATATAGTTTAACCAATGTCTATTCACTCCTGATTATTGAATGCTCTGCACCTTAACTGTCATCAACAAACTTTGAGACAAATATTATTGATCGCTATGGACTTTTATAATGGTAGCCAGGTATTATACTGGGTCAATAAAAGAGCATGTCGGGTCTAATCATCACAATATTGGGTAGTAACAACTTTTTTTCAACATGTGCAGCTTTCATTGTGACATCACAGCACACGACATTCAATCCAGTTTTATACTGGATCACACCTTTTGGTTGACCTCGTCCAAAAATATCCATGTAATTTAACACTGAGTTTTACCATATGTGTTTCTTGGGGCATGTAAATAATGACCTTCCAAAGGAATAATGGATGTATAAGGATCCAAATAAAGTTAATAATCACCATTTAAAGGTATGTGTTATCAAATTCAAAAAAATTACACCTATTACTGAAATAGTCGTTACTGAATACATACCGGTACATGACCTGTATGACTTTTAGTATAGACGTAACCATGTATTACTCATGTTTGTGGAACATTGTAAAATGCATGGAAACAAGGAAAGAAACAACAGACAAATCCACAGAATATATCTGATGCCTCCTACCCTAGTCATAAAGAGATGGGTTAATTTTCTTTAATTAAACAAATGACATGTTTGTTTCATTAGAGAAAATATACAAGTTAGCAGACTTTCTTGGCTACTGTTGCTCTATTCAACTAACTGAAATGGCACCAAACATACTTTGAAAACTCATTCACTTGCTTGTGCTTGGATATAATTCAGTACGTAAAAACACATTACAGTTAGTATAGTACAACTAAAGCAATTAGACTTTAACCTGTGCCACAGTGTCAATATAGGCTGCCAACTATGTGAGATAGTCTTTAAAATTTGGATTCTAGTTCCGCTACGCGGCACCGCTTGCTTTTGCAGCAAGACATCAACCAACCCATCATGCATATCAGGGACGACGTCTTACATCGTAGAACTATCCCGTTTCCCACATTTCGTGAATCCTAGTTAAACTTTTAATGATTGCGGATAAAGAATTGTATGAAAAGATCAGTCAATGATTTGATATATAACATTAGGTATCTAAAAGTCATCTAGCTACTCAATACTTATTTGGACAAGCTGACATCATGCGTCTCTCTTATCGGTAAACATACTCGAAAATAAGAAACACTTTTTTGTAGTTGACTATCTTTTATTCTTGTAAAATGCAAACGCTAACTTGTTTAACACTTACATCTCTCATATATTTATACACTTACTGGTAAAATTTCACTTCTATTTTCTAAGAAGTGTTTCGATATTTTGGAAAAAACAGGACGCAGACCTTGACAAGTGCGCCCAAAGGAGGCAGCCATTTTCACCTTGACCTTGGAGACATGAAAATTCTTGAATAATTCCAATCTTAAAATGCATAAGATTTCTCTGAGCTCTTGACTTTGTTTCAAAAGACGCGGCAGATTTTAATCTGTAAATACCGTATATACTCACGTATCGAAAAACTAGTCTACCCCCCCCCCCATAAAAGCAACAAAACACACACTAAATCTGCCAATATTGCAATATTCTGCCATTACAACCTATCAACTGGCGTACCGTATTCTCGCGGAACTAAACAAGAAATAAATAACAAATAAAAGACAATAATTTATCTGCTAACGAAAGTTGCCATTCTTGCTTATTTATCATTTATCTGCAATCATGAATTCAGGAAATATTGTAAATGATGCCAATTATGCAATAAACAACATAGAACATACTGTGTCTTCCGCAATATCAAAGGAGATTCTCGTATTTTCGCGGCAAATGATATAATCGCTGTACAGGGCCCAAACATGGTATGAAACGAACACGATGTCAACAACAACACATCACATCGTCGTGAGAAGCAGAAAACTTAAAATTAACAGTTTTAAAACATTAAATACATACAACCGTGATGAGTCTATGCAATTATATATTCAGTTATTCTCTGAAGAGGTAGTGCGAACACCTGAAAACACGTTTTCTCCCCGATACTCGAATTTTAAGTATAGTGAGTTCACCACATTTTCCCTAATTTACAATCATTAGCTGTTTGCAATTAATAAGATCTCGGGATCGGCGACTTTTCTCTGTTTCAGAGATCTGATCGCATACACATTGCTATTGTGTTATAAAAAGGCACCTGCTGTTCTATCGGTGATTTTGTATGTTGCCTTTTTTAAAAATTAACAACAACAACAACAGTTGGTTTTTATTACATTTTCTATTGATTCATTATTTTCTGATTTATTTCCAAAAAAGGAAACATCGTTGAAAGAATTTGTTATTGGTTACGATCAAACACTTCTGTTTAACAAAACTGCCGTTATAAACAACCGGCAAATGGTACAAGTATCTATTTAGAACGGAAATAGTCAATAACGCGAGGATAGGGAACCAGCGAGAATAAGAGAAACGAGTATACTGGTATTCAGAATAAATGCACCGATAAAAATCCAGTTGAACACTTTGGAAAGATTATTTCCTCAAAAATATACAAAATTAATAATTAGTATATGAAATAGTGTTGGAAGAGCAATGCTACACAATCACAAGAGTGATAAAATGACGTAGGGGGACAAAAGCGAGAATATGGAGACAATTGGAAATTAACAGTATGTCTCCATAAAGTTGCTTGTGGGAACTTTACAAGGAGAATGGGAAATTAACATTAAGCTCCACTTGGAGGACAAGGGGAAATTAACATTAGTAGGTTACCATGTTGACAAATTTATAGGGACAAGGGGAAATGTAATGTTAAAACGACATTTACTGACCATACCCTTGCTTACTGACCAATGCCTACATTTACTGACCAATACCTGCACCTACTGACCAGCACCTATACCTGCTGACCATCATCTACACCTACTGACCAACACAGTCTTATTGACCAGCACCCACATATACTAACCAACACCTACACCTACTAACCAATACACAGTCTTACTAAACCCACACTTAATGACCAGCACCCACACATACTAACCAATACACTCTCTGACCAGCACCTACACCTACTGACCAGCACTCACACCTACAGATGTTTAAGGGTAAGATGTAAAGTTAGGGGGTAAAGTAATGAGGATGAACGCCTAATTTTAGACAGACAATCACTCCCAACACTCACCCATTTACAAACCAAACAGAGGAAGGGAAGTGTCTTGGACAGAATGCTGCCTAGTGGCTGCATGCTTATATCCAAGATTTATATATAAAGCATTACCTATGCCTCAGATTATGTTGGCGGTGTCGGTAGATTTGCATATATTGTACTGGTGTTATAAACAAACATAATCAAGGGAACCAACCCATAATAACATTAAAATGGACGTGACTAAAAGTAATGCTAAACTTACGAAACTGACGAGGAAAAATAAAAACAACTAGAAACAAACCTGGAACATTAGATTAAAATGGCCACGACTAAAAGTAATACTAGTATTCAGAACCTAATAAGGGCTTTAGCGGCAAATAAAAGAAAAATCCGGAATATCATACTAAAAATCTGGCCGTGAATAATAATAATGCTAAATTTACGAAACAGTCGCGGAATTTTACCGAGACTAGAAAACCCCAGAATATTAGTAATACTAAAATTCCGAAATTAAAAGTAGTAGTAAAATTTCGAAACTGTCACGGACTTTAGCTTCAATTAAAGTAGCACTAAAATTCCGAAATTAATACAGAATTTAGGAGAGACTGAAAAAAAAATCCGGACAAAATTAATATATGGCCGAGACTAGCCGAGACTAAAAAGAAAATCCCGCAAAATAAATAAAAGTTTGAAAAGAATATTTACCAATAGTAAAAATAAATGAACAATTAAAAAATGACAAATTTACATTTTTTTTTAACAAACTATAAAACAAAAAATACCAAACTTAGTGAAGACTGAAGAAAAAAAAATCAGGAAAAATTTGAAAATTGCCCAAAATGTTAAAACATTTTTAAAATAACAATGTTACATTTAAATAAAAAAATCTTCATATATTGTGAAAGATATGTAAAAGAAAGTTATAAAATAATTTAATGTTAGAATTAAATTTTAAATTTTTTTTGTCTCCTTTTTTATAAAATTAAACAAGAAACAAAATACTAAATTTGGGGGTGGGGGTGGTAATATTGAGTAGCATTTCTATTTCAAGAAACCCCGGTAGCCACGAAAAGGACCGCTGGAGTTAACAAAAGTCTAGGTTGTTAACAAATGCTACACTCTTTTGATGCAACCTTTAGAGTGATGTGAACTAATACCTAATGAGCACCCATCACCCACCTTGACTATCCAACACCCCCACATACAAACAAACCGGATGAGGTAAAGGGGAATTATATGGTCACTAATACACATAATTACAATTCAGCACCCACATTTGAAAGGATCACTAACACTATATTTTACAAACAAATACATACTTTGTTCATTCAACACTCAACCTTGCAAGCAAAACAAATGAGAGTAGATAATGGGTTTATGTGATGATTGCTAACACATTCTTACATGCATCAAATCCTAGATGACCGTAAAGAGATGGGACGTTATACGAAACATCTTTGGCAATAGTCCAACTATTTTTCCCCCAAAAATCCAAACCATCATCATGATCATTAGCTGCAGCAATTACGACGTCGACGACGGCAGAGGCGGTGGACTCGGACCAGGAAATGATTTAAGACAGTTGCAGCTAACGATGGAAGATCCATGATTTTTGTGTAGATTATTTTTCTTCAAACCAACGGCTCTTTTCAGGGATATCCATATCTCTTATAAAAGAGATACTACTCATTTATTGCACCCCCCCCCCCCCCAAAAAAAAAAAAAAAAAAAAACAACAAAAAACAACAACAACAACAAAAAAATACCTCCAAAAATGTTTCTATATTCTATTAGTAATCATAATAAACTCAACAATATTGATTTTCACTTACGTTTAGTATTTTCTCGGGAATAAGAATCACAATGAAATGGAAAACATTTCACAAATTATTTCTTGTGAGCGTCTTGATTTGAATTTCTTGGAAGGAATGGGTTTTTCTGCTTCTCCTTCTGAAATATCTTCTTTTTCCTTTTTCTCTTTAACTTTCCTCTGACTTTCTGGACACTCTGAAGACCAAAGTCCTTGTTCGTGACAGCAAAACAGTTGTCTTTTACTTTTGTCTCGGGGTCCCTGTTCTTCTTTTTTTGGATAAGGGGTCCCTTTTACTTTGACGTATGTACATTCTTTGGCCCGATAAACATTTCTTTGAATTTGTTACACAACTTTGTTGGGCTGATGGCAGCATAATATAGATATGTAGTCTTCTTTCTTTCTTCTATTGTTTATCCTTTGTTTGTTTATTTCCCCGTCATTGAAACATGTAGGAGTCGCGAATTTATCTTGGCTTTTGTGTTTAGTGCTTCTTTTGTGGATGTAAAATGTTTCTTCCCCTGACGAAGAGTTTGTTTAGCTCGAAACTGTTTTGAATTTGAGCCGTTATAAATGTTTGTGTCTTTATATATATATATATATATATATATATATATATATATATATATATATATATATATATATATATACGTGTGTGTGTGTGTGTTGCGATATGAGAGGAAGTACTGATTCATACCTTTGCTTTAAACTATCTGACTCTTTTTTCATGCTTTGTCCTTTTGCAATCTGTAAGACGCTAGTTTGCTGTCAATGTAATAAAAAAGTTGTGGATGAGGAGGCCAAGCAGATACGCTCATTCGCCGGCTGTGAAGGCAGATGGCAAGACCTGTGTGGACAATTCAGGTCATCAGTTCAGGTGCAGTAGCAATTGATGGCCACCCACTGCATCCAAACTGGTCTCCAGACGTCTCGACATTGTCGAGCCATTGGATTCAGACAGACCTGGATGAGAGAGTGAGGGCGACTCTGCGCATCTTTTCCTCATTTAAATCCAACTCACGCGCAAGTCATGACACTATTCCTCTTTACCCACCAGATACATTAAAGTCCTGTTGCAATGGGCGAGCGGCAAAGCAGCAGGCGTGGATACACTGGGACCTGCTTCACCTTAAGTTCGTCAGCACACCGCGGCTGAACGGGATCCCACCTTAGCGGTCGAAAACCTAACAAGAAGACAAAGGCGACGCAACTCATAACTGTGCCTCGAACGTAACACACTAATTGACAGTACATCAGCAGATAGACCAGAAAGAAGAACAGATCAAGTTGGTAGAGAACTAGCAAAATTCAAGATACAGATACCAGCCCTGAGTAAAACTCGCCTAGCTGAGGAAGGACAAACTCTCCGAAGTAGGAGCCGGATGCACCTTCTTCTGGAGTGGCCGAAGTAAGGAAGAGCGATGTGAAGCTGGTGTTGGGTTTGCCATCAAATCACAGCTAGTTAGCAAGCTCCCAAATCACCCAAAGGGCGTGAATGACAGAATAATGCAAATGAAACTCCCACTGTCTGGAAAAAGACATGCAACTATCATCAGCGCCTGTGCAGCCACCATGACCAACCCAGATGAGATCAAGGACAAATGTTATGAAGATCTGGAGTCTCTTATTGCAGAAGTACCAAAGGCAGACAAGCTCATCATCTTAGGTGAATTTAATGCTAGAGTTGGCACAGATCACCAAACATGGCCAGGTGTCATTGGCAAAAATGGCTTTGGCAAATGCAACAACAACGGACTCGTCCTACTGAGAAAATGCGCTGAACATGACCTCATAATCACTAGCAGTCTTCCGCATGCCAAACCACAACAACACGTCTTGGATGCACCCACGCTCGAAGCATCTTTCTGACTACGTCATCGTCAGAGAGACAGACAGGATGTCCGAGTGACGAAGGCCATGAGAAGTGCAGAATGCTGAAATAACCACAGTCTCATAGCCTCCAAACTCAATATCCAGATTCAGCCTAGCAGACGACCACATAGCAAAAAAGTGTCCAAAAAGCTTCATGCCGCCAAATTGAATCAGGAGAATGTGAAACAGGCATTTGTCGAAGAACTGTGCAGCCAACTGGATGCAGTCGATATAAACTCAAAACATTTCAAGGAAAGCTGGACATTACTGAGAGACTCTGTTTATTTAACTGCATCCAAAACCCACCACGCGTAAACATCAAAATTGGTTTGATGAGAACAATGCTGCTATACAGAGACATCTGAATGAGAAACATCGGTTACAGAAGGCCTGTTTAGAAGACAGCACTTTATCATCTAAGAAAGAAGCCTTCAACAACATCAAGAGGACTGTCCAATGCAAACTCAGAGAGTTGCAATACTCATGGCTGAGCAATAAGGCAGATGAGATTCAGTCCTACGCAGATATGAATAAAATGAAGAACTTCTATGATGCTTTGAAGATAATCTATAGACCACAGTCATCAGGAACAACTCCAATACTGAGTGCAAACAATGCCACGCTGATCATTGACAAAGAAAAGATACTTCAAAGATGGACATAACACTGCAACAACATCCTCATTCAACAGTCAGCGAGGAGACAATTTATCGACTGCCCCCAATGGAAATCAACATATCACTTGCTGATCCTCCAGCTCTGACTGAAACTGTGAAAGCTGTCAAATGGCAAGGCACATGGAGCACATGCTATGCCAGCAGAAGTCTACAAAGCCGGAGGCTCTCACATGGCACAGAAACTGACTGAACTCTTTTAGTCACAGTTGGATTCAGTGAACTATACTCCAGGAGTACAAGGATTCATCCATCGTCAACTTATACAAGCGGAAAGGCAACAGTCAATCCTGCGACAACCATCGGGGCATCTTCTTGCTGTTAATAGCCTGCAAAATCCTTGCCAGAATTCTGCTGAATCGTCTTGTGCATCACATCGATCAAGGGCTCATGCCAGAGAGTCAGTGTGGCTTCAGGAAAGGACGAGGGACCACAAACATGGTGTTTGCAGCCCATCAACTCCAGGAGAAATGCCAAGAACTTAACTCCAACCTGTACTCGACATTCATCGACCTGACAAAAGCTTCTGACACAGTCAGCCATGGAGGCCTTTGGAAGATCATGGCAAAATTTGGTTGCTCAGAGAAATTCATCGTGGTTCGGCAATTCCATGATGGCATGCTCGCTCGTGTCGTGGACGACGGCGAGTCATCTGAACCATTCCCAGTCACCAATGGAGCCATGCAAGCCTGTGTGTTGGCCCCAACCCTCTTCAGTATGGTGTTCTCTGCCATGCTTACTGGTGTCTTCTGTGACTATGACACTGGGATCGACATCAGACACTGGACTGATGGCAAGCTCTTCAATCTGAGGATACTACAGGCGAAGAAGTTACAGGAAGTGACTGTTCGTGATCATCTCCTATTTGCTGACGACTGTTCCCTGAATGCCAAATATGAGTATGACACGCAACACAGAATGGACCATCAGCTTGTGACAACTTTGGTCTCACAATCAGTATCAAGAAGACAGAGGTGATGCATCAACCTGCACCAGAAAAGCCTTACGTAGAGTCTACCATCACAGTAAATGGCCAAACCCTCGTGGCAGTGGAAAAGTTCACCTATCTCGGCAGCACACTGTCACGTACAATCCATATCGATGATGAAACAAACGCTTGAATTGCTAAAGCAAGTGTTGCCTTTGGTAGACTACGTGCAAATGTGTGGGAGCCCAGAGGCATCAGTCTACAAACAAAAATGAAGGATTGCAAAGCCATTGTGTTGCCAACCTTGCTGTATGCATGCGAAACCTGGACGGTGTACAGACGCCATGCCAAGAAGCTGAACCATTTTCACATGGGCTGCCTGAGGAAACTGATGAAGTTAAGATGGCAGGATTGGGTCCCAGACACTTAGGTTCTCACAAAGGCAGGCATTCCAAGCATCCACACTCTGTTGATGAAACTAAAAGCTGAGATGGGCAGGCCAAGTCACCACGATGTCAGAAAAGCGACTACCAAAGAAGATCTTTTACGGCGAGCTGAAAGAGGGGAAGCGATCTCAAGGTGGTCAGAAGAAATGCTTCAAAGATTCCCTCAAGTCATCTTTAAAACGCTTCAACATTGACCCGGAGTCTTGGGAAGATCTCGCACAAGAACGCTCCACCTGGCGGAGTCTCATTCATACAGACTTTGAACAGAGGAGAATTGCAGATGCAGTGCAGAAGCGCGAGCAGCGTAAATCTCAAAACTGCAGCAGATCCTCTATTGATCAAGCAACCCAAAGCGACATCTCCTGTCAAGTGTACCGCAGACAGTTCAGAGCACAAATTGGCCCGATCAGCCATTCACATAAACCAAACCAGTTAGTGATGTTATGGTCATCTTAGAAGTTGAAGGACGAACAAAAATAATCGTAAAAGCATCGTGGGTAAAGTTTATTCTTTCTGACAGGAGTTGAATTTAAAGAAACATACAAGCTTACTATTTTGCGTAAATTTTCAGTGTTCATTCAGGAATTATCGTATGTTCATATTTTTGTAAAAGTAAAATTACAGTGGAGGACATAAAAAATAACTCGTAATACGCCGATTTTGCTGTGTAATATAATATAGTGCTTGGCGCAAGACTTTCGAGTAATGGCGGAATATTATCATTTGTAACATCCATTAAAAAAAATGTACATGGTACTTTCAACGCGAATATCGCCAACCACTACAACTCGACTGGACATTCATTTGAGTCCCTTGAGATGCTACCCATTGAATCAAACTTGGTGTGGACCGACACAGAACGCACACGTAAGGAACGATACTGGATATTACAATTGAAAACTCATGGGGATTTCGGACTAAATGAAAAATCTAACCTTCCCGTTGCAGTCTTATAAAAATTACAGCCAGTCATCAGTTTTTCACCCGTTCGCAATTTTTTGCGATACTATTTAACCAAATAATAATATGTATTATTTTTTATTATTTTATTGTCATTGTTATTATTATTGTCCATTATCCCGCTACACAATTCTCTTGACATCTTTCCTTTAAAACCTCCATGCATAACTCTACTCGGATATAATTTCTTTCGCAAATCCTGTAGATTGCGTTGATTTTTCGTCATACTTTGCTTCCGTCCTTTGTTCACAGCATGGAATTAGGTCAAAACATGATAGATATAATATTATTATTATTATTTTGGCACAACGTTTTATTATATCTTTTGTTGTAAATTCCCCCTTGTGATTTTATCATGTAGGAGTCCATAATTTATCTTAGATTTTGTATTTAGTGTCTGTTTTGTATATGTAAGCTGTTTATTCCCCTGACAAAGACTTTGTTTAGCTCAAAACATTGGGAAACCGTTTTGAATTTGTTGAATTAGCGCGCCGTTATATATATATATATATATATATATATATATATATATATATATATATATATATATATATATATATATATATATAACTTAATAATACACGCATAATCTGCAAAGAGGCCGATGCTGTAGTCTGTTGTTGTGACGTGGTTATGATTTTGTTTCATTATTTTATATGATTATGCTTTATTATTTATAAATTTAGATATTTAATAATATGAAACCTGAGCATATTTCAGTTGACAAAATCAGCAGACAGTCTGGAATCGTTGTACAAAAATATACTCCCGTTTCGAATTTCAGTGACACAGCAATTTTAATGGCATTTACATTGACCACACCAAACATATTTATTCCAAGGAGAGAGTATACCAAAGTTTAACAAAAATATTTACAAAAATTATTTTGGGGGGATTCAGACTGTAATCTGACGAAATAAAAACTCTGGAAAAGTTAGGAATTAATAAATTTTACTCGCAATTGGGAAACCTTGTCATATGTGACTTGTTTAGGCACTGAATTTGCCACTATACTAACCCATTTTCACTACATTGTCATAGGTGACTTGTTTAGGCATTGAATTTGCCACTATACTAACCCATTTTCACTACATTGTCATAGGTGACGTGTTAGTGATTGAAGTTGGCACTGAACTAATCCAGTTTCATTATTTTGTTAAACGGCACCACTGTAACTGTTACTTTTCATTTTCAATCCAAAATACTCTCTAATACAAAATGGCTCAGCATATCTAATAATACAAATACCAATATTACAAAATTACCTCGAATTAAAAACGTACTACTGCATACCTAGATTCCCATATCCGCACGTATAAATATTTGTGTGTAAATGACCGTAGAACAAATAAATAACAAATTAACCTTTACGATGCAACTGTATTTTAATTCAGATAAAGAGAAAACAGCACGCGGAATGTGACTAGACTGCTGTTTGTAAGATACCATTCAAATAGCCGAAGTCAGTTCATTTGTAGAGTGTACGGTTGTTGATATCAAGATTTTTGGCTTTTGAAACCGCGGTTAAGACGACTTGAACACCATTTTACAGTATTTGATTTTGAATACACAAGCCTGACATATGAAACTTCCAATATGGTTTCGTTACACGGGACTTCCGCACATCAAGCGACAGATAAGGTTTAACTTTCGAAAGAGGTGATTTTTGTTGGGACCATGATAACTGTGCATATTTTAACAACAACATGTACTCGTAAGTATTATTCATATCACCATTTTATATATAATACTAACTTTATAGGTATAAAAACTATTTATTTGTCAATGTCAGTACAGTTAGTTACATATGTATCCTTTGCTGGGGTTTCTTACAAATATATGATGTATTTAAAAATGATTAATATGGCGGTGGTGGATTTATCGGAAAAGGGAAGGGGGGGGGGAAGGGGGCAAACGAATCTAGTCATCCCCACCCCCTAATTCAAACCTAAATTTTGTTATATTCTATGATTACATTATGTAAACGGGCTAATATAGCTATTCCCACTCTTTCTCCAACATTACGTCCCAGAAGATTGTCACCTCCGAGAAAATGACGGAGTCAATCATTTTTTAAAGATTGAGTCTTCCTGTTATACAGCACAGAATCTACATAGTAAGGGCTGCATATTAGCTTTTTCTACAACAATTTATATGTAAATTTTAGGAAAACAATCACTCGAAATGTTTAATTTGACCCCTCCCCACCCACCCAACTCTCTCTCTCTCCATGACTCCGGGATCCAACATACTGGTATCAGAAGTGCTTTGTGTCTAACATTATTTTGTGGAAGTAGCGATGAATATTTTATAAAAAAAAATATCTGATCTATTTGATCATTTTGTTGCACTGTGATAAAAAAGACACCTACCAATATCCTTTTAAATACTGGGATATTAAATTTTGTCGACAAAACATCGAAATTTGTTCATGAAGATGCAAAGACTAATAAGTGACATTCTTCCAATATACCACACTTACTTTTTCAGTACAAAGCTGAAATGGCAGCGGTGACTGTATAAATGGAATCTTAAGTAAAATGAAGATATCCGCAAAACGGGTAAGAAAATAACGTATCGTGGCCTGAATGGAAAATAACGTATCGTGGCCTGTATGGAAAATAACGTATCGTGGCCTGTATGGAAAATAAAGTATTGTGGCCTGAATGGAAAATAAAGTATCATAGCCTGTATGGAAAATAACGTATCGTGGCCTGTATGGAAAATAGCGTATCGTGGCCTGTATGGAAGAAAAAGTATCGTGGCCTGTGTGGAAAATAACGTATCGTGGCCTGTATGGAAAATAGCGTATCGTGGCCTGTATGAAAAATAAAGTATCGTGGCCTGTGTGGAAAATAACGTATTGTGGCCTGTATGGAGAATAACGTATCGAAGCCTTTATCAAAAATAAAGTAGCATGGCCTCTATGGAAAATTACGTATCGTGACCTCTATGCGAGTCCAAAGAGTAAGATTTTGCTATTATTCCATTGGTTGTTATATACATTTTTTTTTTTATCAAGATGGGGTTTTGCAAAGGGTTATATTCATCTCTTTCTCCTTTGTGCGTATGCTTGTTTCAAACGCTCAAAATTTTACACCCTCGCCAACGAAGTTGGGGGGAGGGATATAACTTTTTACCAGTTCGTGTGTTCATTCGTTCGTTACGCTCTCAATATATTGGACCCTATTTCACCTACGCTCATGGAAACTGGTTTGTGGAAGCATCTCAACAAGCGTAACTCAACCAAATGCAAACTAGGTCAGTGTTACCCAATTTTCAGGCTTGAGTGACTCTTGTATTATCAGCCATTTCGTTTGTTACGCCCCAAATATCTTTGCCCCTGTCACCTGCACTCATTATAACTAGAATGTAGATACATCTCAGAAAGAGTCATTCCGCCATATCAATATTAGGTCACGGTGACCTAAGTTTCATGCTAGAATTACTTTTGAATTTTCAGTCATTTATTTGTTATCACCCTGATAACCCCCCATGAACCCTATTTCAGCTACTGTCATGAAAATTTGGGTCGATACATCTTAGGAAAAGCAACTAAACCGTACCAAACTTGGGTCACTGTGACCTAATTTTAACACTTGAGTGACTTTCGTATTTTCAGCTATTCGTTCGCTACACCCTCAACATCTGGGCCATATTTCACTACACTAGTGAAAATTGGAATGTAGCTATTAATTCATTATGCCATCAATATATTTGATCCTATTGTACGTACACTCATGTAAATTGGTATGTGGATGCATCTCAAGGAGAGTAACTCATCCGTACCATAAGTAAGTCATTATACCCTATTTTTCACGCTTGAGTTAGCTATTTGCTTGTTACACGATCAGTATATTTCACCGATTTCACTTGCACTCATTAAAATTGGCATGTGGTTGCATCTCAAGAAGAGAAACTTAACCACACCAAAACTATGTCACTGTTACATACTTTTCACGCTGGAGTGACGATTGCCTTTTCGGACATTTATTTCTTGCACCTTTTTATTTTAAACCCCATTACGTCAAAACTAATAAAATTCTATTTCGACACTACACTGATGAAACTTTGTTTCGACGCTACACTGATGAAACTTTGTTTCGACACTACACTGATTAAACTTTGTTTCGACACTACACTGAAGAAACTTTGTTTCGAAACTACACTGATGAATTTTTGTTTCGACACTACACTAATAAAACTTTGTTTGGACACTTCCAGTGGTGTACTGGCCATTGGGCATACCGGGACAAATCCCGGTGGGCCGCCGCAAAAAAATCCGTTTTTACAGGTGTTTTACTGGTGTGAGCAAAACCCCGGGCCTGTCCCGGCAGATAAGTCCAGGGCCGAGTTGCTTTCCCAGTACACTCCTGGACACTACGCTGATGAAACTTTGTTCGTGAATGAGTAGTTTCTTGCAGTAATATTTCCTTCCTCCAAATCGTCGTTGAGTCGTTAACTAAGACTCCACAATCAGTGGGTAACGGGTTAGAATCCTGTCCAGACCAGCCTGAATCAGCTGTCAGGGCGTATATCTTTGCAATGTTTTGTAATTCACACTGCCTCGGTTTCTATCTTGCATACCAGCCGGTATATTGTAGGCTACTCGGAATGTAATCCTGTTTGCGAGAGTATTCGTGTTTACGAGTAAACACATTTTTTTTTCTTCCCAAGGATATCATTATAAATTTCGATTTTGGCTTGATGTAATTCTTCATTATTGCTTATTTATATGTTTGAAAATCTCTCTCTCTCTCTCTCTCTCTCTCTCTCTCTCTCTCTCTCTCTCTCTCTCTCTCTCTTTGTTATTATAGATGCTAAATGCAATCTAAAATTGACAAAACCTAGTACTATATACTATTACTACTAACAACAACAACAACAACAACAACAAAAACAACAACAACAACAACAACAACAAGAACAACAATAATAATAATAATAATAATAGATATTTCTATTATCGATTTCTTTAGTAGATGGGACATCAAATTTAGGTTACCCATATGTAATTTTATTATTATTATTATTATTATTCTCAATTATTAAATATCGTACATAATATAATAGGATTTTTATCACTGTTTTTGAAAAGGGGAATGAAAATATTGTACCACTACATTCAAATATTCTAACCCTCTATTATCTGATTGTCAGTTCATCTAGGTAACTCTTTCTTTCATTTTACATTAATCCATTTTTTTTTTCTCTATATTTGATGCCTGATTTTTTTAAGGCAGATATATTTATATGTTACGTTTGAATGAACTATTAAATTGAATTTAAATATTCTACATATTGATTTACTGGGTTTTTTAAATTCTCTTTTTCAGGCTTGTTTGAAATGCATAATCTGTGTTTTGATTCTTTATATGATATGGAATATATGGTCGACCAGGCATGCGTGTCCTCCAAATATAAGAATAAACTTTGTGTCGAAAGCCAAAATACCTACAATTGAAAAGGCTGATGAACTGAACCAATTTGAAGTCGACGTTTTGAGGAAAGACGGAAAATTAGCTCACTATATGGACAAATTATTCAGTCTTATGTTTGAGGAACCAGACTTTTCAAAGAAATATCTGGTGTATCAATACGATAAAACTTTAAATAATATTGGTGAATTCTTGCCGGGTGCTATTACTGCCTTTTTGATCTCCATTTTGTCGCAACGGTCTTTCGCAATCAAAGAGACAAGCGGGTGTTCTCCCCTTTCTTGGTATGAATCGCGGCTTATTAGCTGGGACGTCAAAGAAGAAGAATTTAGAGGTTTAACTTCAAGCAGACATGACGTCAGGATGATGAAAAATTTCAGACAGCAGCTCGAAAGTTATAAGTTCGATGAAAAATTCATTCAGGACGTTATTTATTTTGTAGTTGATGAAGAATTTATTGCGGAAATTCGACGTCACTACCGTACTTTTGACACAATGCCCTGGATACTAAATACGGCTCCTAGTGACATAATACACATTATATTGTACGGTTTGTTCCAACCTAGTGAAGTCCTTGTCAAAAAAGTAAACGAAATATTCCAACCGTACAACGAATTCAACCACCTTGTCTGCTTCCATGCCCAAATTCCTGTTGCAAATTTGCATTCTTATTTGTCTTTTGATCCTGTCTGGAAGTTTCTTAAGAATTATGGCAAACCAGCGAACATATCATATAAGGTATATATTGAAATAAATGATGAACAGATTAAAAAGAAAGCTAAAGAAGAATTCGGTTCAACTATGGTGGATTTTGAAAATTACTTTTACTTATTCAATGACGATGTCAACAAATGTAATGAGTACTTTAGAAATGTACTGCAGATGGCGATTCTACAAAATTGTAATGCATTAATTATAACAGATTCCCTTCAAGGGAAGTACGCAGCGTACATGCGCGCCTCATCGGATAACCTCTATTGTTATGTAGGCACCTCCACTGTATTCGAATGTAACAGAGACGTCATAAAGTCAACTTTAAGTTGGGACTAAATATTTGCTTGTAGGTAATGAGAAAAACATCAGTATTTCATGGGTGAAAAAAATCAAGGTGATTTTCATCATATGTGTGTATGTGAGTCAAATAAGAGCTGTTCTCAAGACAGTGAATACCTGGCGTTAAATTTACATAGAAAGATCATAAACCAAATATAATGGAGCAAGCGAACTGCAGCAAGCCGTGTGAACAAGTTTGTATGCTTTCATATGTATATCAATAAAACATGAGCTTACATTTATAACAGCAGCTGAAATTTTTTAACATTTGGTGGATATCATGTGCTTATTTGTTTACACGTATCACATAAAACTCCCACACACGTCTAACTCAAATCTGGCGCATTAGATACGCGACAAACTAATAGCAGAGACAAAGCTTAAATAGCACCAGCTGACTTACAATGTGTGACGTCATATCCATACACTGTTACCAATTGACACCATGCGACGTCATATCAATTTATTGCAATACGGCACATACGGGTTCTAAGGAACGCTTCGTTTGATCAGGTGAAAATATTTTTTTCTTTCTCTAAGTGACGCGCTTCTCTAGGCTGAACGGATTTCCATAATAAGTTGTAAAAATTCGATCTTTTGCGAACTGAAACAGCAATATATCGGAAACGTTTGTATTTGTATATTTAATTGTGATTTTATACTACAGTTACGTTCACAACAATCTAACAGTTGATGACATTGCAAAGAATTCTGACTTCCGCTGAGGAAAAATTAAAACAGATATAACATCATGCTCCTCACAGCTCGTATTCTTTCAGAACATATTGTTGCCTGAAGGCTGTTTTGACCCCAGGATCATCTAAACCTTAGTACATCGTATTTGAGCTTTATTACACGAGTACGTTTACTGGATACAATCTTTTATCTATTATCACAGATTCAAATCCAATCAAAACTAGGTGTAAACAACCAGACTATGTAAGGCGGTTCAGATGCACTTAATTGTGACGTTACTGGCGTATTGTGACATCAGCGGCGTGTAACGTCATCAGCCACGTGCTCCATCTCTGCAAGTAAAGAATTCTTTACATTTTCTTCCTACATATTTGGCAAAATCATTAAATTCGGCACTAAAGCATCGCACAAAATGCAATATAAATTGAGTGTGATGCAATTATCAAAGCGTACGATTTTCTTCAGGTGGCACTTTACCACAAAACTGACATCCTTGTGACACTGGTATTTTCCTTCAAAAGGGAGGTAACCCACTGCGAGGAGTATGGTAAAACACATTGCAACGACGACCGACATCGCAGGCCTGCAATTTTGCTTTTTATTTGAACATGAATATACGTTTTCTTCCAATAAGATACTATGTTGGAGCACAATTTATTCCATAACGCTCGCCTTTAATTGCGTCATGGCGTCATATCATCAAAATATTTCGCCAAGCTTTCAAGATTTATTGATAATACTTCAAAGACCAATATATTTTCTATGTGAGTACATTATTCACATTGGGGTAACGCTTAGCAACGTCACATAGAAATGTGATTGAGTAATGCAAAGTCCTTAACGTTAATGCATCAATTAAATCTTAATCTCATATTGGTGCGAAATTTATTAAACTCGTTGAATAATACAGTATGCCGTATTGTTTAACTTGTTTTATAAATTTCATATCAAACGACACTAGTATAAGGTTCTCTATTAATTTAACTGGGGTATGGTATCTTCTTACTTTATATCCTTTGTCGATTGAAATGTCATTTTTAAATCGACTTTTCTGATAACCTTAATACTATAATGCTGTTTTTGTATTAAAAAGTAACGTGTTGAATGACTTTTAAGGACAAAAGCTACATTCATGAGTTTCTAAATAGACACGGAGATAGTCTTATATTTCTAAGTGTGTTTTTCACCGCTGCCTCTATGGATATACACCTGAAATAGCCTCTGAAATGTACCATAGCTGTGAAAATATATGCTGAAACGGTGATTTTTTGTTACAACTGATGCAAAAATGAACAGGAAGAAGTAAAAATGTCAAGTCATGGTGTGAAGTTTTGTTTCTTTCGTCAAAAATTAGCACAGTAATGTAGTACCCATATTAATAATAGTTTCATTATACTAGGTCAGGTATATATGTCAAGAACAAGTACATAATGCTACAATGCCCCCCCCCCCCCCCCCCCCCCCCGTATTTTAGTCGTAAAGTCATATACAGAACTGTGTCTGTTGTTTGCTTTATGTGCTAAACATAGACAACATTTATTTTATTTGAATGCAAGATACTCTGTTGAAAAGGAAAGTGATCAGGAGGAGAGTCTCGTATATCAAATCTGTTCATTTAAAGTCGAACACCGTAACTTTGTATCGATTCACCTAAACAATATCCAGTATGGATAATACAACCTGTTCATACATGACCGTCCACTGAAAGTATAGTTGGAACTTTTACAGAGTCATCGAAAAGGCATTTTCATGCATGTATATATACCAGAAACGTACATGGACTTTCGTTGGGGTTGAACATGGATGACAGGTCGAGGTGATACATGTAATGATCAGAAACAAATTCCAGTTAAAATCTGAAGAAAGGCTGCTTAGAACGAAAGGAAAACGAGGAGTTAGAAGTATGAAGGAATGCAATTAAACACAGTGAGTGAGAAATCTGAACCCATGCTCCACATATATATTAACATGTGCAGCAACGTCTGAGGACACCACTCTACTTGCCCACTACTTCCCGCGACTAGTCTTCGACTACGCAAGGATTAAGCATTGAAAATGCTGCCGGAAAAAAAAAAGATTATTGGAGAGAGGGAGGAAACATTGATTAAAAGTGGAAGAAATTGTTTGAACCAATGAAGCAACCGGATGAATGATCTATTGTCCGCACACTGCCCATCTTGTATATTAAAAATCCTGGGCGCATACTCGATAGTTATATGCGTGGAAGCTTTTTCATAACATAGATCAAGATGAGGTGCCGATTCGTAAGTACGATCTGTTTTATACGAATAGCCACATACATACATACATACATACACAATGAGTTATATTTCATTCCATAATTATGATAACGATATGAAATCTAAAGCTGCTCTCGATCAGAAATTCACAAGATATATATTATGAAGCTTTAGTTAATTATTTTATGAAATGTGAGCAAATGATTAAAAGTAGGTTACCATCACCAGCTTTTGTGCGGATGATCTTCTTCCCGTGAAGCACCCACAGTATAGCTTTGATAACAATAAGTGAGAAGGTATTAGAACAAGAACCTGATATAATTTATTTGCAATATTAAATAACCCCGAAAAGTGGGTCACAACAACCCAGTTTCGTAGTGCAACTCGTTTTCATATGCGCTCACACTGCAAGTTTAGTCTTAAAAGATGCATTGAAGTTTAAGTTGCAACTACAGAGGAATGAGAGACAGACGCACGGATGGACAGATTGGCAATGTGAATTTTGTATACTGCCCCATCTCAAAGCGGCGATGTAGAAAGTGGCGCATTACCGTATTGACACAAAGGTTACACTTATCTCAATCTACTGTAAATACAAAAAATGTTGTCCAGCATTAACTATTAACGAACTTCGCGAGGAAACTAATTTTTGCTAAAGTTACATTCACGTTAAGTTTGTGTGACGAGATTATACTGTTAATATATGATGTAAACGCCGATAACTAGTGACAGTTTAGAACTTGCGGATGTACGTAGCAACTATTTAACCAGGATTTTTTTTTTTTTTTTTTTTACTGCTATTTCCTTATAATACGACAAATATAATAACCATTGCATCAAAAGATTTAGTTTTGATTATCAGTTCATCGCTAAAATTTTACGTCGTTAATATGAAAATAAAAATTCACTTAAATCAACGACGCCAAAATGCAGTGCACTGGCCTGTCTAATATTCACTCTACTTTGTGTCTACTATTTTTGGTCTTAATAGACAATATCTTTATCCAGATGACTCGTCAGATGATACACATTGGTGTGGCTGGATTCGGTCTGGGAATATTATATGTCATCTACACAGCATATCCGTGGGTTTGTACCCTGAAAGCCCGATGGGAACAACTGAAAACTATCACCTTAGAAGAAGTGGAGAATGATGACCTCAAATTCGACAAACCAATGTTGGAGTTTGGAGAAACCAAACCAGATCACATGACATTTGATGCTGCTATTGAGAATTATGAAGCAGATTTCAAGGAAAGTTTCACACATGCACCAGACGAGAAGAAATTTCTCATCTATGACTGCCGCGATAATTGTGGAGGTTGGGGTGACCGAATTAAAGGGATGGTTACGGCATATCTTCTGTCCTTATTGTCCAACAGGACTTTTGGAATTCATCATTCTTATCCATGTGACTTGTCGAATTATTTGGCGCCTAATCTGATAAACTGGGTGATAGATGATTCTAGATTGACAAGCCTAAGTGCACATACTATCGACTACATGAATGATCATACAGAAATTCAAGGTAGGATTCACAATGTCGACTTTAGTGAGTATAAACATGATGTAATCTACCTGAAGGTCAACCAAGATTGGACTGACCAGCTGAAGAGGAATAGGATAGCCAGAGATATTCTATCTCCTCTCCAGAAAAGGACCTACAGTGATATTTTTCGCATAGTATATTTTGGCCTCTTCAAAAACACAGACGTTTTAAGAAATAAGATAAAAGAATTG
Source organism: Margaritifera margaritifera (assembly GCA_029931535.1). Taxonomy (NCBI): domain Eukaryota; kingdom Metazoa; phylum Mollusca; class Bivalvia; order Unionida; family Margaritiferidae; genus Margaritifera; species Margaritifera margaritifera. The sequence goes on from JAQPZY010001066.1 coordinate 436,839, forward strand.
ATTTCAGAATATGTTGGATATAATAAACTTGCATGTTTTCACGCTAGGATTGATCAGCCGGGGAATACAAGGTATGAAACGACTGAATTTGATTCTGTGTGGTCTTTATTGCGTAGATTTAACTTGACTGGACGATATAAGATTTTTGTGGCGTCAGATAACACGGAAATGAAAATGTTTGCCAGTGTTTTATTTGGGAATAATTACGTAGCGAGATATTGGAATGTGGGTCACGTGGGGCAGGCAAGTTCTTGTGAGGATTTGTTGGTGACGTTGACAGAACATAGCATTCTGATGAGGTGTGACGTTCTGGTGCTGACAGCAAGCGGCTTTAGTTACCAGGCGGCTCACTTCAGACAGACGTCACGTGATTTGTTCTGCTTTTTCAGGACGCATGGAGCTTATCGTTGTAAGCGAGAATTACTTAAATACTTGTACGGTTGGCCATGTGGGAAGAAGGACCAATTTTGCTATTGATGACAGACCACTTTCAATTTATGGTCACGTGACATATTTTGTATCGTTGTGGTTAATCGTTATTATAGACATACAGCTTAACCAAATATCAGAGTTCATTTTTAATGGCCTAAACTTTGTACGAAATCTATGATCCAATATGCATGTTGGCCAGAAGTTTGAAAACGTCAGTTATATCAGTAAAATAACACAGCTTTTGGAAGTGGAGTTTCGATCTAAGAACACATATGGGACTTTGCAAATCATTTCGAGATATGTAGTTGAGTGAACGTGTTTAATATAATCATTTACATTCTTTCGCTTTCTAAAAACCAGCTGGAGAGATCATGGGTGATTGACCCATCCGTGTTCAAGCCAGCTATATTCAGCTGTATTACATTGTTTGGAATATATTTGTTTGATACATAAAACATATTCAGATTGAAGTTAGCTCAAGTTTGTTATGATATTAGTCCAGATTTTTGTTGAAACGGCCATAATTACTTTCCGTGCTTTGCATTATGTCATTTAGGTGCATGACCACTCTGCCGAATATTTCTCAGAAAACACAGAAACTAACCTGAAGCATGCAGGTAACACAGTTCTATCCAGCGCTTTTTTTTAAAGTAAAGTTTCCATCCTCCTTAATTAACAATTGCTACATGCAAACACCCCCCCATCCCCCCATATATGATTTTAAGCTTTTGGTACATGTATATAATTATTGACTTTTAGTACTTTTATATTGGTCAGTTTCTGTACTTCACAGAAAACGGAAATAGGTAGCAATGACCCAACAATGAACTTATAATCACTTTTTAATTTCTTTTCCTTGGAGCGAAACATTTACAGTGGTCAACAATTAATTGCTTATATACCTATAAATAAATATTTAGTGTGGAATATGTGTTCTGCAACTATATACCTCCCAAGGAAATTGTGTTGGACACAATTTACCTTCATAAAATGAAGTTGTCGTCACCATATGGTGTGTAATAAAGATATAAAAAATCATTTTAATTGAGGTGTTTTAAACAAAATTTCATCTTAACCGCATTCCCAACAAGCGGAATTATTTTCATATAATTATAAAAGTTCGATTTGGGATTTGGAAACGTGATTGCTATCAACGGAAATTCGTATCACCCGTATTCGTATTAAATGTTAAATGGATCTTTGGTAAATTGTAAGTGTGTCATTACCATTTCTCTCTCTCTCTCTATCTTTCTCTCTCTCTCTCTCTCTCTCTCTCTCTCTATATATATATATATATATATATATATATATATATATATATATATATATATATATATATATATATATATTGGTTTTGTGCTTTCATAAATCTAATGCAGTTTATTTTAAGCAAATATCATTATTGCATATGGAGATACAATGATTTGAATGCATAATCCAATGGCGTTATGACGCTAGAAATTCATTAGGGAGAATAAAGAAACATACACAGGACACATTCACGAAAAGTGACATACGCAGAGCAATACATATTTACATTTTGGGATTTTGTACACCCAAGCAAAACTATCAATAATAAAGATCGAATCTAAGCTAAAGAGATAGAAAGGGACCTATTATCCAAGAATAAGGCTAACATGTTTTTGGATCCAAGCTAGCAATACTATAGGACCATACTGCTTGGCGTCACCTAATTATACACTTCATTGCGAGAAGGTCAAATTTCATAGTGCGCCATCTGAACGGGTGTATTATTTTTCGATTCTAGCTTTACATCTCAGATATAATTTCCACTACAAAAAACAAAGATGTGAATGCATTTTCATTACAAGAGAAGGTGGAAGAAAGACCTAATAATAATAATAATAAAAATAATAATAATAATAATAATAACAACAACAACAACAACAACAACAACAACAAGAATATAATTTGGCACTTTTCAAAAGTACCAACGAGGACGCGAGTGAAATATTGCATGAAATATAAATTCAAACCAAATGAATACAAATTTGAAGGTCTGTGCAAAAAATGAGCCAAGAGGAAATTTCTGTTGATGTTTTGCTTGTTTCGCTTGTGCATAGTGTACTATAGTGTACATTGTGTACTATGCTTGTGCATAGTACACAATCCAGAAACTTAGCATGGCCAGTTTAGCAAGAAGCGTAGGTTATTACGATCTCAATTCACTTTTTGTTTGTCTTAACATAAGTGGTAATTGTGAATACATACATAAAATTGGATGACCTATCACCCCCGTCCTCCCTACTGTGTATGCACAAGAACAGGGCTTATCAGAACAGATTATTTACAGCGAAGGGGTGATAAGGTTATGTTATAAAGTTTTAAAAATATTGTATTATATTTTGGCAGAATAATACAGGTCAGTAAAGTGTTCATTTGTGTAAAATGATAACAAAACAACCGTACCTTTCAAATACTGTAAAACTTGAATACACATTTATTTTTCGCAGTAAGAGTTTTGGAAAGAAATGTTTTTGTCTGCTCTAGAATATCATTCTCTCTCTCTCTCTCTCTCTCTCTCTCTCTCTCTCTCTCTCTCTCTCTCTCTCTCTCTCTCTCTCAGTTGACTTCCAATATGTGACTTTCATCACGGTTCCACAACACGCCCAGTTACAAAGTAGACGGAATAATTGACAGTGTTTTGAGCAATTTAGGCTACAATGTACAATTAATCCGTCCATTATGTAATTTGGCATGTTGATCAACTATGATAACAGTCACATGGCCAGATATTCTTCATGCGACAATCAATTGACAAATCCACGGACGCTCAAGCCACATGACCAAAACAATCAAACTGTTACGAATGAGTGAAAGTCGCATCTGACTGGTCGCTCGATATTGATGGAACAGCCGATTATACGCCAATGTAGCCCGGTAATTGGAAATGGCGACGGCCGGCAGGGCTGTGTGATTCCACGTGGATTTTACCGAAATATGCTGTACAGATCGCCGAAAGGCCCCTTCAACCAACCGTAACAAAAGAACCACGAGAAAAACCGGTAAATTTCGACATACACACTGATGTGTTGTGGACAAATCTGTCTGCAATAATTGCACTGTATCATGAATCAGTGAGAACTGGACCAAAGCCACCAACATACCAATACAGGTTTGGAAAGCTGATTTATTAGACTAACGAGAGACCTGCATGATGGCACATTCTTTTTTATATCATATACTCCATCTGTCATTTATTACTCCATTTAACTCGTGTGTCGAGATCTGTCTCTCGGAGCAGGTGATCATTGTTGTTGTTGATTGGTTTGGGACAGTATGTAAGTTGCCGGCAGTGTCATTTATGTAAATCAAGAATAGAGTTTGACCAAGCACCGTCTCTTGTGACTATATATAGTTTTGCCTGTGCCATTGTCAATGTCAGTGTCCAGTAGCTAATTACCAACTATTATATACCTTTACTTCAATAAATAGTTCATGAAGCACATATAAATCAATAACTGGATTTGAGATTTAATTATTCCTTTGGCAAATCTCAAAATGTACTCATGGGATCAATGTAGTAGAACTATTTTTCAGACCACTCGTGCGAAATTCACAGACTGTGAGGTTTAATGGTGTTGTGTAAATAAAGAAACACACGTGCAACTAATACTTTCTGTACAAAATACTATTACAATAATGCAAAAAAATTAAGACTAAACTTTGAATATGAAACTTTAGCTAATTTATTACAAAAATGGTCTTAACCTTATGGATTTTACAAAATGCCTGCATTTTTGTAGTATATTAATAAAATACCAGGCCATATTAGGCATTTTTGTGGTATATTAATAAAATACCAGGCCATATTAGGCATTTTTGTAGTATATTAATAAAATACCAGGCCATATTAGGCATTTTTGTAGTATATTAATAAAATACCAGGCCATATTAGGCATTTTTGTAGTATATTAATAAAATACCAGGCCATATTAGGCATTTTTGTAGAATATTAATAAAATACCAGGCCATATTATGCATTTTTGTAGTATATTAATAAAATACCAGGCCATATTAGGCATTTTGTAGAATGACTAAAAGTTTAGACGTTTTGTAAAATGCATACATTTATAAACTGCATAGAACAATTTTATATACTTGAATCATGAAGAAAGTCACTTGCATGCGTCATGTAGTTATTGCAGTCTTCAAATGTTGGCTAAAATTGCTGAGATATTTCAAAATGAGACAAATTCTGTTAAGTTTATCTGTCACAGATTTGTATTTATCAAAGCGAAGTCTAGTAGAATAAAGATAACTTAATAATTACACTTTAAGGTGACTTGGAAAATAAAATTTAGTATTAAAACCTGTGAAGATGAGCTCTTTCAGGAATTTCATCATATTATCAATAAAATCAGCCAGTGATCATAAGGGACAGTCCCCTCTTCTTAAGATTGGTGTTTGTTTAAAACAGAAATATGGGTAAGAAAGGAAAGAGTATGTATTAAGATTTAATGGCACGTCAGTTCAGTACTGGCTATATAGTGACGAAAGTTTGTTTAAAACTCTTTTGTACTTTAAAAGCTTCTAAGTTACTTTCTATATGCAGTTAGTGGTAAAGTATATCACAGAAGACAGCGTTACCTTTTCGGTGCACGTGCTCTCTGAATATTCTATCATACAAGAAACATCATTTGAAATAGGTTACTGTATACAACACTTGCTTTATTAAGACTTCATGCGCATGCGTGCATGTGCACAATAATTTTGTCATCAAAGGGAGGTAAATAGTGACGCTTACTGTTAACTGACTGGTAACTTCTGAACAGAGGGAACAATATGATGATTAGAAGAATGACAAACGTCTGAAGCTGATTTTGTTGTTGATTTGGTATTTTACGGCACAGCACAACACAAATAGTTATTTAGTGCCAGTGTAATTGGAGTAAAGTGCCTCGCCCAGGAACAGGGCCGTCGTAAGGGGCGGGCGATACGGGCGAGGGGGTGCCGTTTCCCGGAGTTTGCGGTACTTTTTCCGACTGGAGGGGGGAGGGGCACCAAAGGCGACACTCGCCCGGGGCGCCGTTTCGTCCGGCGCAAACTAGCGACGGCCCTGTCTAGGAACTTACCACACACCACCCAGGTTGATCTGATGGTTGGATTCGAAACCGCGAGTCCAGCACACTAACCACTGTGCCACTGCGCCTCCAACGTCTGAGTACCGAGACCAGATTTTACACTAATCATAAAACAACCCAAGCGCTAGCAAGAACCTCATGTCGAAAGCGGTAGTCGAAATAAACTTAATATGGACATATATAGCTCTTTACATCTTTACAGACAGCCACTATTTTAACCAAATAGACGTCTGTGTATCGTCACAATTCCAGCAAAACCCCCCAATCAATTCCAAGTGAAGACGCTAATAAAAGTATCACTTCGACTCTTGAAGAAAGTGAATATCGAGATATTCACCAGCGCTCAGGCACATATTTTGGCACGTTTATAACGATAAATCCGTTATCAGTTGCATCACATTCTCTAATTTTGGATATATAACCGTATTGATGAAAGAAAAGTAAAATATAACAGCACTTAGTTCTTTTGTTGTTAAAATCAGATACCCAAACTCACAACCTGAAATTCTTCTGACATTTTGTTTGCATAACTAATTATTATTACTGTGGAGATTCTCTGCTGTTTATATACTACTCGAAAATGCTACTGACGAGGGGGTCTTTCCTTATATAGAAACATTTTACTTTTACAATTAGAATCATGAAGCTATCATTCACTGTTGACAAGTGCACAAAATAGCTGAGAGGAAATACGAAGATCACTAGCCTGTGTGGAATCTTGTACACAATTATTCCAAAGATGTTAGTGCCCGATCTCCCGATTTTTTGTTCTCAGCATAAATGATTCAGAATTTATTGAAAAGGCAAGACTAGAATTTGGAACTAAAAATTCTTACTATAGATTCAGGCATACGAATTCTGGAAAACCAAGACAAATTTTGCCAAATTCTTTTCGAAGAAGTTGTTATACTGGAAGTTTTGAAAATATGCCAAAGTTTTATTGTAACAGACACTTTGATTGGTAAATATTTCGTGCACATGCGCAGTTCGTCGTCTCATCTCTTCCGTTTAACTGGAACATCTACATTCAAGTGCAGAGAGATGTTGTAAAATGAACTGTTAGTTGGAACTAGAATTACAGTCTTGCTTCAATGCATATTTATTATTTATCTATAGTCGCTGTTGTTGACGTCAACAAAGTCTGTGGGAGGGCTATTTTCGTACTGTCATGATTAAGGTATAGCTTAAAAACATTTAAAATTGCATAATAAATTACAAACTTGTTAACTATTGAGACGTGGTAATGAAGGCAATTTAATTTTACGATTACTGAAACTTATACAGATTAACCGGTTTAGACCTTCCTCACAATTGTATAATTGAGCTTTAAGTTATTTTCTGTTTCTGGTTTATTTGTAATAATGGCCGAGGATAAAAAGAGGAAATACGTAACTCTTTTGTTCAGTTAAAATGCAGTAGCATTTGTTTCTAATATTTCAATATTATCAATAATAGTTGCGTGTTTTAATACTTCTTGTTTTTTCATAGCAATAACTTACACAGTCATATGCACAAATAACGACTGAAGATGGCATCTTTTCCAATGAGCACTGTTTTAATTACTGTCACCATTAAGTGACTAAACAAGAAAAAAAAAAAGAGAAGAAATAATTAGTTCTACCACTGACTCTACTGTGTTACTCGACTGACCCATAGCCTGCGAGATATAATGTAGTGTCTTTGAGGGATATCGAATATTGCTTCATATGTTCCGGAACACATGCAAAGGGAAATAACCCCAGCGATCATACGCCTCTTAGCCAAGGTAGTTACACAACCAGGTTAGGGTTTCAACTCTGAATTGTTTACAAGTCAGATAACGCAGGCTAAATAGACACGCATACATATATACAGTCAGACAGACAAGACAGCATGCAATGAAACCAAAGTTGTGACATTCTTAGAACGAATTTTAAGACCCTTATCGAGATTTCAGGTCTGTATATTTTTGGAAGGGTCACTATTGCGACGATGGTGAAAAATAGTGAGAACAAGACGTAATTCAAGTTCAATTGTAGTATCAGTGCATAAATATAAAAAGAATTGGAACGTTCAAATGGAAAGCAAGCATGACAGAACAGATGACTGATTACATGCGACCCCTTTTCCCTCCACATGCCGCTTTTTTTTATAAAAAAATAGACATACATAATTCATCAACAATATTATTTTTCCCCGTAAAAGTAATATTGTGCACACAATATTAGGCAGCCACCCACCACAGTAAGAAATTAAGGATTATTCAAAAAATATAAAGGTCATCCATATCCTGTTGATGGGCCTTATAAAGGCTAGTATGCAATAATCTCTGTACTTACCATATTAATTTCCATTAATTCTTTCATTAAATATGTTATGACAGTTATACATTACAAAAATGCAATTATCGTGAATTGAAGCATTTTCGAAGTTATTATTTCAAGTACTAAAGGTGGTATTGCATATGTTCAGTTAACTGTGTCCACATCTTGTTAAAAAAAATCCATGACAGTGTCGCAACAAATTTGTGGAATAAAGAAAATACACAGTTTGCGAACTGATATCGGAAAGTTCAGTCATCCAGTAGTCCATGGTATCATATTAGAAGGTGATTATAGATGAGACATCCTGCACCTCGTAATTATCACCCAAAGTATAGCCTATTGCATCAATAAATAAATGTTAAACAGATAACATAACACATTATTGTATTTACGTGCCAAAGAGGTGACCTTGCTAAAAATAAGAAACTAAACTGACGAGTAGACATTATTTTAGTAGTGCGTATTTTTTAAACTTTGCAAATAATTTGATTAAGATTTGATGATGTAGGTAAACGAAACTAAATATTTTTTGTCCCTTTATACTATGTCATCAAATCGAAATATTTTTGTTGACGGTTATTGATGTTATAGATGTGGTTTCTCTTGAGCGAAAAGGTTTCTTTGATATTCTGCATTTAATGCAGGAAGGATCATCAATAATAATAATAATAATAATAATAATAATAATAATAATCACATAATACAAATATTAACATCATTGTATTTCATCTCTTCTCTCCGATCGGGTGGGATTAGGGCAACATAAAGTTCATGAACATTACATACATATTTGGTCCCTATTATTCGTACCACACGGCCATCCATATGAATATTTGATCAGATCACGCCTACACGGGTACAAACCATGGGTTCTGAAAAAACAGTACAAATCACGTGACGTCTGTCTCAGGTGCGCCGCCTGGTAGCTGAAGCCGCTTGCGGTAAGGGCGAGGATGTCACACCTCATAAGAATGCCGTGGTCGCTCAGTGCCGCCAGGAAACCGTCGCACGAGCTGTGAGTGTCGACGTGAGTCACTACATGTTCGATTCTTATCAGATTTGATCCAAACCTTGACCTTGCCAACTCTATGACGTCCTTGTTATCCGAGGTCACAAATATCTTATACTCACCAGAAATGTTAAAGTCTGCAAGTAATGACCACACTGATTCAAACTCACCAATATTATACCTCGTGTTTTCCTCTACCCCTGTCCTTGCGTGAAAACAAGCCAACTTCTTATCTCCAACTTTATTTTGTGTAAAGTTTTCAATATTTTCCCGTAGCTTATCGGAAGGTTTGAAGAGAGCAAAATAAATAATTCTAATGATATCACTGTAAAGTTCATTTTGCATCAGAGGTACGATTTCCCTGAAAATAGTATGTCTTCGTAGTTGATCAGTCCAGTCCTGATTAATTCTAACGTAGACCACGTCGTCTTTGTACTGACTGAAATCGATATTTTGAATTTTCTCTTGGATGACCTCGTGACTTGTGATATAATCTAGATTGCAAACACTTAAAAGTCCGTTTTTCCTTGGCGTGAAGTCCCAGTTCACAAGGTTCGGGATAAGAAATTGATTAAGTTCACAGGGAAAAGTAATGTTTATCCCGAATGTTCTGTTGGACACAACTGACAATAAATATGACGTAATCATACCTTTGATTCTGTCTCCCCATCCACCACATGTATTGCTGCATAGATAAACCAAGTATTTGTCTTTGCGCACATTTAAGTGGCCAAACATCATATTGAATTTTGCTTCATAGTTCTTGATTTCCTTATCGAATGAAATATGAAGAGGAGCAAACAAACGACTTCCGTTGCTGTTGCTCTTGATTTTCGCATCATTGCTCTTATTCGGACTTACGAGTTCAAATTCGTTGACAAGGCCATGATCGTGTCGGTCGGAATTGTGTTCAAAAGAACTTGCCTTCCCAAATGAGCTTTCTTCAAGAAGTTGGGCAGAACTGTTTTTGGATCTCACAACCAGGTCAGAGTCTTGATTATTCTCGTTGTTGAAACATTTTGTGCGCGTTCCATTGCGGAGGTACATTAATATGAAAGTTGCAAAGAAAAAGTACAAAGCCAATCCGCCCACCAAAAGGAATTTCTGAAATGAACAGCACGAGGGTAATATGATTATACACCATCATTAAATATTTGAAATTATATGTCTGTGTTACGCAAAATTTGTTAAAAAATGAACACATCATGTTTCCTTAGTATTCGACCAAAGTGACCTGGCATTTGTGAGTTTCATCAGAATATTCATTATGTCCTAGTCCATTAAAGTAAATTACAGTGACACACATACATTGGGAATTTTCAATGTAAACGAATTATCTCGACCTAGCTAAGTGTGGAAGAATTATTTTACCTATGCCAAGCATGAAAAATGCATACACACTACAATGTATTCATTATTCCCATTTTATTCGAAGAAAACAGACGTGGGTTTTATTGTTTATCCCCATCAGCACATGTTTCGTACGTCCATGCGTGAGTTGGGAGTCTCGCGAAAATCTTCCTACACCGTTCAAGATAAAGACTTGAGAACTTAGGCAATAATTGAGAGTTGTCCCGTACATGACGGTATAGAAGTTATCCAATCTTCGGAGGCTGAGCTCGGGGGATGGGGTAGAGACACTTTGCAGGGGATGGAGCTTATCGTAACTGATTAAAGCGCGGGGATAAGCTCCTTTGCTGCAGAAATAGAGCTTGGACCAGGTCTCAACAATATTTTGATGCTGTAGGTCAAACCGACAGTTTAGTTTGATCGAATCATTTGTACCAGAAACCAGATAGTCTGAAAAGAACCTATTCAGTTCCTGAAGGAAAGAAATAATTACTTTGAAGCAAAGAATGATGAAAAAAAATATTTAATAAAGACGAAAGAACAAAAGTGGCCAGGCTGTTAAATCATTCAGTAAAATATTTACATAGGGAACGTTTGCTCGAAAAAAAAAGTTAATATGCATGCATTTTGCGTGCATGGTTATGAGTCATCTCTTTCACACACGTTTAGGCATGCACAATACTAAAATACATGATTTTATCATCGACGTCTGATAAGTTTGAGGTAACGCTGTTGAGCCGGTGTTGGGATAAAATGTTAGTCTATTGAATGTAGAATAGCCATTTATCTAACTATATACCTCTAACGTGATTTCCACAGCAAATGTATTATGTAACATTTGTCTATAATTTATTCATATTGGACGTTTTCAAGTACTTATTGGGTCTTGTTAAGCACACGACAGTCCTACAGAGGGTCTACAGTAGTTGACAAATTGAAAGAGCTTGGACAATTGTGTTATCACACTGATAAGTTCTTGTTCCACGATTCCTCTGAATTTGTCAAGTAATGTAGTACAGTTGCTGAGCTAGCATACTTATGAAATTTTAATTAATAACGCACAATAAATTATTAAGCTAAGAAATTCCATTTCCACGTTTACTCTATATAAAACGGAATTATATAGCAGTAAAGCCGCATAGGATTTAAAAGTTATAGTATTAAGTTAATTTTTATTTATATCTAAAAAAAAATAGGATTCTGTCGGATGATAATTGAATAGAATTCAACAATTTCTCACAGACGGTGAACAGGCAGGTACATTGCCTTCAGTGATTACCTATATTTTGTACAACATAAAATAGTGGTGCCTTTCAAGATTTCTTAAAATTATAATAAATCCATTAATACAAACAGACACATAGTATATATATGTATGTATATATATATATATATATATATATATATATATATATATATATATATATATATATATATATATATATATATATATATATTAATTATTATTTATCCAGAAATGTTAGGATATCAAGTAATGTATGGACAGGCGTTTCCCATATAGCTATTGACGTCATGTCAGGTCAGGCATCGCCTGCTACCGTAAGTAACAGTAGACGGTACTACCTGTGACTGTTGACCCATAGTAGACAGCTACACCTTGCTCTCTCTGGAAAGTCCTTTCTGGTGTATCAGGCGGCCAAGCAGATATGCTCATCCGCCGTGAAGGCAGATGGAAAGAGCTGTGTGAATAGCGCAGGGCATCAGCTCAGGTGCATTAGGAACTGATGGCCATCCACTGCATCCGGGCTTGTCTCCAGATGTCTCGACCTTGTCGTGCCACTGGATTCAGACAGGCCTGGACGAGAGAGTGAGGGTGACTCTGCGCAACTTTCCCTCACTTAAATTCAATTCACGCGCAAGTCATGACACTATTCCCATCTCGCCGCCACCAGATACATTCAAGTCCTGTGGCGATGGACGAGCGGCAAAGCAGCAGGTGTGGATACACTGGGAGCTGTAGCTGCAGACCTGCACACAGAACGGCTCAGGACATAGGGTCGCTTTTCATTGGACTGAAGCAGCAATGGAACTCGGCAGCCCTATTGGTGACTGAAGAGCCCTTTTTAGGATCACACTGCTCACCTCCGTAGCATGAGGAAGGGACTAGAAAAGATGCCCTAAACATTGCCTGCTTCACCTTAAACCTGGTCAGCATACCGCGGATGACGAGGATCCAACCTTAGCAGTCAAAAACCAAACAAAAAGACAAAATTGACGCAACTCACCATCGACAGACTAATGTAAATGAGACTCCCACTTTCTGGAAAAAGACATGCAACTATCATCAGCGCCTATGCAGCCACCATGACCAACCCAGATGAAATCAAGGACAAATTTTATGAAGATCTGGAGTCTTTTATTGCAGAAGTACCAAAGACAGACAAGCTCATCATCCTAGGTGACTTTAATGCTACAGTTGGCACAGATTACCAGACGTGGCCAGGTATTATTGTAAAAAAATGGCTTTGACAAATGCAACAACAACGGACACCTCCTACTGAGGAAATGTGCTGAACATGACCTCATAATCACCAACACAGTCTTCCGCCTGCCAAACCGTAACAAGACGTCTAGGATGTACCCACGCTCGAAGCGCTGGCATCTTATTGATTATGTCATCGTCAGGAGAAGAGGCAGGCAGGATGTCCGAGTGACGAAGGCTATGAGAAGTCCAGAATGCTGGAATAACCACAGACTCATAGTCTCCAAACTCGATACCCAGATTCAGCCTAGCAGACGACCACAAGGCAAAAAGTGCCCAAAAAGCTAATTGTCGCCAAAATGAAACAGTAGAATGTGAAGTAACATTTGTCGAAGAACTGTGCAGCCAACTGGATACCATCAATATCAACTCCAAAAATGTAGAGGAAAACTGGGCTTCCTTCCGAGACTCTGTGTACTCAACTGCATCCAAAACCCTTGGTCCCACCACGCGTCAACATCAAAATTGGTTTGATGAGAACAATGCCACTATACAGAGACATCTGAATGAGAAACATCGGTTAGAAGACGGCACTTCATCATCTAAGAAAGAAGCCTTCAACAACATCAAGAGGATTGTCCAGTGCAAACTCAGAGAATTGCAATACTCATGGCTGAGCAATAAGGCAGATGAGATTCAGTGCTACGCAGACAGGAATAAGATGAAGAACTTCTATGAATATTTTGAAGACAATCTATGGACCATAGTCATCAGGAACAACTCCAATAATGAGTGATGGCAATGCCACGCTGATCATTGACAAAGAAAAGATACTTCAAAGATGGACATAACACTGCAACAACATCCTCATTCAACAGTCATCTATCAGCGAGGAGACAATTGATCGACTGCCCCCAGTTGAAATCAACATATTGCTTGCTGATCCTCCAGCGCTGACTGAAACTGTGAAAGCAATTGACCTGCTGTCAAATGGCAAAGCACCTGGAGAAGATGCTGTACCAGCAGAAGTCTACAAAGCCAGAGGCTCGCACATGGCACAGAAACTGACTGAACTTTTTTTGGTCAATGTGGACTCCGGGAACCATACCCCAGTAGTACAAGGATGCATCCATCGTCCACTTATACAAGCGGAAAGCCAACAGACAATTCTGCGACAACCATCAGGGCACCTCCTTGGTGTCAATATCCAGCAAAATCCTTGATAAAATTCTTCTGAATTGTCTTGTGCATCACATCGAACAAGGACTCCTGCAAGAGGGTCAGTGTGGCTTTAGGAAAGGACGAGGGAAATTACAAATTACTTTATTTCACCCTGTTTATATTGTTTATTATTACGCTGATAACGTTTTTGTTTCATTCTTGCTGTTTTCCCATTGATATTTGATTCTTTCTATCCAGCCAGCACACATGTAAATTGGTGAAATATATGTTGAAATATTATTATTTAAATAATTCGAAATGAAGACTTATAATTGATCAACCGATTCAAAAGCAAGCGAGAGAATAAAAATACATCCCTCTTTAATACACATACAAACTAGAAAAGAATTGAGACGTATGAAGGCACATAATATAAATATAATTATCACTTACAAAATGTCATTTAAAGATAAGCTAAATGAGTATAGATTTTACCGCGTAAACAATGAAGATTTGTATATAATTTTCAATGACATTACGAAGATCATAATTTAGAAAAATACGGCAATTTGGTTATGTAAAGGTACAGCTAATTTTAACGATCAGACTTATGAAAGGGCCTACTCAGGAAGTAAAAAAATTAGTACAAAATTCTTTACCAAAGAAAAAGACCCATTAACATAATGAACAGATGTGAAATGGATGATTTCACTGAACGTGTATTTGCCATTTTACATACCAAATTTGGACTGGCACCCAACCTGCTGACAGTCGTCGTTCCAACAATCGGGGCCCTCCTATCGGCTGACAGTCGTTCTGACGGGGCCCCTAACCGGCTCCCACCCAGGCTAACCAGAGTGGGTGCAAATACCCCTTTTACATCTACTACTTGTGGCCAGGAGTCTTAAAATCGATACCAATTGAAAGATTTACGAGTTTCTGTTGCTGTATATCTCAATTATTCAGATAATCACAGATTAATAAAAGGCTCAGTCATTGACACGTACTGTTGCATTTCATGACTGATTCTTGTGATCGAAGGTAAGACTCACTGTTTCAATCACAAAGTAAACTAGATACGTGGGTAGTTGAAGCAGAATATTAGTATATCGTTCAATAGATGATTGGTATGGTTTATAATACATTATTAATATATACATATGACCATTTTTATATAGGGGTTTGTGTCACCGATAATCAAGAATCACAGTTGTAAAACACTGTGTTGGTATGTATTGTTCTAATTATAACCAGACGCTTGAAACATATTTACATTGTTTTTACATACTAATGATGTTTATTGTCCAAAACTGAATTGAATGATTATGCAAAGGTACAAATGAAACAGCCACACATGAAATTAAGCGTATTCAATGTTTCGTTTCTTTTATTTCAGTTATGTTCATCAGATAATTATATATTTCGGAGTAGCCGCAGTTTCATATTTCCATACTAAATGTTTAATTATAAGACAAAATATTCATTAATTCTTATGTCGTGCCAGATTTGATCTTTATTTTACTTTTTTCTTAAAAATATTTATTACTTGTGTTTATATTTTCTTTTTGAATTTTTTCCTGGGGTGGGGGTATTTTTATCATTATATATTTATATAAACATTCATATAAATTTGTTATATCTAATGCCGTATTTTGTCTTTATTTTTTCATTTTTAGAAAGGTAGTTATTACTTGCATTTTTTTTTCCGTTTATGTTTAAAAAATATGCTAAAACACGTGGCAATAGAAAAAGTGAGTCATATTTAAGTTGGGTTTAGTTGTACTATTAATCAAATAACAACATGTTTACTGACCTTTTGTTCAAGGTCAGAGCTGTTGATCATTCTTCAGTAAAATTCCATGAAATAGACGCATTTAGTATTGCATTCTGGGTCGTAATATGACACATTTCCTGTTGTGAAATGTGCCATTTGCAAGTTGTATAAAAGATCTGGAAATACGAATTATTTCCATTCTATTTTAGATCTTGAGTTGAAAAGAACTGTTTTTTTTAATGATCAGCTTTGGAATCATCAGATCGTTTGAAATGATAGCTGTGCTGCTGTAATGCCATGCTGTATAGATAATTCGAAAGGAATTATTTATTGGACCATTCATCAGAGCTACCAGGAGTTATATTTAGGACTTTCTCGGATGCCTCTGAATACTTAAAGATGATCTGACATTATCGTTGATCTATCGGAACATTACAGACTCATTTATTCGGAACCATCATTCTTTCGGAACATTCGTTCATTACGAAGACTCATTCATTTAGAACATTCGTTCATTACGAAGATTCATTTGGAACATTCATTCATTTGGAACATTTTATAGTTTCTATATATACATAGGACACTAATAATTGTTGGATTATTTGGATCATAATACACGATACTGTAAGTATATTTTGATTTTTACATAATTATTTTAAATAAATTGTTTGTTGATTTTTACAAACATTGTTGGTTTCACTTTCTTTTTGTTACGTTTGTTCGAGCCATAGGGTAGTAACAATATATATATATATATATATATATATATACAAATAACATTCCCTTTGAAGTGTTAGCATAAAGTAATTTGATATACTATTGGTATATCAAATTGTGTTTCGCTCATGGCGTATGAATGCACATATAATTATGATTTCAACAGTAGACTGTTGCTTTTAAGTTCTCTAGACTAGTGATAAATTTACACTTTTAGTCATTAATAAAATAAGAAAATAACGAGAAAATAAAACGTCATATCCCTTGTTTAATATACATTTTTTAAATGAATAAAACATTTTATACAATTTCATCGAAATTCCCTGTGCTTTTCCTGTTTTCTTTGTCTCTCTCTGTCTGTCTGTCATAAGGAAGAAAAATACGTAGAAATCTGGGAGAGAGAGAGAGAGAGAGAGAGAGAGAGAGAGAGAGAGAGAGAGAGAGAGAGAGAGAGAGAGAGAGAGAGAAAGGACAATGAATTTGAGCTGGATACAAACTTTGAACTTAAACTACACAAGAACCTGATTCCTTATAAATGTATGCGTACACTTTCCATTGGATTATTCTACAGTGCTACATGATACCAATGATACAAATGTTGTAATAGCATATTGAGACGAGATGGCCATACTGTCAATTCCTTGTCTAGATGGCACACATCTACTGTAATCTTTTTAATGGTTTGTTTTGTTTTTCTTTTTTTTAAGAACCTATAACAACTGTCTAAAACAGATCATTTTTTAAATAAATTATTTAAATGGCTGAACGACTCTCTCTCTCTCTCTCTCTCTCTCTCTCTCTGGACCTAGAGACCGGCCAATAAAGTTTCGTTGAAGGGGGCGGGGGCAAGAACTTTTTTTAAAAATTCTGCCCCCCCTCCCCCCCCCCCCCCCCCACACACACACACACATAATTTGAAAAAGATATTCTTGTTCTGATCTGTTGAGAAAAAGAGCTAATTCTAACCATCATATTAGTTGAGATAGAAGAAAAAAATGTCATGGTTGGAAAGAAAATCCCAAGCTCACCCAGATGATTAAATGGTTGGTCCTTTATTATGGTAAAACGGAGAGAGAGAGAGAGAGAGAGAGAGAGAGAGAGAGAGAGAGAGAGAGAGAGAGAGAGAATCATATTGGTCAGTAGCAATGGTAAGCCAAGCAAAATAATGACTTGGAGCAACTGTAAATAACTTTAAATGTTTGAATTGCTTCCTGTATGTTGGTATCTTGGATTGTCCTATTCCCACTCGTTATCAGCTTATACTCTATCAACTTTATGCACATGTGCACTCATACAATATAGCTTTTACCTTATCAGCCGTATGCACATGTGCACTCATATGATATAGAAATGTAATAAATCTGACCAACACATCGTGTTTGTAAAGCTCTCTGGTGAGTACTCTACGTTAATTTATCCAATGCCTTAATATTATAGAATATTTCTATAGATCAGGAACTTGAGAGGCTTAGAAAATATGAACATTATAATATCTGATAACTGTAGATAGATAGATAGGTTACAGGGGTTTCGCGCAATACTGTATCTTGCCCTGTGATGTATGTTTTTTGACTGTCAGTAACTTTAATACAAAAAGCTTGACATTTTTTGCCACCGAAGTGATTATTAAGTCTAACCACCAGCTAACGTTGCTAGGCAATAAGAATCAATACTATTATTAAGTCTTATTTACCTTACCAAACGTGTCATTTCTTGGTCCTTGCTTGGAGAAAGCTTCCGGTATGGACTGGAAGAGATATATTTCAGGTTCACGTAGTATTGAAATCAACCATAGCACAAGTTTGAAAGCTACAGTTCGATGCAATCAACTTAGCCAGGTGTGGCGGTCAAATCAAATAGATAAGACGAAGTATTTTTGTGAAGTCATTTGATGACATAACGCACATGGAAACCTCAGTTTGAATCAGTTATATAGGACGATATTTACCGCACTTAATTCCCCTTTTGCAGTTCAAGCCACGCATAATACGTACCTATTAAACTATAAATGTTAGGGCCTATCTTGGAGCAAGTTAGTTTGCAGTAGCATTTACAAACGGACCAAGCTGATTTCCCTGGTAAGTTTCGTTATCCAGTTTACATTATTTTTCTCGACCTTCCGTTCATTCGTCTATCTGTCTGTCATTCAGTCAGTGGATATTATGTACATACATATTTACTTACCATCAACCACTTTATCTATCAATATATCTATCGATGGTGGTAGTAGTAGTAGTATTTGTTGTTCTTGTTGTTGTTGTTGTTGTTGTTGTTTTCTAATATGACCTGCCGGCACATAATTCGACGGCAGATCAGGGTCTATGTTGTTTGCAGTTGGACTTGACTTATAAGCGAGTACAGACGGTATCTCAAGATCTTTACTATCGATAAGTCACACGTAGAAAGGTTTCCTGTGTTTTTCCAACGCAGCCACGTTTGATTCGTCAAAATTCACATTTCATTTTTCACTGTCAATAAACCACAATAAGTGAGTTGGGAGTACCATACACCTTTTCGATAATCAAGAGGAAACCCACTCCCACCCCAATCTGATACTGTTTGGATTTGTTATGAATTTTCAAGTTATGTCGATACTGAAAAAAGTATTTAAAAAAACAAAAACAACAACAATATATCACCATATAAAAGACATTTACGTAGAGTCTATCTGTTGTCTTTTGCAGATAAGGAACGATACAGACGAATGCTAGACCTCCTAGTTAAATTGTTTTGAGATCAAAATAGAAAGCTAAAACAATGCGAGTAACATCGAAACAGGTATATAACATGCACAAACAACAAAATAAAAACAAAATAACAGTAAAAACAAAACAAACAAACACCGTTTTTAAAATTATGAAGCATAAAACTCAGCATACTGGTGGCAGACTTTTAAAATATTCATTTTTACTAATTTTAGGCAAACAACGTAAAGTGGGCTTAACCCAAGCAAACTAAAATATTGTTGTGTATCTCTGATGCACTCCAATAAATAGTTGATGTTAGAGGTCAGAAGTGCTTTGTAGGCAGCATAATTTAAAGCGAACTTAGCCCAATCACATTTAAAGCGGACTTAGCCAAATTACACTCAAATATTTCTGTGTGTCTCTGAAGCACATCTATATATAGCTGGTGTTAGAGCTCAGAAGTGTCTTCTAGGCAATATAACTTAAACTGTGCTTATCCCAAGTAAACTAAAATATTGTTGTGTCTCCGATGCACACCAAGAAATAGTTGGTGTTAGGGCTCAGAAGGCTCTTTTGGCAAAATATCTTGGAATGGGATTTGTCCAACCAAGTGTTGTGTCTATGAAGCATGAAACAAACCTATAAATAGTTGATGCTAGAGGTCAGAAGTGCAGACGTGCATGGCCGAATGGCCGAACACGTCTGAATTCAAAATCAGTCAGTCGGTCGGAAGTGCCTTTTAGACAAACTAACTTTATAGCGGACTTTGCCCAACCAAACTAAAATATTGTTGTGTATCTCTGATGCACACCAATAAATAGTTGGAGTTAGATCCCAGAAGTGTCTTTTAGGCAAAATAACTTAGAGCGGGCTTAGCCCAACCAAACTACAATAGTTTTGTGTGTCTCTGATGCATACCAATCAATAGTTGATATTATAACTCAAAAGTGCCATTTAGGCAAAAGAAGCTTAACGCGGGATTAGCCCAACCAAACTAAAATAGTATTGTGTATGTCTCAAAAACACCAATAATGCAGCACTTCACATGGTTTATAACCTCTTATCCACTCTGTACTTTGAATATGTGGGTTTCTAATAAAATTTAAACATCAATGTCTATCAGACATTTTTATGTTCAGTATGGTGCTAACGTTTCAATAATTCTAGCGAATACCATAACCTTAAAAATAAGACTCTTCCCCATTCCCACCTTTGTGTGTCCTTTGTAAACCGGTTTCACAGTAAATAGTATCGCTTCCCTTGACAATGTTATCGACCTAAAACATGACATTATTTGTCATTACAGCTGGTTTCTAAGATATCTTGCACACAAGTGAACATCCGCTCCATTGCACGAAATATTATCTGTATGTATTTACTTTTCTGCTTACTGTTTACTTTTCTACACACATCCTTTTAACTGCAGCACCAAGATAGAATTATTGAACTGTTAAACTCATTAAAAACTGACAAGATATCTTGAGGGTGATTAATTGTTTAAAAGTTGTTGAACTGCTGTTTGTCCTTGGAAAATGAATTGAATTAACTTGATATTCCCCTTCAACAAAAGCTAATCTATAAATTCATTTTGGATAGAGTCTAACCATCCACCAACAATGTTCTCTCTACATATTCCTCTCATAAATTGTATTTCACGTTTACTATGATAATTGCAATTTGTCAGTATTCCAAAGGTTGTCAGCATTAAGTATCATTCATTTCCCAACAATTTTTCAGAAACTGTAGGGTAGAATTAATACCGCTGAAGTAATTTCTTTTTGGTTTTTAAGTAACATTGGAAGTATAGTATTCTTTTGTCAGGCATTCTGATTTATTTATAATCTTTGTTTGCGTCAACAATGTTTGTGGAAGAGCTGTTTTCCTAGCGTCGTGATTTATAAAAAGCTTACGAAAATTTAACATTGCAATATATATGATAAAGTTGATTACTATTGAGTCGTGGTAATTGAATTAATGTAATTTTATGCACTTCCAAATTTAGAAAGATTACCCAATGCAGAATTTTCTCAAATGGTGTTTTATCCTTGAGTTTTTACGTTTTTGGCCGTCTCTACTTTATTGTTATTAATGTTCATGGATAAAAAGAAGAATATGTCATGCATTTGTTCAGCTAAAATCAGTAGCATTTTTAACAATGTTTTATCATTATCAATAATACCTACGAGTTTGAATACTTGTTGTTTTTAATAGCAATACTTTACAATTTTCTTTTCTGTATGTTTGTCTGGAGTCTATGTTCTAGTATAATACAGTACAAACATCATATGCATGCTTTTCTGTCTGTTTGTCTGGAGTCTATGTTCTGGTATAATACAGTATAAACATCATATGCATGTTTTTCTGTCTGTTTGTCTGGAGTCTATGTCCTAGTATAATAAAGTATAAACATCATTTGCATGCTTTTCTGTCTTTGTTTGGAGTCTATGTTCTAGTATAATACAATATAAATATCATATGCATGCTTACATAACATCTGTATATTTGTGTATTCTTACACTTGCAAATATTCTATAAGGTTAAAATATGTTGCATTCCTACAATCAGTGTTGTAAGAAATATAGACCATGATGTTATTTAAATGATATGAATAAAAGCTTTACTTTTGAATTATCTTTGCTGTTGAGAGCTCCAATATCTTTGCAGGTTTTTGTTTTCGTCACCGTTATTGTATTCATCAACATTTACTTTCTCCTGACGCTCATGGGTGATTTGCCTTGCGAAACTAATCACACCGAATGGAAACATCTGCATGCAGTTGAGGATAAGATTTCGGCAAAATTTTACCAGGAAGTTTTGTGGAGGGGCGACAATTTAGAACATCACTTGGAACAGCTGTTCGACATCATGTTCAATTCCAAGAAAGAAAAAAACAGTGCGTACATCGTATATGATTTTGATGCAAAAGGCAGTAGCATAGGCGAATTTTATAATGGTTTAATAACTACCTTTCTAATTTCAAACCTAGTGAGTCGTACTTTTGTGATAAACACTGACCATAAATGTACAATATCGTCTTTTTATCGGCCAAATTTGGTCGCCTGGAACATTACCGTGGAAAAATTTCGTCAATTCAGCATGTCTACCCATGACCTCAGACGTGAACATAACTTTTGGAAAAGGTTTGAGAATTTTGATTTCGAGGAAAAATATACGACAAACGTCGTCAGAATATTAGCTAACACGGAACATATTGTTGAAGTCAGGCGCCATTATAAATCGATCGACAGAATTCTATTTCTGCATCTTTTATCTGATAGTGATATCATCAGATTGATTATAAACGGATTGTTAAAGCCAACAGATATTGTTTCTAGCGTGGCTAGACATATTACTTCACATAGTGAGGAACTTCCTCTTATTTGTTTCCACGCGGAAATTCCCGCAGAGAAGAAATACGAAGATTACCGACCGCTGTGGAATCTTCTGCACAACTATTCCAAAGACGTTAGTGCTCGATCTCCCAAATTTGTTCTGAGCATAAATGATTCAGAATTGATTGAAAAGGCGAGACTAGAATTTGGATCTAAAATTCTTAGTGTTGATTCAGGCATGGGAATTCTCAAGAATCAAGACGAATTTTGTCAAATTCTTTTCGAAGAAATCGTTATACTGGAAATTTTGAAAAGTTGCCAAACTTTGATTGTAACAGACACCATGATTGGTAAATATGCTGCCCACATGCGCAGTTTGTCTTCTAATCTCTTATGTTTTACTGGAACATCTTCTATATTCAAATGCAAAAGAGATGTTTTAAAGTCAGATCTTAGTTGGAACTAGAATTACAGTCTTGCTTCAATTGTTTGCGTCAACAATGTTTGTGGGAGAGCTGTTTTCCTAGCGTCGTGAGTTTAGAAATAACTTGCGAATATTTAACACTGTACTATAAATGATAAACTTGATAACAATTGAGTCGTGGTAATTGAATTAATTTGATTTTAAATTTGGAAAGATTAACTAATGCAAAATTTTTTCAAATGGTGTTTTATCATTGAGCTTGTAAGCTTTTGCCTGTCTCGGGTTTATTAGTAGTAATGGCCGTGGATAAAAGGAAGAGTATGCTATGCTTTTGTTCAATTAATACTTGTTGTTTTTAATAGCAATAATTAACAAACTCATATACACAAATATCAATTGATTATGGCGTCTATTGGAATGAGCACTGTTTCGGTTAGTAACGTAAAAGTAATAAATTATTTCCAAAGCAAAATTTTTTTCACAATGCACCCTGTTAGTCTCAGATATATCCACTTGAAATTGACGTCAGGATTTCATCTTCATACACTGAGGAAATAAGTCCCAATTTTTTGGGCATTATTCGCAGTCACTTTTTATCTGAAAAATAGAACAGTCTTTGACGAAGAGTAAGCTTTATCTCGTATAGCAATAATTTTTGTGGGGCAAGTTTTATTTAGCTATAAACAAATAATGTGAATCCTTAGTTACTCATGAACACCTAGTCTTACATAGTACTGTTCATAGTATTTACCATAACATTGTAAAAGGTGTAGGCCTTTTGCCGAATTTTCTGTTGGACTTCGAAACATTTTCTGTAGACGTTAAGAACGTTTTCCACCCGTTTTGCTTCGCCTACGTCAGCAAGTAGCGAGGAAAAGGTTTTACTTGTTGTGGTGATGGTGGGGGTAGCATCGGATTCAAAATATTAGAACTAGTTGTTTCGTTCACAAATGCGTGTGACCAGAGTTATTATGCGGATATGATCAGTTGCTGTACCTTTTTTCAGTATTTTAGAGTAGCTACATGATAAATTCATATCTACCGATTATTATATAATTTGTTGAACTTTTCAGCGATGCAACTCCAGATTGGATGCTTTGTATGTACAGTAATTCTTGGTTGCAAATTGAGTATGATGAAAAACTCAAAACGCTTTAGGTGCACAGGAACGCTAGTAAAAGATATCATAAAAGAAACGTCAGTTTGATTTTTTTTCATCGAAACAACTTGAAACTTGCTAGTCATACCATCTGAAGAAAAATAAATTCCACCCAGGAACATTCAAAAGATTAATTTAACATAGCATAAACGGTTGGGATGAATCCAATTCATCCTTTCGTGTTGGGGTGAGTCCAATTCATCCTTTCGTGTTGGGATGAATCCAATTCATCCTTTCGTGTTGGGATGAATCCAATTCATCCTTTCGTGTTGGGATGAGTCCAATTCATCCTTTCGTGTTGGGATGAATCCAATTCATCCTTTTGTGTTGAGATGAGTCCAATTCATCCTTTCGTGTTGGGATGAATCCAATTCATCCTTTTGTGTTGAGATGAGTCCAGTTCATCCTTTTGTGTGTAAGCCAGGTCTTTTTTCGGGTTGAAATGATAACACTCGCTTGTTAGTTGTGGGATTTATTGTCAGATGAAATGGTACGAGATAAACCTAAAACAATACAAAGCATATACTTAATATACAAGACGAATACAATACAGAATATAACCGACACAAATACAATACACAATCCACACGCTAACATTTATAATTTTATCACAAAAAATACAAATACCTTACCAGACTCGAAGGGTATAATTGTTTCGAATTATATTCAATCCCTTGTCTTTCACTTGCGTGAAAGACAAGTGCTTTTCTTATTCACGAATATTACTGCTCGAGATGTTGTCCGTCTAAGAACCAGAGTAGGAATGCCAGAGGATTTTGTTAGTTTGGCGGGGAATCGATGTTAATACTCGTGAAGCCCGGGAATCATGCATCGCGATCAATCCCTCACTCGCTCACTCATTCATGACGAACACGCACATTAGTATACAACACAAGTCCCGGGTTACATACTCCCTCCCTACGTGTCAATGTCTCCTGACATTTAGCAAATTTGTGCTTGCTGCGTAAAAAGTACAAGAACAAATAACCCTGCGGAACTATACTTCAAGTCTTTTGAAAAAAATAGACAAAACTATTAATCATACATATGAAATGATTATGAATACAGAGCTTAATAAGTTTACTCTCCCTGCAGACAATACATAAAACTACTGAAATTGGAATTGCAACTAATTATTTAAAATAATAACAACTGAATTGTCGTCCTAAAATATACTTGCTGTATTTAATTTACATTAATTGGACTATCAGTAACTCATACGTAATAAACCGTTTGCGAATACGCCCACTGGCCAAGCCGGTCGGGTGGTTTTCGGTCTCTGGTTGAACGCCTCAGCGGTTGCTGGCCTAAATCTTCCTGTGGTGTCGGTGGGCTTAGGATCAACCTCACGGACTGGCGGTCCGGGTCTCCCTGTAACATGGTCGGGCTTCGAACTGACCTTTCGGCAGATATCTCTGGGGGACTGAACTGAGTACTCTCATGCGAGACATGAGAGGGAGTAGAAAATGACTCGTGGGTTCACTTAAACAACTGCCATATTGCTTAGACCTACTGGTTTGAAAGTTTACGCTTTCAAGAGGCTGGCTAATATGGGGATCGATAATAGATGGTGATCTACTATCAGGGGCAGTTCGTGTAGAGTGTTCACGAAATTGAACATTCTCCTTCCCGGTCCAACCGGGTCGTCTGTGTGGTATCACATACCGGTCGGTGTCCGAGTCAGAACTCGAAGATTCAGAACTCGACTCTAAAGGGGTAGCTTTTGGAACACCCAGTTTTTTCTGAACCGGTTTCATGGGGACTGGGTCACAAGGAAGGTAGTCAAAGGGCAAAAGCATATTACGATGCAACGTGCGAATAGATTTCGAACCCTCGACCCTCCTTACCTTGTACACAGGTATATCTAAATTGGGGATTGATATCACCTGATATACATCATTGGACCACTTGTCGGCTAATTTCTGTTTCCCTTTTAGTCCAACATTGCGCACTAGGACTCGGTCCCCTACTTCAAGTTTGGACTCTCGGACCTTTTTATCATACAGGGCCTTGTTCTTAACATGGCTATTGCTCGACTCCCTCGCTGCGCAGCGAGTAAGCAAATTGGAGACGGTCTTTCAGTTTTTCTGCGTATGTGTGAGGCTCTGCAGCAGCCTCGCCACTATCTGGTGTAGTGCCCAGATAGGCGTCGACCGAAAGCCGGGGGTGCCACCCAAACATAAGAAAATGCGTCGAGAATCCGGTGGAATCACTCTTGGTAGCATTATATGCATGGACTATTGGAGCAATGTAAGATTTCCAATCTTGTTTTTGCTCTTCCTCCAATGTCCCTAGCATTTTTAAGAGCGTTCCATTGAAACGTTCGCAGGCACCATTCCCCTGTGGGTGAAACGGGGAGGAGCGAGACTTCTGTATGTTCGCTAATTTGCATAGCTCCTTTATAACTCCCCCCTCGAAATTACGTCCCTGGTCGCTGTGAAGCCTTTCTGGGAAACTGTAAT
Source organism: Margaritifera margaritifera (assembly GCA_029931535.1). Taxonomy (NCBI): domain Eukaryota; kingdom Metazoa; phylum Mollusca; class Bivalvia; order Unionida; family Margaritiferidae; genus Margaritifera; species Margaritifera margaritifera. Next base: position 463,197 of record JAQPZY010001066.1, read on the forward strand.
ATTGAAAGAAGTGTTCATAAAGGGCTTTAGCGGTAGTCTGAGCTGTCTGGTTGCGGCAAGGAACAGCCTGAGCATACCTGGTGAAATGATCAGTTATCACCAAGATATTCTGAAACCCTCCCTTAGATCGTTCAAGAGACAAAAAATCTATGCAGACGAGCTCCATCGGGCGAGTGGTGTAAATTGGGGTTAATTTGGCCATTGCCCTAACCGGGGTCTTTCTATGTATGCACCGTTCGCAAGACTCCACCTTACGATTCACGTCCTTCTCCAGACCCGGCCAATAAAATCTTTGCCTAGCTAACCAGAGTGTTTTCTCATTGCCCTGATGACTCATATCGTTGTGGATACCTTTCAAGGCTAGGCTCCGGCATGACTCTGGGATCACGAGCTGTTTGATCGATTTACCATCAAGAGAAGTGGTCCTGTAGAGAACGCCATTTTCAACTTCAAGGCGGTTCCATTCGCGGAGAAATTTTTGCACAGACGCATTTTCTCTCCGGAGATCCTCCTCCCTGGGCCAAAAACGCTTACTCTTGAGGTCAATAACTTTCGCTAGAGTTTTATCAGTCAACTGTTCTCTGTCCCACTTGATGTTATTAAAATGTTTAGATGGAAACACCTCATCGGCCGAATGAGGCGCCGGATCATCTGAAATACTCCCAATCAAAGGTACAGAGACAGTGGCTGCATGGCAAATGGCTTCCACCACGTCTGGGAACATTTGTGGTAAACGCGAGAGACTGTCGGTGTCAATGTTATTTTTGCCAGCTCTATACCTGATGGAAAAATTGTAGTTTGCTAGAGCCACAACCCATCTATGCCCTGTAGCGTCGAGTTTTGCCGTTGAAAGGACGTACGTTAACGGGTTGCTGTCCGTGACCACCTCGAAGGATGAACCTAAGAGATAGTCATGGAATTTATCCGTCACAGCCCATTTCAACGCCAAAAATTCGAGCTTGTGAGCCGGATAGCGCCGTTCACTGGGTCTCAATCCACGACTCGCGTAGGCAATGACTCTTTTCCCATCATCTTGCTCTTGATATAGGACCGCGCCTAAACCAGAGCCACTAGCATCCGTATGCACGATAAATGGTTTAGTATAGTCGGCAAATGCTAAGATGGGGGTAGTGGTCAACTTGTCTATAAGAGTTGCAAAGGCGGCTTCTTGGGCAGTACCCCAAGTCCAAGGAGCTGTTGGTTTGTCTTTGGACTTATTCTTTCGAGAAGCTTTGGTCGTGCCATGGCCCTCTAATAGAGCGTTTAATGCTTGTGCTATCTGCGAGAATCTCTCGACAAAGCGGCGATAGTACCGTGCGAACCCTAAAAATTGACGTAGCTCCTTAATGTTTTTAGGTTTTTGCCAATTCCTAATCGCAGCGGTTTTCTCTGGGTCAGTCTGTATACCTCCCTCAGATATAACGTGACCCAGATACACGACTGAGGACATGAACAACTCACATTTAGGGTTTCAGCTTAAGACCGTGCTGACGTAAGCGTGCGAACGCTGCCTCCAAACGTTCCATGTGCTCGTCGAACGTCCTTGAGAAAATGAGAATTACGTCTATGAAAATGAGGCACTCTTTGAGGTGCATTTCTCCCATGCATTTCTCCATAAGACGCTGAAAAGTAGCCCCAGCGTTGCACAGACCAAACCTCATGCGGTTCGCTTCATAAAAGCCGCGCGGACCCACCGAGAAGGCTGTATATTGCTTATGTTCTTCCTCCATCTCAACTTGCCAATAGCCTGACCTTAGGTCCAGCTTGGAGAAGAACTTGGCCCCTTGCAATACATCGACCGTATCATCAAACCGTGGAAGTATATAAGCATCCTTCCGAGTCTTTGCATTGAGGGTCCTGTAGTCTATACAGAAACGTAGGCGGTTATCACGTTTCCGGACCAACACAACATTAGAGGACTATCAGATTCCCTGATTGCACCAGCATCTAACATTTCCTTAATATGCTGACGCACCTCCTCATACATCCCAGGGGGTATTCTCCTGTATGGCTGTTGAAAGGCTTATCGCCATCAAGCACTATCTTGTGCTTGATGAGACCAGTCTTACCCAAGTCTGTGGGCCCCCTTGAAAATATGCAGTCCCATTTGCCCAATACTTGCCCGAGTCTATCCAGTTGCTCCGGGGTCAGATTTTCGATATCGATCTTAACCTTCAGATCTTCCAGAGGAGAATGTCCACTGTCTTTGGACATGCTGGGGGTAAAATCAGAAGCTAAGTTGTCAGCAACTTTGACTTCACTTATCTGGCATATATCAGATTTGGGTCTTATCGTCACACATTTGGCGGACATATTGCAAAGTTTAACCTGAACCTTGGAATATGACCCCTTTTGATAAATCCTGATCACCCTTGGGCAGACCGTAAACTGTTTAGAGTTTCCCAAGTTCTCTGTAACTGCTTGTGCTATATGAGCATCAACATTGTGGGCAATGCCGTTGATAGTAATGGTTTCATACGGCGCAACGTTGACAGTATGCGTATTGGTAGATCTTACTGTAAATGACTTGCACTCAATGCTATCAAATCAATTTTCCATGTATCTGGAATTCTATCTGTAGGAGGATTATCAATCATGTAATCCCTACATAAACGTATGACATTTGTTCCAATAATGACAGGACAGGTACTGTTGGACTCTGTATCTGGTACAACTAAAATGGGGACACTGAGTTCAAAATCAGAAAAAAACGGCATTAAAATCGGGTACTCAATGTATCCCAGATAACTCAGAAAAGAGCCGTCTGCAATAGTCACCTTGAGACCAAGCGATTCAAGAGAGTGAAGCACTGGCTTATCACTAAGCGACAAATAAAAACTATTCGATACGGTAGTCACCATGGACCCACTGTCAATAAGGGCAGTAACTGGAACATTGTTAAAATAAACAATACTAGTGTTGGAAGAGCCAACCAAGCGCTGAAATAGCGTATTCTGGCCTTTAGGATGGTTACCGACACCCGTATGGGCATCTACAGAGGCGGTTACTCTTTTTAACTGATGCACTCCTCTACCATAGTCACGCCATCGGTTGCCGTTACCTCGGTTACTGTTTCCCCGATTTCCCCGGTAGCTGTTGTGGCCTCTATTGATTTGGTGGCATCGGTTGTTATCGTCGTCATTTTGGCCCTGTCTTTTACTGTTATCCTGAACTTTGTTAATACCAGTCAGTTCTCTGAGGAGTATCGACTGTTCATGCAGCTGTTCAGCAAGAGCGTTGATTCGAGATCCTAATCTCTCCTCTGTTTGTTGGATCCTTAAGTCGAAATCTCTCTCTACCTTGCATCTCTCGTGGCCGCTTTCTACCATGGGTTGGTGGTGCACTTTCTTAGGGGGGATTGGGCCAGCGTCCTTCGGCAAGTTCAGCTGCTTGTCGACCATCCTAATTTCTCGTAGTAACTCGTCATAGTTAGTGATGGAGTCGAACTTATGGCGAGTGTGGCTCTTAAGTAGTTCACTCCTCAGTGAAGACCAAAACTTCTGTCTGAGGAGGCCATCCTTATCCTCTTCTCTGATGTGGCCCGCTTCGATCGCAGTCTGGAGAAGTGTCTCCAGCCTGCAACCAAAGGTAGTCACCGACTCCCCTTCTCTCTGGAAAGAGTTGAAAAACTCTTGCATAATCATGCCTTGAGTTGACATATCTCCAAAGGCAGTATCTAGGCGCTTCAATATGGCTTCAATGGATGCTTTCTCGCCTAATGCTATGACGGTATGTCTCGCCCTGCCCCGCAGAGACCGTCTGATAGTCTGAATCATGATTGTTGGTGATATTCAGGTATAAGGCATTTCACCTCGAATCTCCACTCATAGTATGTGACGTCACCTTTCTGCGTGGGTACGTCCCCCGAAAAGATGGGATCTTTGGTACTACGGCGGAAGTGAGTGGGGTGGATGTAGCATTGGTTGCGGGTGAAGTACCCTGAGAACTTCCAAATAGTGCTGAAGCACCTATTTGGACCTTAGGCTTGATGTCCATACTGGATATACTAAGCTGCCTGGGCGAGCCTCTCCCAATACCTGCAATTGGAGTGCTTTGCGATACAGGGATAAGTGGGGGTATATAAGATTTTGCTGGGGTTACAACAGGTTTAAGTGGGGCCCCCGCGGGCATTACCACATACCCACTGGCATTCAATGCCTGTATCATCTCCATATCTGTCATGGGGTTCTTACCTGTAGCCATCATGAAGAGAGGTCTAAAAAATCGCGCGTATATCTGATCACGACAAACAAATCGCACAACCGCGATTGGTTGTATAACCACGATTCAGGATAAAAAAATCAATAACGGTATTCGTTTCCTCCAGGTGGATATCAATGTCACTGCAAATTTACTTTATGTATTGAAATATGCTAAAAAGTTTAACTAGCTCCCTAGAAACTGTCTGGCACGCCTGACAATCTTACACGCAAGCTTGCACATATAATAAACATATAATGATGTATTAGATAGGGAGGTCAGAGAACTGTCTAGTCAAGTCAACAACACTTCAATAAAGCAACAGAAAGTAAACATACGCATATTAATGATAATTGATATAATGTCATTGGCATGTCCATTGAATTAACGCAAAATTCTATTTGGGTATTTGAGTAACAAACAAGTCTTTGCATTTGCTAACGATTATGCTTTGGCGTGTTATAGCCAATATGTCAACAGGCTGAACTCGATTTTACAGTGTGATTCCTATGTTGAATATAATAAGTGGATCAAACCGTGCTGCTACCACGTGTTGGACTAAAAAATAAACTGTAAAAGAAATGTTAGCGATAAGCGCAACTATAGAATTAGAACGACATGACTATTACATGCAAGCGACTAACGATATTGAATAAGTGAACAAAAATAGATTGAAAATAAAACTTACAGCATTTCCAAATCCAAGAGTCCTTCCTATCACACTAACTTAACAAATAACACGGAACACAAAACAAACATCACTCTGCGTCCTATATATTGTATATATGTAGAAAGTATGTACCCGGATACTCCACCATATGTGCACAATTTTCCTTTTCGGGTCCAGAACAGAACACTAAATCACTTGGAAGCCATGCTGTAACTTTCCAATTGGACTCCTTTTCGGGTCCGGAACAGAACACTAAATCACTTGGAAGCCATGCTGGAACTTTCCAATTGGACTCCTTTTAGGGTCCGGAACAGAACACTAAATCACTTGGAAGTCATGCTGGAACTTTCCAATTGGACTCCTTTTAGGGATCCCTTAGTAGTGGCCCTTCGGTCTGGTTTACCCGTAAATACGATCTTCTCTTTCCCACTGTTGTCCCACGGTGGGCGCCAGATGTAAGCCAGGTCTTATTTCGGGTTGAAATGATAACACTCGCTTGTTAGTTGTGGAATTTATTGTCAGATGAAATGGTACGAGATAAACCTAAAACAATTACAAAGCATATACTTAATATACAAGACGAATACAATATAGAATATAACCGACACAAATACAATACACAATCCACACGCTAACATTTATAATTTTATCACAAAAAATACAAATACCTTACCAGACTCGAAGGGTATAATTATTTCGAATTATATTCAATCCCTTGTCTTTCACTTGCGTGAAAGACAAGTGATTTTCTTATTCACGAATATTACTGCTCGAGATGTTGTCCGTCTAAGAACCAGAGTAGGAATGCCAGAGGATTTTGTTAGTTTGGCGGGGAATCGATGTTAATACTCGTGAAGCCCGGGAATCATGCATCGCGATCAATCCCTCACTCGCTCACTCACTCATGACGAACACGCACATTGGTATACAACACAAGTCCCGGGTCACATGTGGATACAAAAGTACCTTTCGATTATCAATTTTTACTTCTTTTATACTGTCAAGCTAGTCATCGCTGTTCCCTAATTTTCGGAGGCGATAGAGCACGATTTTTTTTCAACTATGGGCATGTAAATTTTTGAAAACTATAATTTAAGAATTTCATACAGAGACTACATACTTTTGGTTACTTTCATACGTCAAACATTAATCAATCAGATAAGGACGAGAACATTTCAATAGATCTGAGAGACGCTTCTTAGATGAATTGTCGAAATCTAAAAGCATAATAGAATTATAATAAATTTAGAGACATACGTGGTCACATTTTATTGAAAAATGACGTACAAAGCTACAAATGAATCTCATTCAAATTTAGAAACTGTGAAAAAAAGGTGCAGTTTAATGTGAGGAAACTGTTGTTGTTCGTCCTTCGAGTTCGAAGATGACCAAGACATCACTAACTGGTTTGGTTTCTCTGAGCAGCTGATCAGGCCAATTTGTGATCAGAACTGTCTGTAGTACATTGGACAGGAGTTGCCGCTTGGGGTTGCTTGATCAATAGAGGATGTGCTGCAATTCTGAGATTTACGCTGCTCGCGCTTCTGCACTGTCTCTGCAATTCTCCTCAGTTCAAAGTCTGTAGCTCCAGTATGGATGAGATTGCGCCAGGAGCGATTCTGTGCGAGATCTTCCCACGACTCGGGGTCAATGTTGAAATGTTTCAAGGATGACTTGAGGGAATCATTGAAGCGTTTCTTTTGACCTCCCCGAGATCGCTCTCCCTCTTTCAGCTCACCGTAGATCTTCTTTGGTAGTCGCTCTTCTGACACACTAGTAATGTGGCCTGCCCATCTCATCTGTGATTTCTTCAGCAGAGTGTGGATGCTTTGAATGCCTGCTTGTGAGAGAACCTCAGTGTCTGGGACCCTGTCCTGCCAACTTATCCTCATCAGTTTCCTCAGGCATCCCATGTGAAAATGGTTCAGCTTCTTGGCATGGCGTCTGTACACCGTCCAGGTTTCACATGCACAAAGCAGGGTCGGCAACACAATAGCTTTCTAGAGAAAACTGAAGTGCAACGGACTTACGGAGGGGAAGACAGACTGACAGAAGGACATGGTGCGATTCTAACATAATTTAATCTCCACAGTTTTTCTCCGGCAATTAGAGAACACTAATCGCACTATTTGTTTCTTTCCGTACATACAAATTAATAGCGATGTTCTGTGAGATACTGTGGTTATTAAAGACATAAATTTATTGCAATTAACTGCACTTGACATGGAGGCGGTGATAAGAGAATGATGATCTCCATTTAAAGGATTTCTTGCTTTTTTTACATCTGTACCTTGGGGTTCGGCGCATCCCTTGAATGTGTGCGGTGAGGTATTTCTTCTGCACGAATTTTGTGCTGGCATATGTTGCATGTAACCCTGTATGTCCATCCGTCAATCAGGCTTTTGGATGCCTATTGTAATCCTATGGGTATGTAAAGGTACACTCAAACTTGCATCGGTATTTAAAATTGACATGCTTGTTCATGTGGCCTGTATATTGATTCTTTGTGATGCACACCGAGCGATTGTAACTGTACGAGAGTTTTCGTACTTCGATCGGCGATTTGCACTTAGACCCTGCCGAAACGAAAATTTGTGACCACGTTTGCCACAAATTAGACCTCAGGTTTGAAGTTTTATGATTGTGGAATTTCCATTCATGACAAAATCTTCTACCACATTTCCCAATCAAACCTTGCTTCACTAAGAAATTTTGTGTGGTCGCGGACACTTTCTATCAACTTGCATTTGAATGTAGAATGGCTACACTTGTAAGTCACACTTTTATTTTTCTTAGCAACTTTATCCAGAGATGTCTCCATTATTTGACCTTCTGCTGACGTATTTAATTTTCTCCGCTCAAACTCCTTTTCTACAAACACAATCTCTCCATCCGACATGACTCTATTCCGAGAGAGAGAGAGAGAGAGAGAGAGAGAGAGAGAGAGAGAGAGAGAGAGAGAGAGAGAGAGAGAGAAAGTAAAAATTTAGCTTGCCCGAGAGGGAATAAATATGTATGTATTGAGTTGTGATAGAAATATCCCAGTTTTCTCTTACCAGACATAAAGGTTATGTCATATCTAAATTGCATCATTTCTTAGATGAGGCACTTTTACCCATATCAATCTTGTTTAATATTTTGTATGTATTATGCTTTTCCTTTCAAACATTAGCTGAATTGACGATTTTTAAAAAATAACAGTCAGGCAAATTAAGATTGCGCCAAGCTTTCGAATGAATCTGAAAACTCCAAACAGAGGATTCAGTACAAATGAACTGAATGAATATGTTTTGTTTTCGCCACTAGTGAACCCCAAAACAATAATTACTTTGTATTGTTCGAGAAGTTTATCCCTCGTGATCGACCTTCTAATGGTGTGAGATATTCAATCGATTTTTGTTGTGTAGACACTGGACCCGACTAATAAAATGCAGTAAAGGTGAGGTATTTGTGTAACTCCAATCGTGTGCCAGGGGAGAAGAAAAAATTATCTAGTGCATTGAACAAGCATTAAACATGAAAGTGTAAAGGGTGACCCTTCATCTCTAATTACTATTTGCAGAGTTGGGATATAGATATTGACGTCAGAGCCTTGAAAAAGTGAGATATTTTAAATTCTTAAGGGGGAGGGGCTAGGGAAACAAAGGTAAGAGTTTAAAAAGTAGTATTTTCTTTAGACTCCCCACTTGACCCAATTTTAGTACCTTTGTGTAGTAAATATAAATTATTAATATTTAACGAGAGTAATAGTCAGATTAGGAGAGAGAGATAAGGGATGAATACTTAGAAAACAGGCATTAATGTGTCTTATTTTAAGCAACGCGGAAGCTCGATTCATCTGGTAACGTGCTAGCCAAACCTTATCAAGACTCAAAAGAACATCCTTGTCTCTCAACAAACAAGCGGCATAAAACTACATTTATGAGTGGTGTGATGAGGTTCGGTCTACTTTTTACATTACTCAGTTATAATAATGAGCCGAGCCTAATAGGGCCAATGGGATTGCCCCTTAGCGGTGACATGCGTTTCATTGACTAATTGTTGTTAGGGTTTGTAACTGCGCACATTTAACTGAATAGTAATTAGCGTCACTTTCAACTGCACCACAAAGGAGCAGAGACATAACTTGTTTTTCAAGAACAATTTGTTGTCTAATTTAATCCCCCACCAGCCTCCATTGATAACCAGTTCCGCCTGCGATTGTGACTGAATTTGTTGTATTCTTCAATAGTTTTTCCCAATGGTGTCATTGCAAATGTATTCATTTATTCAGACAATAGTGATATCTGTAACTATTGATTAATTTAATTTACTTAGTGGCTAGTCATTTATCCTCTCTTGTCAGTATGTCATTATTTACCTTTTGTTATTATTGTATTTATTTTGTGGTCATTGCTTGTTTGCAAAGTTTATGTCAAATCCGATCTGAGCCCAAAATTTGAACCACTTTATCTTTATTAAATCTGTGAAGTTATATTAAGGAATTTATGCTAAAGTTTTCATAGAGAAGTTATGCCATTATAACAGTAACTTTACTATGCCTTTGTATAGCTAGTAAATTCCGTTTTATATCCATATGCAATCTTTATTGAAAGGCACTAAAAGTAGCATGCAGCGACAACCATGGAATATGTTATTATTACATCCCTTATTCTGAAGTCTATCTTTCCTCAACTTTTGCAGTTTCATTCTTTAATTGAATTATCTGTCTCCTGGGTCTTGCTGTTCTTCCCGCTATTCACAGGCACCTAACTTAGAAAGGTATGCAAAAAATACTTATGTTATTCGAAAGAAAAATGATTGAGAAATCAAGCATTGTGTCGAGCCCTATTTTGCTTTTTTTTAAAAACTTCAACACAGACTGTTATAATATCATTTTTTTCAATTCTTAACAATGGTGCATGATAAATAATTCTTATTATACCCCATAGTTTTAAATTCCAGGTACTAAAATACATAATACCCGTTTGATTCATATACTCTGTCATTGTTGCTAGGCTACATTGCCTATGTATAATACTTAAGTTTACAGAGCGTTCTTTTTCGGTTCATACTTCAGTAAATGTAAAAAAAAAATAAAAAAATAAACTGATCAATACTTATAATTAAAGTTTACATCTAATAACGACAAAATAATTAAAATTCCTTTAAAAAGTGTGTCAAAAAGACCATTCTAACCTTGTCTAGCCGTGCATGAATACAAGCAAAATTGCAATCAGAATCCGTAATGTGCATACAGCCAATCGGAAGACAGAATATAGTTCCCTGACAACATGGCACAAACTGACCCTTGGTCATTAAATCATTACATGAGCAGCATCCATTGAACTATACTCAAATTGCTCAAAGTGAAATTCATAGTGGAGACATACGCATATGATTAAACTGCAAGATAAATTTAGATTTGTTTAATTAATTTTACCCTTATTTCGCAATGTCGAAATTTTCCGAGTGGCGTCGACTTGTCCTAGCTAGTGTATAACATTCACTATTAAAGAAAAGATGTTTTGTTCCTTAGCTTTTGCAATATTGTCTATAGATTACTGGAAATTACAAATATATCTATTCAACAGGATCTTTTTTCAGAGAGAGAGAGGGGGGGGGGAGCGAGCGGGTCGCCGTTGTTTATGGACCTCATCATTGTACGAAGTGATCAAAACACTTAAAATTAAATCAGTTCGGGCTGATAAGAGCTGATAGCAAATCTCTTTTGTAAAATTTACGGGGGGGGGGGCTGATTGTGATTACTGTTAATGAAGAATCGTTTCGTAAACAAAAAACGTAGCAGTTGTTGTTTAGCTTGTTTCAAAAACAATATCCTCGATAAATGCTAGATAAGGGCCCCATACAATTTAGACCTATGTATTTTTCATCAACAGCATCTATGGAAATGTGCGACATTGTGTGCATGTAACCTAATGTGTGTGTGTGTGTGTGTGTGTGTGTGTGAGAGAGAGAGAGAGAGAGAGAGAGAGAGAGAGAGAGAGAGAGAGAGAGAGAGATTGCAAGGCTGCACACTCGAAAATAGTATGACTTGACTTACTTTTTTAAAGATCTGGTCGGGAACTCATCAGTTCGATTCACCCAGTTTATGTTTTACTTCTAAGCTGCATCAGGGTCTGTCCATATTAAATTCCTTCAACAAATACGCTTAACATCTTTATAAATCCCAGCACTAGCTTTAATTTGAGCCGATACCCCCCCCCCCCCAACTTTTCTACGAAAGTCAAAGACGGCTTCACTGTTTTCATTGATGAATATGCTAAAGTCCTCACTATTAAAATCTACAAGTCATTTTTTTAAATTGGAATTACAAAAGACGAGAATGTTAACTTCTTTAAGTTTTCTCTTTCAGGCTCCAATTTCAATCAAAACATGAAAATACGACTTTAGGTTTAGATCTTGAACTTGTTTAATAGAGTGGCAAAATCAGCTATTCAGTCACGCCCGAATAATCGACTCATCTTGACGTTACTATATGTAACAATGTTACAATGGTTTCGCTCCAGAGACATTACTTACTTCTGACAGAGTGAGAAGTGTAAGGTGAAGATGTTTGCATTTACAACATGCACAATGGAGATAATGTTGGCATACCTCTATGCTACTTTCATAATATACAGTGGCTAAAATTTCTTTACATTTTGTAGTTGTGGAAATCGTGCACGATCTAAGAACACAGCTGATCAAAATGGCTGCTCCCATGTGCTCAAAAACTCAGCCTGAACTAGTCCAAAGTACATTGACTTTAGCAGTTATTAAAATAGGGAAAACACATTTTGCTGGAGTAGGCAACACCAACTTCTGAAAGTGCAATGAATGAATTACAAAATATATAAAAAGTAAACAAAAGTTATCGGCTCGTTCTTTACAATTTACCTTTGAAGTCTAGGAAGTGAAAATGACCAAGCAGAACTAGCAGTTTTTTCATAAGTGCACATCTGAAGTAAGGCCAGCTGTATACTCTATAACCCAAATTACACCCATCAGTCATACACCAAAATAAATGGAATTAAAAGTTCTTTTAACAATATCTAAGGTCTTTCTTACATAGCCAGGATAACCAGTGAGGATAACCTGGGAATTTAATTTTATTTCAAATTAAACCCTGTGCAAAGTACAAATCTTTAGATCTCAACCAAAGTACACGTCAGAGTGTAACCTGGACGAACATTTGGAATGTCAGGACCTGCGACTGACTCTCTCTCTATCCCTCTGCGTACTATCTGCACTTTTGATCGATCCAACTCTCAGTTTTATATTTTCAGAGTCTCGTAAAGTCGATATTTCTTTCATTCGCAGCATTATTTATTATACGCCGTAGACATGATATGATCACTCTGCCCTCGTTGTTGATGTAAGCCAACATTATGTCAACGTAGCTTGCAAATATTTTACACATATTCAATTTCTATACGAATGTCAGAAATAGTTGTGCAAGTTGGCGGGGCTAAATATTTTTTTTGTTTTTTTCGGTTCATACAAGTATAAACCAGACAAATTCAAAAGGGCCTGGCCAATCAGATTGCTAGAAATCGTAATGAAGAAAGAAAAAAATGAATTATTACGATATGACTATGACGTCATAGCAATGCGTCACGATGATGCCACTATGCCAATCTCTGTTTAGGTGTTTACCTGTGTCTTTTTTCTTACTACTTTGTAGTAATCATGATGAATTAGTAACTACGACCATTTATCCATGAATTGAGAAATGCATGAAAATTATAAAATGTAAATTAAATTGCATGATAAGTGATGGTTATTGTTTTGAAAGTGTCCTCAAAGGGTCAGTTGATGGCTATCTTACTGTAGTCGACTTAAACTGTTGCGATCGCGCCTTGATGACTAGTCTTGTTTGCTGTGACGTAATCATGCATGCTCACTGTCACTTCATCACATGTGCCAGACGTCATAACGCCGGCGGTCTGGTTGGTCATTCCCCTTTTTGTAGATATACTGATTTAAACTCTCCTATCATGCTTTTTTCAGTATAATAAAGTTATTAGAACCAAAAGCCGAAGGCTAAATATTCTCGCACTAGAATATGACAACTATAATGCATAGAACAACTCAAGGAAAATTTTTATATTATAGTTTAATATAAACATTTTCATTTTTGAATAAAATAGACTAGTTTTAATTTTGGTTGCATCGATATTTCCACGCAGTCGATTTATTTCGCTTTCCAATTAACTTATCTTAGAATATTTGTATTTCGATTAAACATTTTTTTTTCTTCTTCTTTCGAAAAGCAACAAATCTGCTTTTATAAAAAAAAAAAACCATTTTATTACCAGGTTGAATTTCAATCTATCAATTATAGCAGTGAATGATGAATACAGTTCTTGTAACTGGTGCAGAAATATAGTTTGAGTAAATAGTTGTCATACGGAAATTTTGTTATAAACTGTCGCATATTTTATTTATTTATTTATTTATTTATTTATTTCTTCCTATATTAAAATAGCTATCAAAAAGTTGAAAGTATTTTTTTTCCAAGAGGCTTACTGATCTAAAACTCGGACATTCCATTTTGCTGTTTAGTTATCGCCGAATGGTCGCCAGTAAGATAATAAATACATTATATTAACTTTAGTTGTGTATAAGTTGACTATGGGTGCCAAAATAGAATGAATTTAAAATAAAAAATTATCATAATTTACTATAATTATTTGCGTCCTTTGAAAGTTTCTGTCTTGAAAATACAATTACTCTAAATAACCTCGACTAGAAACACTTATAAACGAGATGTTTCTATGTGTTACGCACGAAACGGCTGTGACAAAAATGAGCAAAAGTATGCCATTTATGTGATTATCTGGTGTGTATCCTTTTCATCTCAGATTATTAAAGTGAAAATACGCGTAAAAACAAATACGATGATTTCCTTACCAATGTTTTAATTACAGCGGAATTGACCTCAAGTTATATTTTATAAAGGTGTCGCAGATAATTGCACAATATGGCACACATATATATGGGCAATGAAAGCTAGTGTCATTTGATAAACGTTGTACGCCTTTCCAGAATTTCGAATATCCAGTAACAAACAAATTTGCATCGTCAAATTATAGTTAGAAATATTGATGATTCGGTATTAAAATATCTATTATAAATTGAACAGAACTGGTATCGAGTTTAATTTTCTTTTGCAGGGAAACGTTTGCTTGATCGTAAAAAAAGCATAAAATGTCTATTTAGAGTAAATGAATGAATCCTAAGCTTTCCTTCTTTCTAAACTTGTAAGGATCTTAGCGAAACGATTTTAAGCGTCAGGGACCAGACAAGTAACGCTAAGTATTCAGAAGTTTTTGTTTAAAATGTAAAAAAAAAAAACAGCAACAAAAAAATATAAAACAAAAATATGGATACGAGTGTAGTTTTAAAAAAATGGACATATATATATATACAACAAGGATACGGTATATAGTGCGTAATCCAGACAGGATGTAACCTTTTTATCCTTAGGAAGCATTTACTCAAAAATGCCTACGTATTTTTACATTAGACTTGAGTATTTTGATATTAGACTTGAGTATAGACTTGAGTATTTTGACATTAAACTGTAGTATTTTAACATGAGACTTGAGTATTTTGACATTAGACTTGAGTATAGACTTGAGTATTTTGACATTAAACTTTAGTATTTTAACATGAGACTTGAGTATTTTGACATTGGACTTGAGTATCTTGTCATCAGAGTTAAGTGTTGCAAGAATATTCACTGTTAATGACAATTATATTGCCTCAGAAATACCCAAGTCAAGTTTCGGCAAGAGATTACAGGGTATGGATTTACTGTCAGACAATCTATATATAAAAATTGGGACGTTATTATGCACAGATGAATGAATCTCTTTAACTCTATATTTGATTTGTTATTGATGAAATTATATAACTCTCTATGACTAGTGAATGCTAAGTCTTAGGAAAACGGATATGTCTTTAACATAAATATCCATCAGCATCCCTAATGTAACTTCTTGTTATAATCAAAAAACTTAAAAGTATCAAAACCAAAACGAGTCCAAAGTCTATTACTTTAAAAAAAGAAACCATTTACCATTACATTCATAATTCATTTCACTAGGTTTTCGATATATGGTTTGTATGTTGTTCTTATGAAGAAAAACAGAGAAATATTGTTCACAGAATATTCGGAAAGAAGACTTTGGACTCCTTTTACATTTTTGATCATTTAAAGTTGTGGATTAGAATGGCCATTTTTATCGTATTATGCCTCTTTGCATGATATGTCCCTGTTAGTGTGAAATAGCAACGACAGCATTCGACTGAATTAGAGTAATTCTGAATAGCAGCTTTATTCCTTTCCCTTTGCAAATTTTACATGTCATCTTTTTTTCTTCTTCTTCAGACCATTGAAGTTGATTCAAAGGGAAGTAACTATTAATTGCATATTAACATGAAGGAGAATGCACCTACCCAACGTTATTGTCGCAGTCGGTGTTTCTTGACTCCTGGCCATGATAAGCTGTATGCCTTAGGCTTTTTTTATTTTCTCACTTTCATGCGATCTATATACACCACTAGAAGACCGATATCAACCTAAATTCACAATCCACCCATACTCAGTTTAATGACGTTTTATATATTTACAAGTTCATACCTTGATTCTGCATCTTTACTTAAAAACTGTAAGCACACGTAGTCATATTAAATAGTGGTATTAAATCTACGAAGTATGGCGCTTTTCTACAAATGTGGCGTAGTTTCAAATAATATCCCAGGAGCTGAACTAAACCAATCGGAGTCAGGAAGCAGATTTTAGACTTGTTTCTTCGACAATAACGACCACTTCTCGACATACCTCGAGAGACTCTTGCATAACAATAATTGACTGAAGGATTCAAGCATAAATTGGGATTTACACAACCCTTTGCACATGTTTTTGAACAAAAATTGTTCTTTTGTTTGGGGTTTTTTTTTTGTTCGTTTGTTTTTTGTTTTTTTTTTGTGGATTTTTTTTTTTTGTGTGTCGGGCGGGGGAGGGGGGATGCATGCGGACAGAGACTTTTCATAGAGAAAATTCATTCAGGACGACAACCGCCAACTTCTTCAAAAGATTTCATCTTATAGAGACGTAACCTAAAGCACTGTTCAGACAGCAGATTTGCACATTTTGGCATCCTCGTGCAAAACAATATCTGTAAACCACACCAAGCACCTACGTCATGTAAATAATTTAAAATAAAGTGTCGTTTCATTTTCAATTAAATTACTTGCAAAAAGATTGCGTGTGAGAACATTATCAAAACAGAGAAAGCACGAGCCAAAGCTTTACCCGCTTGAATATCGAGCGCTGTTTTATGTTAGCTGACGGTTCTAATTGGTTGGACCCTATTTATTTATTCGATATACACTACAAAGCGCAAACAACTTTTCCTGTCATAGCAATGTGCATAAATGTGAATTGTATATTTAATTAATGACTCTTACAAAAACGAATTGAGTCTCGACTTCAATAAGTTACTATGTTATAAATAAAGTCAGTTGCAAGTCAACGCGTTTCCTAGATACCCGCTGTGGATGAATATTACCCAAATAAAACAGCGAGGTGGAAGGGTGTGAAGGTTAATTATGAGCAATTTGTATTATTTTATAAAATACGTAGCTTTTGGGGGTGGTAACGGACTTACTTTTTTTCTGAGGAATATTAAAAAATATTACAAATTGATGTCTGATCAGCGACGTAAGTTTAGAACATATAAGATGAGGACTGTTTGAGAAGTTGGTCCTGGTAGTCCTGTACAAACTTTGCCACTAGGAACTTTCTATCATAATATTAATACAAACGTTATCAAGGAGAAATATGTGCAAACACGTATTCGGACGGAATATAGTATCACAATTCTTGAACCGCCACTTTAGTCATATTCACGATTATTACTATTGGTTTGTTTATATGAGTACCTTATATAAATTGGCTTAGGAATTCAAGACCAAAATATGTACGAGAAAAGTAAATTGAACTGTGTAATTAATATCTAAACTATTTTTAAATGTTACAAACAAAAAGATCGAATGACAATTTCTTTTAAAAAATACCATTTATTTCTTACAGATTCAACAGATGTCTATGGTACCACAGTGGATTTCACCAGAGGGCACGTACGCAAAAGAAATAAAGGAAACAAATTGTTTTGTTGGATTTGTTTAAATCATGCTTTTTTAATTCTTTAGATCAGTAAATAGGAGTTTGATTTGCACGTTTAAAAAAAACAACAATCATTGAGTGTTCCCGTCTGTTTTTCTTTATTTTTCGGTCGGCATGTCCTAAGTCGATATTAGTGTACATATAAATAGCTTGCACTTGATAATCGCATTGTGGCGATTGGTGGTTATAGAGTCCGTACTTTATTATACAACTTCCATTTAATTAAGAATCTGAGCTTCTAATTTCAAACAAATAGAAGTTTTTGTTTCCTTTTTGGTTTCATAACTCTTTTGTGGATGTGCGTTTCATGTTTGATCTAGATCTCAGCGAACTGGAGGTACATACAGTGATGTTACAAGATTTCCTTCACTCTAATCTTTCTGCATTGATTCACATACTAATATGTGTCGATTTGTTTCAAGAAGTACTCCAAATTTGTTTGAACAATAATCTTCAAGACATCATTCCGAACACCAGGGTATCACTTTGAATATTATTAACCATTCCTGTCTAAGTGGCAAGTGGCGAGCGGAGCTTCTCAAAGTTTAAGCTTATAAAGACTTAACTGCGATCGTCCATTGGAGACGACAGGCTCTAGTCGCTACCTATCCTTTCAAATGAGAATGATGTCTCGCAACATAAACCTGTCACATGCTATATCAGATTTTGCAGCAGCAAATGCATGAAAAGCGGTACTTTTGAATGATTTATGTTTTCATATTATAAATTAAAATGTTGCTTTTTTAATATAAAATATAGCTTTTGTACATGAACCTTTCGTTAAAATGGAGGCGGTGGGCTCTAAATACAAAGTTCGCACAGGCCAAAATTTTGCCTAGGGCCGGCCCTGATGCCGTTGTTGATGGCAGTTGTTTAATCACATATCATATGATAGCTGGTATTCGTGTCCCGCAAAAAGATACCTTTGCAACTAAACATATCTTATTTGTATATCCGTCCTAAACCCATGTTTACAAAGTTACTAATATATACGGGTGTAAATTTACAATACGCAAAATATGCACACTATGTGCTAATTTGTGCATTTAAAAATCGCATTTACTTTCATCGTGAAAGATGAAGAGTTCCAATCAAAGATGGAAAATATTTTCTTAAAACGTCACACGTGCACAGCGAAAACAACCAGTTATATCTCCCTGAAGGTCATAAATTGGCAAATTAAGTACTGTTGATTAATTTATGAAATAAAATACATGATAAACTGATGTTTATAACCGAAAATGGACGTTAAAGCTGGTTTAAAAATAAAATCTCGGTAGATGACCTCTATATACTTTCAAACTGGTTCCTCTAATTATGAAAATGTTGTCTCTGCTTTGCTTTCATTATAAAAGAATACTCTTTTTTATTGAATCAAGATTAGTTGTATAGCAGCTACTAGCAGTTCTTATATGTTTATTGTTGCATCAAATGTATTGTTTATTCTATATTTGGGATATGATATTAATAATTTCATTCGAAGTCTAAATGGTTTTAAAATGTATCTGTCGAATAAACAACGCTATTTTAAATACACTTATTTGATTGATTTGCCATCTCAATCTACAACTTGTTTTCACCTGTCAGACAAAATGGCCCAAGGCACTGTTTAGATGCATGCAAAAACTCAGAATACACCGGATTGCAAGTAAAATTAATTGTATAGCACATAAAAATGCATTATATGATTATATTTTTCTACTTGACTTTTAAGTTGACGTTCGTGAAGCATGTACCTTAATAGCCATGTGTACACCGCACAGATATTATATTGATTTGAGACATTTTACATCAATGATGAGTGATTAATATACACAGAAACTACATATGTGTTTTGTTCTGAGTCGACGGAAAGAACGAGTTTGATATGGCGTATTCATAAGCCATATCAAACGAGTTTTTTTTCCCTCGATTCGGAATAAAACACAAATAAGGCTTTGTATTTATTACATATCCCCTCTATTACGCTTTCGAAATATCTTAAAATCTCGACGTGCGGACGTCAGAGAAGACACCTAGGTACCTGTTCCAATCTGGTTGTGTGATACCGAAATACGGAATAAACAGCTGTATCGAACGCCAGATCAAGCATATAAAATTAAATGGATATATAATAGCAAACATTTGTATACCCTCATTATATGTGTTTCCGCCTGTTTTCAACCTATCATGGTCCATTCTTATCATAACAGAGCACCTCATTTCTAGTTGATGTTTGAAACGATTAAAGATTGTTTTGGCACGCTGAATGTATGTAACTCGAAATCCAGAATAAATCACAGGATCGGTTATTTTGTTCAGTGCTATCAGTTAAGATATT
Source organism: Margaritifera margaritifera (assembly GCA_029931535.1). NCBI lineage: Eukaryota > Metazoa > Mollusca > Bivalvia > Unionida > Margaritiferidae > Margaritifera > Margaritifera margaritifera. Next base: position 482,565 of record JAQPZY010001066.1, read on the forward strand.
GGCCTCGTTTTCACCAACGATTATAGAACGCGAATACGAGTTTTGCTTTGTGTATCTCTTGTAGTCTTATGTCTTTTCTCTATATCTAGGAAAAGTAATGTATGTATATATATATATATATATATATATATATATATATATATATATATATATATATATATATATATATAGAGAGAGAGAGAGAGAGAGAGAGAGAGAGAGAGAGAGAGAGAGAGGTGGGGAGGGGGACTGTAATTTTGAATGGAATGCCTCGGGGAAAGGAATGTTTCGTGCGGATCAGGAAATAGAATATACGTGTATGCCAAAGGTAATAAACATTAAACGATCATAATGAACAAAAATTAACATCTAAACCTAATCACACTATTATCCTGCAAACATTATATGTCTAAAACGGTGTTATGCTTGCAGTCTAACAAAACAACAATAATAAATGCAATTGACACAGCAACTATATATAGCAATACTCCGCCAACACTTAAGTACAGCTGGCAATGTTTCCGGGTTGGACTTACTGTTGGACTCAAAATTGCAGACATGGCCAATATTGACTGAGAATTTCTTTGAATTATTCAAAATTTCTCATTCAGAGCATAAGTGTAAATTAGTATTCTAGTAGTTATTTTTGAATTGATTATTTGTTTCATTTACACGAGGAAACTTTACGTCTAACGCCAAATCAAGCAATCGATGCGAACACAATGAATCGCACAACGCTGTTTGGTATCATATTACGAATTGTGTGCAAGCATTATACCTTCATAGCTTGTAAATAAATGAAAAAACTAATAAAATGTACTATTTCAATTCAATTTCAAAAAGTTAATAAGTTTAATAATACAACTTGTAAGAAATACAGTAATTCAGACTGATAGCTGCTGTGGGGGTGGGGGATGGGAGAATCCAATATTATATAAGGTTTGTAAGATAAAATATTTACCAAACATTTACGTTTACCACAAAATACCCTTGTTATTTACCATTTTATTAATATATAAAATAATGTATAAGTAAATTGCACCCTATTTTAACATATACTAGTTTTGCATTGCTCGACGTAATTTTTTATATCTTAATCAACCCATGACACGCGCGATCTCTTTCTGGATCTAATGCACTTGAAAAGACTGTTTTTCGCCATGATTTGTGTTCTTTATGTGTGTGTGTGTGTTCTTCAGATATGGATAATAACACTAGTTTTCCGTAGTATTAGAAAAGCAAAAAATTCTAAGCCACATATCGAAAATGAAGTGCTAGTTATAGTCTGTACATATTTTAAACTCGATATGAGCTAGAAAGGTATACACTTTGCTAGCCTCTGATATCTGCATATTTCATTTTAAGAATAAAATGCATGGTTGCATTAAATTTCTCTTTTGTTGATTTCTAGAAGAATAATTCTCCAACCTATAGGTACAAAATTGACTGACCTCGTCTGGCCGTGTATATTCTCTCGAGCAGTGGATATAAACTGGATATAAGCACATCAACATACATACATATATACACACACATATATATAACTGTATAATATGTTACCTTTGTATGACATAGCCATAGTTTACTTTTAGTCGATAGCATTGTTCCGATGCATCGAAGTCATCTTTGAGATTCAGTAGATTCTATATTAAAAACAATGAAGTGTACTGAGTTATTTATGTTCGTATACCCATATAATAATTTTTCTAGATATAACACGTATGAAAACACACCAATGAGTAACAAGTCTTACATGGTGCCACATAAGACAGGTGTAATGACAGAGACACAGGAATGTATTTCAAAGTAATGTCATTACTGCTTTATGCGGTTGGGTCAAATAAATCAGCGAACTTCGTCATATGATAACAGAATGTTACATTTGTGCTCATTTTAGATGAAATGTAAGGAACCTGTAGAATAATTCAATCTTTTGCTCGCCAAGGATAACAAAAGATGGAATTATTGGACTCTTTTAATATGCTATTTATAAAAGGGGAAAAAGGGTAAATGTTTTCAACATGGATGTTGGACATGTGTGATCCCGTGTCAGATTCCGCATGCAGACTTAGACTGCTTGGGCTGAATGCTTATTTTAATGTCTGGTTTGTGGTTTGTGGGGTTTGGAGGCCATTTTTCAGCACATGATAAGCTAAACACTGCGGCCTATATATTTGGTGGAGGAAGAACCCGGGAATACCCCGGGAAGAGCCACCGACCTACGGGAAGCTACTGGCAAGCTTTCTCACATACCCATCTTAGTCAAGCGGATACTAGAACTCACGCCGACAGGGGTGAGATGTGTGAGTGATCTATAAACTCGAGCGCCTTAGACCACTCGGCTACCCAGGACCCCTTATTTTAATGTTGTAGTTTTCTCATTAACACCAAATTAACTTCGTCAATTAATTAATATACTGTTGATTTTATTCACATTTGAAACAAGTGCATGGGATCAGAAGACTGATGCTGATATCAGAGAGGTTCAGGGGAATGATACATTTTTGTCAACAGACACAAAATGGAAGGAGAACGATCGGGAAAAACCAAAGTGGCAGAAAATATCATTAAAAAATGTGGACTGCAAAGCGTATTAGTCTAGGTGGAATAGGATACATGTCATGCAAGGTGTTATATATAGAATCTAGTACGGCTACACACGAGGACCAAGGTATCAGTTAGTATTGTCGTTATCACTGCAGGATGAAGGTTTGCAGATGCTTCATGGCAACCCTGGTTCGGGACATTTTAGGATATTCAGAACACCCGAAAGGGTAAAAGAACGGTTAGATTGGCTAAGATATAAAGACAGTGTGTCCGAATGATGCACAAGGTGTAACGACTGCCAAATGAGGAAAAGCACACCATGTCAAAACCGAAGCAGTACATTTTCAGGGCTCCAGTGGAACGAGTGGCTTTGGACACCTTGGGCTGTTTTCGGAAACGGATACATATTGATTGTAATGGATCAATCCACTAAATGGACTGAATGTTATGCTCTGCTTAATCAATAGGTTTCAACGGTTGACAAGTTAATTGTTAATCAGTTCATCTGCCGTTTTGGTGTGCCATGTCAGTTGCATACAGACCAAGGCCGGCAATTTGAGTCAAAACTCTTTCAGAGTTTGTTTGATACTGTACGTATTGACAAGACAAGAACTACACCATTCCACCCACAAAGTGATGACATGGTTGAAAGATTTAGTAGAACGATGGAGCATATTTTAAACAAATACATCTCAGCAGATCAATGTGATTGGGATACCCATTTGTCCTCGGCAACGTTGGCATATTCGATATCAGTACATTAGAGTACTGTATAGTAACTGAGCATGATGATGGTGGATAGATAAATACAATTACCGGTTAATTTACTATTTGGAACACCACCATCCATGGGGGACGCTAAGAACCATTCAGATTATGTATTGTCGCTCCAAGAGGTGATGTGGGATATACACGAAAAAGCGACGGAAAACAGCAATAGACTAAAAGGAAGATATGACCACAGAGCAAATCAAATATAGTACAAAGTAGGAGAATCCGTTTTGCATTAGAGTTACAATCAAAACAAAGGAAAAATCTCCCAAGTTGCAGAAGAATTGGGAAGGACGGTATGTTGTTATTGGACAGATCCCAGATTTAGTTTATCGTGTCAAGAAGAGCCCAAATGCCAAAGAGAAAGTTGTACACCATGACAATTTTTGGAGCCTTTTTATGGGGAATGTTACAACTGGGTCAAACAACAGACTGACACGCCTGAGGGAGGGGGAAACAAAGACAAGAAACATACAGAAGTACGCAAAGTTCATCAACAGCCTGATACGAAAAAGGAAATGGAACAAGTTAATGGCAACTTTCGAAACAGAAGTGCCCTCAGGAGAAGATTACCTCAATGGATGTCAGAGTATACCCTCTAATTGAATCAGTCAACCTTGCATCTTCAACACGTGACTTCCCACATGAACAATGTGCATCCAGTGCTTGGTAGGGAGTATCAAGCATACCCTCCAGTAAGTAGTTGGAAGTTGGGGAGACCAGGGAGCACTGACATTGTCAGGAGGGTGACCACAAGGGAATAGCCACTGCAAGGCACATGCAGAGCAGAGACAGGGGAACGCGTGGAGAGGAAGGAGCCAGAGAAGAGGAACCAGGAAGAGGAGATGAAACATTCATTCAGTGGTTCTGAACTGTTATCAATTCTGGCTAATTGGATTGACCTGTATTATGGGATGAGTGATCTATCTTCTCCTGAGTCTATTGAACTGGAAGAACCTTTTTTCCGTCTCCACGAAGAGTGGCACACGTACCATTGGAAGAGGCCAAATAGCCACAGTACGTTGGGGTTGAAAAAGATAATACCGGCACAAAAATCTTCACTCAAGGCACACCTCATGTTCCAGCCAGTTCGAACGAAGTCCATTTATACGTAAACCAGATCCCATTGCCTTCCTGCCTAGCAACTGTCAGTCGCCCAGAGGAGGAGAACTCTGTCCTTATGCTGGATGGAGCCAAACATCACATTACCCTGGACTGAAGTGGAAGAAGAGTCAGTTGTATTGAGCAAGATGCTGAAATGGCCCCTGCGGAATTGGTCATCAATGATGGCAGATTCCAAGTTTATGCTATGGAATATGGCCGCCCTAACCTTAGAGAAGGAGCTGAACCCAGAGGTACAACCACACAGAAACACCCTGCTAGAGACGTGCAATTTCTTTGCTCTGCCAGGGACCGCCGAGACAATAATTGTTGATATGGAGGGCATCCGTTTCTTGCGGTTTTAATACTTCTGTGCCATACGAGACATAGTGACCTGGGCTGAAGATCGAAATGATCTCATGGAATAATTCCGGAAGGCAGCTGAGGTCAGGAACCAATCCACAGATTAAATAATTAGAGGTCTTCTGACCATTCCTGTCTGGATAAATTAAAAATCGTAACACAAAGACATATTAGGGCCTGTGGTAAATAATTAAAATGGATTTAAAATTGAAATTTAAAAATTTTTCTTTTGAAGCAGGAGAGTAACATATGTTCTCTATTGTTAACCACTACCCATTTCAATATTTTACAATAATGCATATTTTTAAAACATTTTTTTTTTTCTTGTTGTGTACAGATCTTCAGATAGAAAATGAGCATGTTTGATTGCACAGAATTCATATTGTATGATGAATAATATGTTGTCGATGACGACAACTCTTGAAAACTGGGGGTAGTGTGACAAATTTGACACGAATTCAAACTATTTACTTTTGGTGAGGAAATTTGTTGTGATTTATTGATCTGTACTATTCTCTTGTCGCATGTGTATATGTAAAGCATGGTCAGCATTTATTTTCACATCGTTTGTTTACATTATCTGAATGCTGTATATTACACATATGATAGTTATTTTAGCAAATTCATGTGCAGATGGGTATTTTTAGACCATATTCAGTACGATGTTTTGGCAGATAATGTTCCGTATGATTGACAATTGATCTTCATACTGTACTATGTTCGATGTCATACATGTATTTGACGATGTCCGCCATCTTCGTTTTGGAGACAATTTGTGTATTGAAGGCACCTCCAGTTTTCACCATGTGATATGTGCAACCATAGTTGAACAATAATAAACAGTTTAGATAACGAGTTTTTAACGTGGAATAAGTTCTGCTTAACAATAAAATAATCTACTTACAGTCTCCTGCAAAGATGACACTCAGAATTATGTATGTTCTAATTTTTCCGCACAACCAACCACAGTTGGAAGCCAGTGTTTACTGTTACTCGTCTTACACAACGGTTTTAGTGTTTGGTCATATATTTGTAATTAAAAGTGGAATAATATAATTAGCGTTCAATATTTGTCTTGAATCGCAATAGTTTAGCGGTAGTTAATATTTATTGTCTTATAAATCCCTGTTAGAAATATGCACTATTTTGGCGGAGTGTTACATGGTGTAGTACAACCAAAGTTATTAATAGGGGTGTAGTGCACACCAGTCAATTTTCTTCCGACCGGCATCGGCTTCGTGTCAATTTACAATTATATTTCCAGTGTTCCCATTCAAATTAAAAATGTGCCAGTCATCTTCCAAAAGTGGTAGGAAATGTTATCATTCTCTAATAAGAAATTAATTTAAAGCAATCATATTTGAAAGTATACATTCATCTCTGCAATATAAATATTTAGTAAATTTATGTATTAAAGAAAATCGAAGCCAAAAATATTTCAGTATAGAGTACTTATTTATAAAGAGTGGTATCGGGCCTCCATAAAACTTACGCTATTTTATATTTGTATGACTCTATCATTTTATTTATAAAGAAATGGTCACCCATTTCATGTGATCATTTTATTTATTTTAATTTGTTTGCTTTTAGGACTTTAATGTAACTGCTATGAATATTCTTGTATTTTACTTGTGAATTGTTTGTGATCACTGTTGTTATTTAATACAAGCTGTTGAGACTGTTGGTTATTATGACATGTCATGAAACAGGGGGAGCATAATAAGAGAACATGTAAATTCTGTTACATTAATTATTTTTTGACAAATATAACATGTTAGACTTGAATAATTGCTTTATTTTTTTCATTCATAGTTTTTGTTGTTTAAATACTTGGATAGATATATAGTTTCTTTACATATAAGTAGTTAATGTAACAGCCATAATTTCTATAGGAGCTTCGTTTGTTATCAGACGACTTTCGATAAACCAAGTCATTATATTGCAACAATTCAAAGTTACATTTAAAGAGTTTCTCAAGTCCTGAAACGGGAAGTAACTTTCTAAATGTAAGTGAGCTTGCGCTGGAAATTAAACCTGGGTGACCACGTTACAATATATATATATATATATATATATATATATATATATATATATATATATATATATATATATATATATATATATACATCAATAATAGCATGGCTTTTAAAGTGTTGGTGTAATGCAATTTGATATACCAATAATGTTGGTGTATCAAATTGTAATTAGAGCATGACGTATAAATATGCATATAATTATGGTTTCAATACGCATATAATTATAATTTCAAGAGTAGACTATTGATTCTGTACTATCTATATCAGTGATGAATTTCTGCTTATTAATTATTAATAAAATAAGAACATAGAGAGAAAAAATAATAATTTCCGTTTTGTAATGAATTAAACATGTTACACAATTTCATAGAAGTCCCCTCTGCTTTCATTTCTCTCTCTCTCTCTCTCTCTCTCTCTCTCTCTCTCTCTCTCTCTCTCTCTCTCTCTCTCTCTCTCTCTCTCTCTCTCTCACACACACACACACACACATGCCGTAAGGGACACAAAATACGTGGAAATCTGTGGAGTGAGAGAGAAAAAAGAATTTGAGCTGGATGAAAACTTCGAAGTTTCAACTTACATCAAGTAACCTAGAGGAACCGGAGTCCTTATAATTTAATATGTACACTTTCCATGGGATTTTTCTGCAGTGTTACACGATACCAATGATGCAAAGTTGCAATAGTCTGTGGAGACGAGTAGGCCGAATGGAAAATTCCATGACATACACATACTGTAATCTATTTGATGTTTTATTTTGGGATTTGTTTTAAAACCAACAATAAGGTTTTAAACAGATCATTTTTCAATATTAGGTTTCTCTCCCTTTTTCTCTTTGTCAGTCTGTGTTGGTTGCTCAGTCAGCATGTCAGTTTTACCTCAACTGATCTCCCTCTCTCTCCCTCTCTCTCTCTCTCTCTCTCTCTCTCTCTCTCTCTCTCTGTACCATCGTCGCAAGCCACGGGTGAAAATCTGTGAAAAAGGAGTGTAGTGGATTTTTGCGCATGGCATGCGACAATGTCTCTGGACCTGTAATGGTAAAACTGGCAGACAAAACGGACCAACTGAGAGAGAGAGAGAGAGAGAGAGGATATAAACAATTTTATGGTCAGTAGCAAGGGAAAGAAAATAACTTTAAATGTTTGAATTATCTCTTGTTGTTTCGTCATTTCGCTTAAACTATTTCCCACTCGTTTCGATGCACTCGCCCGTGATTGAATGGTCGCGATTTAACTGCAATGTTTGTAGTGCTCTACTTTTTTCATTTAAATCAAGTTTTATGTTTACATTTACATCCTAAGCGTCTCTTTTATTTATTCAGTGATTATGAATAAAAATAGAAGCTCAAAAAAAAGAAAATTAACAATTTCCAAAAGGATTGTGAGAGGCTGAAATAGATGCAGAACTACATTTTGTAGCTGTTACACTAGGAAGGGATATGAAGAGTTCACTCCCTCCGTCAATACACAGTTTCTTGCTGTCAATCTTAAACTTCGTTGGAACGAAAGTATGTGTATTTGTATGTGATATAAATAAAATGTATGTATAGTATATACGCTATATTTTTGATATACCACTTGTAGTATACATGTTTCATTAAAAGGAAACTGGGCAAGCCTCAATTCCATTGAATTAAAAATTTATACAACTTGTGGTAAATCAACACAGCATACATACTATACATATGTTGTGTGTGTGTGTGTGTGTGTATATATATATATATATATATATATATATATATATATATATATATATATATATATATATATATATATATATCCTTGTGACCAGGGAAATTACAACATTTATTCAGGTAGGAAAAATACATTGGATAAATCGATTGGTTAGGATTCCAGGTGACACCTGCTTACATTGATCCGCCTTACTCGTATGACACATCAGAATGTTCGCACTACTGTAAAGACTCGTATACAAAGCTTACCGTCTGATTTATATAAATTCATAAAGAACTTATAAATTATGTACTTGCATTTAACTACTGCAAACCTTCTATTGAAAAAGTTGCATCACGTACAAAATTTAGATTAAATAAATAAAAGAGATTGTGCTTAGCAAGATTTGACATTAAGGAAGTGTTCGTCTTTTCTTCTTACAACAATCACCTATGACTAAGTCCAGGTGTTGCAACATTACTCACGCTATGTTTATTTTATGTTAAGTTAGTAGTATGTACTTTGACTTGGATTTAAATCAGTATGAGTTTTTTTCTCTCGCACGTTCTACTGTTCGGAATATGTTTTACACAGATATCACGTGGCTATGGGTGGTAAGTTACTTTTGTAAACTTTGTAAAATTTAGATCTCGTACAGTGCAGAAATTATAGAGATAAAATCGTAAAGGCTGACTTCAACAACCAGACGCAATGAGTATTGGAGAGGGTACTTTTTCATGTGTAATTACATCGAACAACCAGTGGTTTCAATTTGGAGTAAAGTACGTGCGTAAGTTTCAGACTAGGGAATAGTGTGATTCCTGACAAAATTAGGGACATATAATTTTTAAAGGCATTTCAAAATTGAAATGGCCCAACTCAGTGTTTCAAAGAGTAAGCCGTTAGACTGCTATTCAGTTTAACAATATATTGAACATATACGCTACTGTTTTAATTGTCGTGCGATTTTGTTCATTCTTAAAATACATTATTCTCCTTTAAAATGGAGCAATACTAGTTTTTCCCACACATCTTTTTATTATTGTATAATATTCACTTTGTTTCGACGCATGTCAACTTTTAAATTATTTACTATTGTATTTTCACGCATAGTTCAAGACTTACTACCACTGTATATTTTCTTTAACTAATTCGTTACATCGCACGAGAAATATACAATAATCAGGTCTCATTAAATTGAAACAAATAGGTAAACATATACCAAATGTTACAGATTTATATGTGCCTCGTGTAGACCAGTCCAATTAGTACATCAGCTGGTACAACTGCCTGCAGTTGAAAACGTTTTACTTGCACTCTTTTGTTACCATACTCATCAGTTCTTCCCACTCCCTCCCTACACCTTTTTAATGTGTTTTATGTTGAGCGAGTTCGTGGGTAGCTATTTAGACGACGTACGTCCATTTAATTAGATATCATTTATTAGATATGGGGCTGTTTTTTAAATTACTGATTGGACTGTCTTTGCCAGCTTCGTATAAGAAATATTGATAATAATATCAGAATGGTGTACCCGATACGCACGATTTAATAACGATAATGTACCGGTAAGTTTACAACTGAAATCAGTGTGGAAAACACTGATTTCGGCCGTTTCGCTGAGTGGGAATGTCTCAAGTAAAGCTAGAGAGCTTTCAGGAACGTTTCCTGAAAATAATATGATTGGTTAACGATACGCGTCTAAAAATAGAAAGTACTTGAGGTGGTTTCCATAGGAGTATATATGTATGCATATAAAAGAGTTGAATGGGACGTCATCACAATACTGGATGGGTTACATGTATTAAGATAGTATATTAAACACCACATTTACATTCTTCGTGATAGACAATATTATGCATATCCCACAATCATCTAAATGATATAAAGTCAATCAGTTAGTCAAATCCAAGAAATCCAGATTATGTTAAAATGTTAGAGACGGTTGAGAACTATGTTGTGCTCCATTACGGTTGACATCATCCGCTTGTGTGTGACTGACTGAATTTGAATTATAGACGTGTGCGACGAATCTCGTCATGTACGTCTGTCGCTTGTGTGTAACGTGTCATTCCGATTTAACACGGATTGCATTTATACTCACGTGACAAAACTGACCAATCAGATTACCACCGAAAATATTGTCCCATGATGGCAGAGTCTCTTACCAATCGGGACGCAGGTCTTTCCACCAGTGATAGGAAAAACACATTGGAAATACAGTACTACAGTTGCGTGTACCGTGTTTACTAAATGACGCCAATGTCACATTACACACCATCATAGCGTTCATTACGGGCGACTCGACTGAAATGGCTTATTCTTGTTCGAAATATTCCCCAAGTTTCTTTTTTTCAAGCGTGAACTCACTTGAGAACTTTCTTTGATTGAACGTGCAAATAATTCCATAATCGTATAATAACGCTTTTGACATGGTTCTGTTTTAAATAGCGTACTTTAACATGTAATTGAGTTCTCCGCCATTTTACACCAATTTCCCCCTTTTTACGATGTATCACTCTGTACAAAATTCGCAAGGTGTTCTGATTGAGCCCCCTGCCCTGTCATAGCTATGGCGGCGTTATATTAGCTAAGCTAAAGTTGGGGTAGTGTTCTGAGGAGCTTGGCTCGTCTTGATGAAAACTGTCTACCCGGCAACAAAACAGTTCTTCATCTACGTACAAGTGACATACATATAGTTTTCAAGCTCCACTTAAAATTATTTTTGTTTGTATTTACGTGTTGCTCAGTTTGCATGCATGGTAATGAAACTTGATGTGTGCATTCACAATTATCATTTATGTTAGAAACCATAAAAAGTAAATTTTGGTTACAATGACCTACTTTTCTTGCTAAAGTGGTTATGCTAAAGATTTTGAATTATGAACCGGTGAAGCAGGTGAGACAAAGGGTTGTGCAGACTTTTGTGTCGGTTCATTATTAGCACAGGTCCTCACATTTGTATACCTGCTTTATGAAAAAATAGCGGGTATATTAGTTTCATCTCGGGGTCCGTCCGTTCATCCGTCGTGTCTCTTGTAAGGAGGCGCTCTACAAATAGTATGTACATCTGAGAGAGTGACAGGTGTAAGGTGAAGTTGTTTGAATTGCAACATGCACAATGAAGAGAATGTTGGCATACCTCTATATTACTTTCGTGTACTGTTGCTGAAATTTCTTTAGATATTGTACTTGTGGAAATTGTACATGATCTAAGCGCACAGCTGACAAAACGGCCTCTACCATGTGCTCGAAATATCAGCCTGAATTAGTCCAAAGGACACTATTTTTAGCAGTTATTAAAATAGGAAAAAAACAAACTTTGCCAGAGTAGACAATACCAGCTTCTGAAAGTACAATGAATGAATTACAAAATATATAAAAAGTAAAATAAGTTATCGGCTCTTATTTTTTACAATTTACCTTTGAAGTCCAGGAAGTGAAAATGACCAAGCGGAGTTTGCAGTTTTTTTATAGGTGCACATCTGAAGTAAGACCAAGCTGTATACTCTATAACCCAAATTACACCAATCAATCATACACCAAAATAAAGAGAATTAAAAGTTCTTTTAACTATATACAAGGTCTTTTTTAAATAGCGAGGATAACCAGTGAGGAAATCTTGGGAAATTATTTTTCTTTTAAAATCTAAATCTATGCAAAATACGAAACTGTATACGAAACTGTAGAGCGCCACCTAAACAGTAAAACATTTTACTGTTCATGGTGCGGCTGTTAAACGTGACAGGTGACATTCCTATAAGGTGTAGATTTGCAGTGAGATTTCGGAATTTCTTGGCGACTCCAGGGGGTCCCCAAGGGCCGCATAACAGGATAAAAGGTACAAAATACGTAGAGTGTTCGTTATTTTTCTGTGTGTTATGCTTTTTATTTACATTTTGGAACGGTTCTTACATTACTTAAAATGTACCATGCATGCAATGTGTTTTTCACGGTTGGCTCCAGCATCCTGGGGCTCGGGGAAATGAGTCAACAAATAGGACATCACTAAGATATGTCATCATGAGTATCAAATCAAGGTCGTACAAATGAAATGAATGTTAATCCAACACTGACCCCTGGCCCAAGGGTAGAGGTTATAATGTGCAATAGATGGTTTGTTACAAAACCATTTAGTCATGGGCATGTCAATTAAGGCTTTTTGAGATCTTTGTAACAGCAATTTATATATATATATATATATATATATATATATATATATATATATATATATATATATATGTTCATGATACGTCTTTCAAATGTCCCCCCCCCCCCCCACATCTTCACCTCCATTCTCTCATAACTTCTGAACAAAGTTATCAGGCCAAAAATACACCTCCCCCCTCGTTTTGTTTCTGTTGATTTACTTTTTTTTTAAATTTATGTACACGTCTTAAATAACGAAAGACATATTCAGGTATATGATAACGCCATTAGGGCACTCAGGAGACCTGGGGTAGGGGGACAAAGGTGTAAAATAAAATCAGGACTTTACCAAAGCATGTCATCTGAAGTAGCAGATCCAAGGTCTTCCTTAGTACTTTAGCATGGAATGAAATTTAAGCTTGAAAACTTACAAACGGGGAAAGGCGGAGATTTACGAATTCTGGGTTCTGCTCCTAGGTAACTGTCCATTTATAGGTTTGGGAGAGGGGATATTTGATTGGGGGGGGGGGGCATAGACGTGAGGATTTTGATGGTAAGCCATCGAAATAGCACTACTTCATATTGTTTTCAGTCTAAATAAGACACCTTTCCAAAAAGCGGCTATTTTGCGATGACGCATGATCGAGTATCCTCTAGTTATCAAGTATAAACGTGAAAGAAAAGACAAATCTTTATTTTGGATTCATTTCGTGGATGAGAAACACAGTAAGAACTGTTTCATGCATTTTACTCACGTCCTCTTTTGTTGCTTTCTGAAGTATCGATCTTATAATGCTTTATAGCTTTTGTTCGATAGTCTAGCTTATTTTCTACAGGACAGACGCCGTGATTCAGCGGTTTGAGTGCCGACTCGTGACGAGTAGGGTGTATGTTCGAATCTTGCCCTAAGAAGGCCGGGTTGGCCATCGTGGTGTGCCTGACACCTGATAGATCTCCGATCGATGTTAATTGGACGTGAGGGAGACTAATTAGCATAAGTAGCCGTACACTATGTGATACAGTTTTAGGCATTTCACACTTTCTTTGATATGGGTTGACAAATAAGTTCACCTGCTTGACCAATACAGCATATGGATAACCTACGCTACCTAAACCTTTCAAAACCTACCGGCCGATGTACAACCTCGACTTTTAAGCATTGTGCTATCATAAAAACGAACGGATTTTGTCGATCAGTTATTGCTGATATGTAATATTTCATAAATATTGGAATTAATGTCCAGAGACATACGGGTTGTATAAATATAATTTTCCTATGGTTCATACGTCTTGTTTCAGCTTCATCAAAAGACAACGATAGACTACTTTGTATTGACGTTGACATTACTTCAGAAGCATATGACTTTTTTTATTCCACCGTTATTTAAAAGAAGTCGTTTTTATATTGTTGTTTAGACAGTTCTATATAAAAAAAATTTAGAACGAATAATAATTGAAATTATTGACTAGTTTATGTGTATGAATGGAAAAATGTGTCAAATGTTAAGATATTTACTGGATTGGAATATATTTTTCGGACTAATTTTCTTTTCATCCCCATTCGTCATATGTAACACCTGTTTGGCACGTAGCACATCTCTTCACACCCAATACACCATGTCTAACCATTATTTGTATCAACAGGCTATACCGGTAGTAGGTGAAACCACTTGGTTTACTTTGGCGTTATCCTTCATCCTGCCTGAAAATTCTCAAATTAATTTTGGAACTGTTTTGGAATAAATGTTCACGTGTTATTTTATGTAGATTTGGTCTAAAACAAATTTGGCGCACCAGAACGATTTTTTGGTCATTAAAATCTAGGTCCTAAAAAATAAACACAAAACAAGTCGCCTCTTCTAATGAACCAGCAAATCCAAAAAGCGGTTTCTGATTGGGTATCTGTAGGTCATGACATAGTGTTAAGTTATGGATCCGGCGTCGGAAACCCTGCCAAAAGATGTCTCTGTGAGACGATTTGCCAAGAAGTCATCAAAATTATGCTATATCCATAATGTGTGTAGACGATTCCAATTCATTGATCACTAGTTCTTGAGTAAATTTAAATTTAGAAATTCATAATTTCATGGGCGATTGTTACTGGGAATTACCCCTATATTGCATTCTTTTCAACATTGTCTTCACTCTAAAAATAGTATGCACAGTCTTGCTATGCTGGCTGTAGACAAATATTCTCAATGTGTATATATAGATGAAAACCGTAACAAAATGTATTAAAATTTCAGGTCAGAAGCGTAAAATCTTTGCTCTGCAATGATGGAGTGTTCTCAGTTTATTACAAAGTTCAACCAGTTAATTATAAAATTGTTTGCTATTTTCACGATATTCTTTAATAGATTTACCAAACGACAACATAAATCTTGGACTGTTCTACAGTAGGATGTTTGGAGTGTATTGCTTACATTTTGCTTCGAAATGATTCTTTTACTTTTCTTTCGACAGCAAGATTTCAGATGACGTGGCGCATTGTACTGGAAGAAATAACAATGATTTATTATTGTATTGTGCTTTTATTCATGTCACATTTGTCACCTGACTTTCTAACAAGGCTTTCTTTCTTACTTTGACGCTAGTACGTGCATGAAGGCTGTCCCTTTGGTGTACACTTTGAAAAACATCTGATTGCTGTTCTCCTCTGTGCCTTTTTGTATAATCACATGTCTTTCTGATGTAAATCACCAACAAAATAATATCTTTTTTGTGTGCTGTTTCTAAAACCAAAGCTTTCTAAAGTACTGAACCGTCGATGGATTGTTCCTACTGTTTTCTGTGCGCCGTGCATTTTGCGGCCATCTGAATGTTAAAGTAAAAAAAGTTGAGCTTTCAGTACGAATGATGTCCGCGCGTTTTCCTTTAGAACAAAATCTGGATGAATGCACTTGCAACATTCTGCAAGCGTTTTTTCTTCGAAGAACTGCATTGATCGAGCAGTAATTTGATAACAAAGAACGGGTATTATTGTTCTTTTTGGTTCTAGTCAATAAGAGACAATAATTAATCGCAACCAGACCCTAGTATATGATGTAAAAGCAGATGCATATCACCGTTGCTGTCTATAAATTATTAACAAATACAGGCTTTGCACGCGTTCTCTTCGATTTGTATTTTTGTTTCCTGATCAATACTCCTTACAGGTAAAATAGACAGAGTCTAATGAGCGATCACCTTCAGCCATGGTGATAGAACATAGTGACTGGTAGTAAACTTGCGGAACACAAATGTTAATATTTTGATGGTTTATCCTCAACATGGAAAATTACATAGATCTCTAAGATGTGAATAGAATTCAGCGTAATTAGTTCTAACACTGAAGATGCTGTTCCTGCATCTGATAGTATTTGTTGGAATCAGTGCGCAGCGAAGTAGAGACGGGTAAGCTGACAAAAATATATTTCTCTGGTAATATGTCTATCATGATGAACATGCATTGATTTCATCGAATTTATCAACAACAACAAAATTAAAATTCAGATAAAAAAACTATCATGCTTTCTTCCACAAACATAAGGATTTCGCCAGAGGAAGAGATAGTAGACAGAATGGGACAAAAATTAACAGATTTAAAATTCTTCGCCTGGAAGTCGTGTTACTCTTTATGAAAAGCGGTGAGGAATTCCTGAAATTGAAGGAAATCGCAAATTGTATCTAGAGATATAAAAAAGACCTTTTTTGCAAAGGCGATTCAAAATACCATGCCTGTATTTTGATTGTTGATGCCCACAAATTGTTTCCTACCGAGCAGTAAGAGAATAATATCAAGGAATC
This sequence comes from Margaritifera margaritifera, assembly GCA_029931535.1. Taxonomy (NCBI): domain Eukaryota; kingdom Metazoa; phylum Mollusca; class Bivalvia; order Unionida; family Margaritiferidae; genus Margaritifera; species Margaritifera margaritifera. The sequence continues at coordinate 498,970 of JAQPZY010001066.1, forward strand.
TCACTTGAAGGAAGAAAATTGGAGTTGTTTAACGAAACTTGGTAGAAGGAAGAAATTTTGAGCTGTTTAGTTAAACTTGGGCTATGTAATCAACTAAGAAACATCACTAATTAAACTTCATATGTTGTATTATAAAGACACAAAGTTAACGTAAACATATAGACGTAATGCGTCTTAAATACTAGTAAATTCATTTAAAATGTAAATATATGTATCTCATTCATACTTAATACTTACAATATTTCTTATAACAACTTTTAAAGAGTTTTTGCATTGCGAAGGTACAATATTTGTATTCGGTAGAGCAAGTGGTGTCACATCACGATTATATGATAGTAAATCAAAGCTGAAAAATACTTTAGACAACAGGATTAAATCATCTTCACCCATAAAAATATCATTTGAGAAAGAAGATAAGGTCACACGAGTTCAATGAAAACATGTCGCCACAATATGCTATGAGTTTTATGGTGAATCCATGCTTGGCTGCAAATGAGTTCTTCGCGTTTCTGTATCTGTTTCTTCTTCTTCTCCTTCTTTGTGTTAGTAGTCATGTGGTAAAAGAAGTTCCAAGAGTGTTCATGATGCTGTTGTTGTTGCATAAAATATTGAATACTTTCGATTGAAGAAGTATACCGTCATTTTATGTTGCTAAATCATACTCTAACCTTAGTAATATTTTTGTTCTCATCCTTTTTTATATTGACAACACTTCTCCAAATAAGCATAACACTGGCGAATTGATGAGAAGTTTATTGCTTTTCTAAAAAGATTTTTTTCTTCTTCTTTTTTGTAGTGGAATTGGTGAAATCGTCAAAAAAGAGAAATAATTGCAAAATATTGATTGACTTGAAATAAATGGTCTTTTTCATGGCAGAAATTATATATTATTTATGCATATAGCTGAGTGTAACAGTTATGCATGACTAGCGAGCGATTTCTCGTACACCTCAGATCTTTACCTTCCACCTTGTTCCATCTATTTTTGGGGCTGAGCGCATGGCCGAGTGGGTGAGGGCTCTGAAGCATGAGAGCAAGGCGATAGGTGCAATTACTCGCGGCACGGGTTCATTCCTGCTTTGAACGAATAATAGCTCCATAACTTGTTTGATAATACTGGTGTCATTTTGTAAAAATTTCTTTCATATTAACATCTGTCCAAATATACAGTGTGGCATCAAGATTTGCAAATTTCATATAATTAATACCAATACCTTTCCTCAGCGAAATAGGATTCATTATTTTGACATCTGAGGCACCAGTTTAAATAAAGCAAATTTTAAAAAATCAATCAATACACCGCTCTTTCATTTGTATATAGCTCGCTTTTCTTTAACTACTGGCACGGAGACACTAAATGCATATATCATGCTGTAACCATCTTTTCAAATGCACCGGATCTTTGAGAGATCGGTTTTGTCGAGCAAAGAATATAGAGGAAACAAACAAAACAAAGCAAGTCAGAGAAACTGACCAAGCTCTTTCGAGATCTACGGACCCTTTTATCAAGCTGGACCAAGCAAACAAATCACAATTACAAACATAAAAACGCAAACAAAATAGCTATGTAGATACCGTTTTGTTATTTAAACCAAAATCAAAGGCTATTATTACTCATTGAAGAATGGTCTTCACTGATTTTCCAGTTAATACCGGTTAACATCCTTTACCTTGCACCAAACAGAACTCGAGTATCATAACACTTCATCATAAGGCACACGAAAAATATTTGAAATACTAAAATCATCTTCATGACAAACGAGTGCGCATGTTTTTGGCGTCAAGGTAAAGGAAAGCAGATTAAAATATGATTCATCTGTTTTAGACGACAGTTTTTGGTCAATTATTCATTCACTATGTATATAACGATCTTTTTAATTAAAAGTTTTAGTAACTTTTATTAGTGATATCTCATCCCAGTTTTTCAAGGAGTTCTCTGATTGATCTATGGTCTTTCGGCTAAACTGATGATAAGGAAAAGGTATGAGGATTGGACTAATAAAGCATATTTACGTGTTGTTTAATTGTGGATGCATTGCATTTTTTCTTGTTACTTCTTGGTGGCTGTGTAGGTTTATTAATATCGGTAACTTTCCCTTTTTCCAGTTATTCCTTGATTTGGTGACCCATGTCATTCATTTGTCTCTCTCTATTCTCTTTCTAATATATAATCGTCGTGCTAGTCGGAAATTGCTAGCTATTTTCTGCCTCACTGATTGTCTGAAGAAAACCAACTCGCGGATTTCATAACTGGGTACAGTAGTTTTTTTTTTCTTTCTTTTTTGTTTTTTTTCTTAGTTTGTGGGATCTGTTTGTTTATGTATGATTTGGTGCCATTCCGTTGCCCAGACATTGACTTTACGACCTCCCTATCATTGAAACTAGTGAACATGACCACTATGCTTCTGAGTTTGCGTCCTACATTTTCAGCACGACGCACCCTCCCGAACGCCTACAACCTGATACACACTCGAATTTTATCTCATCTGTCAGCTCCTTTGCCATATTCAATTTCAAAAGATAAAAGTACTTCAGCAACTTTTCAGTTTCATGTGTCTTATCGTTATCTTTTTTTAAAATTCAAACGAACAACTGATTGTATGTAAGTAATGTAGCGACATCTTCTGTTTCACCAAAGGTAAACTCTACACCGTCTAAACGACAAGTCAAACCGTTGACCCACTCTTCATCGTTCTTCTAGCATGCCTCTTAACTCTCAACAGTCTGAGCTCATTTTCGGCTTCCATCATCATTATTTCACTACCTCAAGACAAATTAACTTTTTGTTTACGTAATCTAACTTTGCATCTACAGAAGCAAGATATTTTGAAATATCAACAGATATATATGCAGTACCAGCCATCTGCACGGGTACAGGAGCACCAAAGTTCACGAGGCTGGCGTGCATAGAAACTTATGTGTCGGTAGAAGGGGTCGGGGTCGGGAGGGGTAAACTGTCTTAATTTCCAAACATATGTACTGAAGAGGTGTAGCACATATCATTATTTATAAGAAAAATATGTTCTGGTCCCGGTTTAACTAATATTTTCAAAACTTCTCCTCAAATTCAGATTTTAACTTATCTTGCTTATGATATTTCAGACAAAATCAATATTTCGGTCAGAGGTAGAGATAATCCCTGGTGCATGTTGAATGTTCTGTAAAACACGGAATTGCTACCAACCAAACAATAAGAAAGATATACAAATTCTCAATTTGAGGAAGAAATTTTGAAATGTTCACTGAAACTGGGGTCTGAACGTTGTGATGTGTCACCAGACAGAACAGCATTTGCATCTCTCGAAATTTCACTTACCAAAACATATACTGAATGGATATGTCAACAAAATGGCATGCAATCACTCAATGATGGTGTGACATTCCCTTCGCTCGTACAGCATGGTCCTATTATTCTTTCTTTTCATCGAGTATCTAATTCGCAACAGCTGCACACATATACATAACACAGAAAAATCCCTTAAAAAATGTCTGAAAAAAATCAAGTATTACGACTAAAAGGTTATAAAGTACCAGAGGAAATAAAAACACAACTTGTCGCAAAAACAATAATGTGTATTATCGTATAAGTTCGTTCTTATGCCAAACTATACTTAACATGATTTCGGCCCATTGACCAAACGAAGAGTTAAAACACGTTTTCGGCATTAGCTCTGGATTTTGGTGTTATGATGTTGTTAACAAATAGAAAGACTGTTTTATTCTATGGTCCGGAGTCATTTCCATAGACATGAAATAGCACAGTTACATTAAGCTTTCCTTGTACTTAACTACTAACTCGTTTGTGTGTGTGTGTGTGTTTGTGCGAGAGAGAGAGAGAGAGAGAGAGAGAGAGAGAGAGAGAGAGAGAGATTATCATAGCATGTATCCTCGTCATTAACAGGAATTCGAAATTATTACTGACATTTTTAAAAGAAATAAATAATAAAGAAAGGAAAAGCAACATATAAAAATATAATTTAAAAAAAAGAGAAAAGAAAAGAAACATTGCTTTCGTAAGCTCATTTGCATTAAAATCATGTTTCCTGTTATTGTTTTTTTTTGGTAATTGTAATTTATGAGATGTAGTCACTTTTTTGAGACATGGTATTCAGAATAATTTATATATATATATATATATATATATATATATATATATATATATATATATATATATATATATATATATATATATATATGTATTTATAACATTTTACCAGAAGCTGTGTCTAGAATTCTATATTTATACTGAGAGTATAGAATTTCTGTGACAAATGTTTGATAATTTGATCTCCTCTCATACTTCGATTTACGTCACATTCCATAAAACTACTCCAATGGCTTAGTTTGTTTTTATATCAATTTACCTACCCTTCAATCGGCCAACATCACTGAACATATCCCGCTGGATCCCATTTTACAATCTTATTGTTTTTTCAATTATTCGTCGTTTCTACTCTTTCTTAGCTGCGTTGAATCGACTACCATGATATTAAAAACTACAAGTAAAACTATCAAACTTTGTGAATTCTGAATATTTTAGTTTCAAAAATGCAGTTTTCCACGTATAAATTTAGTATGTCTACTGTAAGGACAATAGACTGATTAAAAACAAAAGTACATTTACCGGTGCACATGCTACACATGTAATTAGTTACGCACGTACTGATAGTTCGTCTTAAAAAGCATGACCTGACCCACAAGTACATATGTATTTCACTATACTGTCCCTCTTCGGGTAGTGAGATTGTAGATTATGAACAAAATATGAAGGAGGAAAATAAACTCCCCAAAGTTATCATCAACCTCTGGTAACCTAATCAACATCGCATACGCAAATTAAAGATACACGTACATTGAAAACATTCATCACATAACGTTATATCACACATGCGGAATCAAAATATAAGAAGCGCGTGCGTGATATCACATAAAGTATCAACATAACAGAGTGGCGCCATCAGAAACATATGCATGTTGCTATCTAATAATTCAAACCACACAGTTTAGCTCACACCATTTAAAATGTATAATATATTAATCCGTTGTCGTCATGTTTTGCTCGCCAAGCCTGGCACGTAATACAAATTATTTCAACCTCACCACAAGTTTCATCTGAAATGAGCACTTGTGTAAAATTTTGTTATAATTTCAAAAAGATGCAATTACAAATAAGAAAAAAAGCATCGTGTCTTCTAATATGTGGACTTATGTTTTGTTCTAGGTTCGTCGGGGGCCAAAGAAGATCCAAGCAGCATGAAAGTTGCCCAAAAGACAACAACGAAACTCACCAATGTTACACCTTGGAAAGTGTAGCTAAATTAAGACCTAAATATATCTATTATCCTTGCGATGATAATGGAATGAGGTAACAAAAAATTCAACATTCGCTATTATTTAAACATAAATCAAGTTTGTTTGTAATCCAATTAAAAATTCATTAGATATGCCTAAATAAAATAATTAAATAATTTGTATATTTTTCATGAACTAACGTGTGTACAACAGTTTCTGAAAATAAAAAAGGCATATGGCTCGTATAGTTCTCTTTGAGATATACAACATTTGTCATACTGGTGTAAATATGAGGCAAAACATGGTATTTTTTCTGAAAGTGCTATGAAATTTCGTGTTGAACGATTTTGAATGCAGCGTTGATGTATCCGATGGTCGTAGAATACCTGCTTATAATGTGTCATGATTCCTGTTCAAGCAATGATGTATCCGAAGGCCGTAGAATACCTGCTTATAATGTGTCATGATTCCTGTTCAAGCAATGATACTCAGATTTGTTTAATACATATGTTTATTGCTTCCAAATAAAGTTTAATAAAGGAAGCTGTATTTAACCGTCGGACCTCTGTACCCACATGAAACGAATCTCTATTATAATATCTGTAAACGTAACATTCAAGCACTGTCATTGTGATTTTTAGTTTTTTCATTGTTTTAAATGTTAAACTCTGTGATTATTATCCTCTGTGTTTGTGGTCATTAAAAGCGAATACATTTCTCAGCGAACTGACCTAACATCTTACTCACTAGCCGGTATGTTCACCCGTCGGACACAGTTATCTCAACGTGTACACTGATTTAGATAACTCCATCTTACTCTAGGTATAGATACAGTTAAGTGCGAACTGTCATCAATTACAGCATCTGCAAAATAAAAATAAATTTACAAAAATAAAAAAACATAAAAAAGAAATAATAAAAAAAAAAAAAAAAAAAATTAGAAGGAAAGCTTTATTTTTCAACCAATCATATTTATCATTTTCATGTCTCTTATCAATGAAGAGTCCGTGACTCAGTTGTGTCTCTTAATAAACTCGTAACGAGCGCTCTTAATAGTGACGTCAAGGGATTTTTCTATACTAGTGATATCAAATGCAGATACCTAAATTGCTGACTAGAGTGTATTGCTATAATTGAATACAATATCGTCAATAATATTACATGTCACAATGTACATAATTTCTGCATATTTATAAATTTTGAAAATATTCATGCAAATTCCTTACTAGAGAATTTTACACACACACTTACCCCATCTAAATTAGTGGGATATTTTTTTTTTTTAATTTTTTTTTTTTTTTAATGTTTATAAAAACGCTTGAAAACTGTTATGATGATTTGAATTGTATATGAAACATAGTGGTTGTCGGCTAGATGACAGACCATAGGCCTGAATGTTCGACAAGCTTTCAGTGCATCTGTAAACCGTGTGATGCTTCACGCCTTTGCCAGCGATAGTATTGGTCGGCGGTCCATAATTATGCGTTAGAGTTTGACTGACATGTAAATTCTGAAATTGACTACGCTTCTGATCCTTACTTAGGAAAAGATAAGCTTGCGTACCTAATTATGTCCATTACAGAACATGTCATATATGGGTTTTTTTTTTGCTCTACACCATCAAGCGAACTTAATGCATTTTAAGATGCACCTTTTTCCCTGTGCAGAAATATTGATCATGAAAAATATGGTTTGTTGTCGGTGAGAAAAATAATCTTCTCCATGTTTGTGAGCAGGATAGGAAACTCAAACCCTTGGGGACTAAGATTCGTGCCAGGGACTCGGCATGCCTCGTCCCTGAACACAAATCTTATCCGCTCAGGTTGGATTTCCCCATCATGCTCACCCGAATGCGGAAGATTCTATCAATCATTTTCTTGTGATTTATTTCTCAAGAATGTGCCAATACCTGATCAACACGACTGAGACAGAGTACTACTGTTCGTCACGGTGTTGTGAGGGCTGGGTGAAAGATCCGATTCTGCAAACATGTAGCATACGTAAGTAAGAAAGACATTGTTCCAAGCATGTTATATATATATATATATATATATATATATATATATATATATATATATATATATATATATATATATATATATATATATATATAATTTAATGTACGAAACGGAAAAACCACACCCACCCAACGCATCATCTATATATATATATATATATATATATATATATATATATATATATATATATATATATATATATATATGGACTTTTATACAGACCCGGTACACAGATATGTTCAAAAAGCACCTTATGACCTTTAATTAGGGCCCCCGTTCGACATAGTGGGCATAGCCCTATTGTAATCACATTGTCCATTCGTCCCTCATTTCGTCCAACTTCAACAATTTAGTTTTTGCAAAATAACTTTACTGGGAATTGTTGGATTTTAACAAAATTTGGTATGCAGCTTGATATTTATGAAACCTAAAACGATTTCGATTTCCAGCTTTCTCTGCCATCATTTTGATGAAATATGGCCACTTATTACCTATCCCCCATAACTTTCGTGTCTGGATCTTTACTTTCCCAAGCATTGTTCGACTTCAACCAAAGGACTATATTGAATAAGGGCCATTTTCTGCCCCCTTTCCAATTGTCTTTATATGATGCATACTGCATGTATGAGATGGTTAACGTTTGTTTTGGACATCAGTTTCGTGCTCACATGTCAGTTGCCATGGTAACAAAAAAAGAAATTATCAAAAAAAAAAAAAAAGACATGAAAGTGTCATATTTCCAAAGTACTTCTCATTGACACTGCTTATCTATGAAATATTCACTAAATCTAAAATTGTAATATGTACTTGTATTATTTTGGGGTGTATAAAGCCGCATAAATAAGGTTTAAATTTTACAACTAATCCAAAATGGAGCTCTCGTAACCAAAAAATAACATATCTAACTTTTAAGTCAATGAAAACTGTGTTAAGTTCCATTGCCAAAAGATGCGCTTCCTTTTTTTCTCTCATAAAAACTGGGGCAGAAAATGGCCCTTATTCAAAATAGTCGTTTGACATGTAGCTCTGTATTGATGAGATTTTGAATGAGTTCGATTTTTAGTGTTCCACGACATCATTTACAGACGTCATGCCCCCGATTGTCCATCCTCCAAACTGCTTTTCTATCACAACTTTACCAAGGTTTGTTGGATTTCATCCAAATTTGTTGTGGGGCTTTATATTGCTGAGACCTTGAATAAGTTACATTTCTAGCATCCCATGACATGATTTATAGGAGTTATGCCCCCTGAATACCTGTCCTCTTTACTTTCTTTTCAGCCGCATAATTTTACCAACGCGTGTTAAATTTAAGTCAAATTTGGTATGGGGATTTATATTAATGAGACATTGAATAATTAGCAGGAGATATGCCCCCTTATTATCTGTCCTCATAACTTTCGTTTCCGCAGCGTAACTTTGATTACGCTCCAGTTGTCACAATAGTTTATTTCCTGACACGTATGTCGTCTGCTTGAGGTTCCATTTACGGAATATTGCCCAAAACTGGAATCTTTTTCACCTCTTACTATCCAAAATCAAATTCTCTATCCGTCTAGCTGATGTTTTTATTCTATTTTTCAATCAGTATTATTCCGAACCCGTTTAAATCCAGCTTGTAAAGTAGCAACAAAAAAAAAAAAAAAAAAAAAAAAAAAAAAAAAAAAAAAAAAAAATAAAAATAGACGAAATTAGATATTTTTCTCCAAGTCTCTGTTCTGAAAAACGAATTTTCATTCATTTACACCCATAGGGAGATTTTAGTGCCTGGGTTTGCATTTCTCTTAACAAAATCTGAAGAAAATCTTACCGGTTAAACTTTTTAATTTTATATCAGCATTTGAGATACATTGTTGCTTTCTACAAACAGGACATTCACTCTGAGCACATAGTTTCGTATTTGAACCCTGTGGTAATCATACTGAGCTAGATACACGCAGCATCGGGTACATGTTGAATGCTAATATGACACTGATTGAGGCCAACATAAGCGTTCCTGAATTCTACTTTAAATAACACATGACTACACAGGTCAAATGTCGGTATTCACTTTTTGATTATAAATTGATCCCTGTGCAAAATACGAAACTGTAGAGTGGAACCTTTATCAAGGCTTCTTGACTTTCAACCAAATTTATGCTGATGACACCTTGAATGTGTTCGAATTCCAGGGTTCCACGAAATCATTTACAGGAGTTATGCCCCCTGGTTGCCCAGCCTCCTGACTTTGGTTTTTGGGATTGTTTGATAACAATCAAATTTGGTATGGGGTTTACACTGATGAGTTCTTGAATGAGTTTAACTTCCAGCGTTCCATATCATCATTTGCAAGAATTAGTACCCCTGATTGCTCCTCCTTATTTGGTTTCCGCAGTAAGGAATGTTGGAATTCACCCCAATTTTTCATTTACCTATGTACTGATGAGACCTTGAATAAATTGGATGTCTGGCATTCCGCGTTCTCGTTTAAAGGAGCTATGTCTCCTGATTGAACAATCTCCTAAATTGGGTTTCTCTACAAAAGTTAGTCTGAGCAAATGATAGTGAACTGGGCCCTTTGCGATGCACACATCGCTAATATCTCTCGTTTACCTTTGAATATACAACAAAGTCGCACAACTTGCAAAAAGAAATCTAGACGGGCAAGATGATGGCGCTTGCTGGAAGAAACCGGAGATACCGATGGAAACCACTGACCTTAAATGAACGGCCACCAACACATGGACGTGCCTTCTATAATGAGAATCTTGCGCTGACTGCTTCAAGGGTAGTCACTATTTTCTCTTAGCCTGGATAGTTTTTGATTGATGTGACAGTTATTTCAACATTTATAGAAACTATTAGACTACTATCAAGAAACATAGGTTGATGACAATCTGCTCTGTATACTTGCGTCCATTTTTCAGTGGTTTCAAAAGAGACTTGCTCTTGTGAGAATGGGGGCACTGTTCTCTGGGAGCATGATACCTGTGCTTGTGAATGTCCGGAAGACTTTGAGGGAGAAACATGCGAGAAACGTAAGTCTGTCTATCTATCTATCCAGCAGATATAAGTTTATACCTTTTTGTATCGATGTGTATGTGTACGTATATAAGTATATTCGTTTTGCTTTGAGCTTGTAGGGTCCACACACACACACACAAAAAAAAAATTTCACCTAAGAAAATGACAAAAAAAAAACAAAAAAACAAAACAACAACAACAACAAAAATAACGGAAAGGAGGAGAAAAGGATGAAAATCTTTGCCGGCCATGTATTTTGCACGGCATAAAATTTGGGTTCATTCCACGAGGAGTGTACAAATAACATGTGATCCTTTTAAAAGGAAATGGATTTTCTGCGGAAATATATACTTGGAGATCGATATGTCAATAAATTATCGCACGACAGAGATTCCAGTGAACCGCTAACCAATTCAATCGAGTAAAAAAGAAAGAATTTACTTTAAAAGGTACATAAATAGAAATTCAAGTCTTTATAACTTTGTCCTGATTTATATATATATATATATATATATATATATATATATATATATATATATATATATATATATATATATATATATATATATGCCGGTACACTGAAAACTAGATATATCTATATAATTGCCGGCGCACTGAAAGCTAAATATATCATATACAGATTCAAATGATCATAATTTGAATAGTCTTCAACCATTTCTCATTAGAATTTCAGTATATACTAAAAAATAACACTAATTCATATGACGACAATTGTCAGATTATATGAAATTCTGTGCTAAAATTGTCAGATGATATGAAATTCTGTGCTAGTGATTATCTGCAGATATTGCTTATTTTATAAAAAAAAAAGGGAAAAAGAAAGATTATTATGAAGTATATATTCCACACTCTTCCACAAAAAATAATTTTTCATTTTTATTACTAAGGACCTCCGCTTTCGTATGCAATAAAACTTGTAAAAACTTCTTTTAGCACTGTAATATTCAAATTTCCAAGACACATTTTACTAATTATCTTTATTTAACTTAAGCAATTTTAGTGTAGGTGTTGAAAATTCATCCCTTTACAATATGACAAAACAGCCTTATACGTAGCATATATGGAGTTTAATTTTTCAAACTTTATATCAGTATACGTTACAAATTTGTTTACTCGCTCTATTAAGCATCTAAATCAAAAATGAATAATACGGAAGAAAAGTAATTACTTGTTCATATAGACAAAAACTCATTCATAAACCACCAACAAATTCATACATATTTTGAACAAATTTAACTCATGAATGAATCCAATGATTTGGCAGTATATTAGTTAAGATAAAAAAAATTTAAAAAGTATTTAAAAAAAGCAAAAAATAATTATACATAAGTAATAAAAAATAGGAAAAAAAAACAAACAAAAAAAAGTTAAAAAAAAGAAAGTACCCCCCCCCCCAAAAAAAAAAAAACAAAAAAAACAAAACAAAACAAAACAACAACAACAACAACAAAAAACCAACACATTTTTATCTCGCGCATATGTGTCGGTATATTACAATACTACAAGCATTACTTTGTCAAAAAATCATTGAAAAGAAATATTAGTAAAATAATCCATAAACGTAAATATCTCTTGGTCACGCTCTTTGTTGCGAAAACCACAATATGCAATAGTATAAAGCTGTTGGGACTCTCTCTCTCAGCTTTAGTTAATCATCGACTAAAGCCTAAATGTCGCAATTTACTATGGTTTTGCAGTGGTTTGGAAATTTGATGTTGATTGAACTAGTGCTCTGATCTATTATTGATTTTCTTAATTATAAAGTTCATTCAGTGAAAGTAATACTAACCTTAATCCCTGAGTACTTATATGTTTAAGTTATACATATTTCATAATTAATTATGATTAATTGTGGATAATTTTTTGTGTGCACCAAAGCCATTTGCAAAGGAGGATGTGCTAACAGTGGTCGATGTATAGCAGAACATAATAGCTCCAGGTGCTTATGTTCCTCTACATTATTCTCTGGAAACAGGTGTGAAATAGGTACGTGGATTGAAATTTCATTTTTTTCCGCATCATAAAATATCATATCTATAATATTTGTATATTACTGTCAATTTCAATTATTTATTAGTCTCGTACATCATGTTATTTGTTATTCCCACTATAATGCCTTCTCAATCTTGTATTTCTGTACAAATCTTATTGAAAGAGAACTTCAGTTTCTTAAAGTAATGTAGTAAATACACATGTATGACCTTTGTTTTGTTTTTTTAATCAGAATAAGCTATGTCCTACGGCATTGTTTCCTAAAAGCTTTCATTTTTTTCCATCGGGTTTTGCGGTGTTTTATACTAATAAATGCTACTTGATATGTTGTTAGTTTCATGGTCATTTTGCCATTGATCATGCGAAAAAAGCCGCAAAATTCCAAGTCCAAAATCTTGTACAGGAACCGTGTCTGTGTCCAAAAAATGTATCATATGAATAGGCAGCCAGTGTATTCCGCGTGTTTGAGAGAGAGAGAGAGAGAGAGAGAGAGAGAGAGAGAGAGAGAGAGAGAGAGAGAGAGAGAGAGAGAGAGAGAGAGAGATGCCACAACAGGATTTAAACTTACAAAGTATAATCTCTAACTCTGGTTTTGGAGAAAAAAATGCAATTTACTTGTCTGTCGTATATTATTAGCATTCTTTAAGGAAATATTTTGATCGAGACAAGCATTCTATTTCCATAGTTACATGTTCCAATGAATGCAGGAACGGGGGACGATGTATTGCTGATGGTGTTGAAACAAAGTGCGCATGTACAAAAGAATATGAAGGAGATAAGTGCGAATTAGGTGAGTAAACTTCATTGTTTTTAATTTGTTTTTTCGCGTATATTCGAAAAGAACATCTGCATTTTTAGCATCGTCCAATTTGTTATGATCTCATAATTAAACTGCGATATGCAAATGCTTACATCCTTTAGTTTACATGTAACTCAGCTGAAGCGAAGAAAAGATTCCTTTTTTTTTTTTTTTTACATTTTTGTTTGATTCTAGAACCCAACACTAGCTGTGATTTCAACATTCTTTTACTTATTTTATCTTTTATTCATTCAGAGCTAGCTTTATAGTTAGTTCTTCTTTTCATTTCACTTTTAAATGATAATGTCGAGTTGTCATGCTTCCATTTGATAAAGAAAAAGTTGCAAAGAACAAAATATTCTCACATTGCATTCGGAGTTCTTTTTCACAGTTTACATTTTTTTTAAATCACAAACAAAGGGATACAAATGTTGCTAATTCATTATTTTATTCATGGGGTACCATTTTCGTGGATTTGTCATTGCTAAAAACACGAATTTCAAGACCCAACGAACAAGACCCTTCCATGAAAACAGTAGAACTCCTTACTTAATCCACAAATTTATGTACCGACGAAAATGACCATGAAAATTGATACCAACGACAATAAATGAATTAACAGTAAGATTACATTCAAAAACCTCAACCACTTTTTTCCATTAGTTCCCCCTTTTGCATAGATTATTTTAAAATGTGGATTAATATATGAAATTCATTAGCATGGCTTAGTTTATCGTGCAAAAAACATTATTTTCTATGGATACATTTACCAGAGACAACAATTTTGCATGGAAATGTATTTTTTTTATTTTATAGATGACTTGTGCTTTGTATCTAACTTAAAAAGCTTTTACCGACAGACGTAGTAGGACGCACTATGCACAATGTAAAAGTGAGATCTATTTATTTTATCATCATTTAACATCTTTTCATATTTCAAAATTCATGATAAACAGAGATCAAGGAAGGATACTGCCAAGTGACACACAATCCTCAGCAGACGGGAAGTTGTAACAATGAATGTCACCAAGACAACGACTGTATTGGCAGCAAGAAGTGCTGTCAAGATGGTTGCACCAGAGTCTGTAAGGAACCACTTGAAACCAAATGTCACCATGATGGCCAAACCTTCGAAACGGGGGTAACCTTCAAACAGGATGCTTGCCAGGTACACAGTGTTGTCCTTGAAATAAATGCATTGAGATAAATGTGAAATGTTAAGTCAAAAGAAACAATATTTTCTGAAGAAGTGTTGTGCTCTCTCTCTCTCTCTCTCTCTCTCTCATCCACACCCCCTCCTACGGCTTCTTTGAACTCCTAAATTTATTCAGTTTATCGCAACCGGAAGTACACGTAGTTTGTTCAACAACCTTATTCCTCATACACACATGAAACGGGAGATAATGTTACCTTTCATCGCAGGTTTCTGCAACATCTTTTTCTTATTAAGGTTCCAAAAAGAGACCAATAGACATGATTTGGCCGTTCTGGATCGTATATATTAATTCTTCGTTGGATCTTTGTATCGAATTTTGCTAACAACATATTCAACATCGTCATCATTCCTATTGTTGTTGTTGTTGTTGTTATTATTATTATTATTATTATTATCAATGTAGTCAACGACTACTTTTTGTCGTTCAAAAACTGTATATCTTAAATCGTCAGTTTATTATATAAATAATTGTTCCGCTAGGACACTCAGGTGAAAGGAAACCCCACCTATCCGAGAAGTCTACTTCAAGATGCATTACGTGGTTATGTATTTTTTCTTTTATATTTAACTTTTTCATTTCTAGACATGCCGGTGTATGTCCACGAGACAAGTTCACTGCATTGAAGAGATATGTGATGTCAGTCATCTAGAATGCCCTCAGTATGAAAGAAAAGTGTTTGATGGCGAGTGCTGTCCACGTTGCATAGGTATTAGATTCCAGATTTCTAATACTAAAGCATCTGGTTTATGTTGCTAAAGTTTCTGACCTCAGCATTGACATTTATAATACTAAAGCATCTGGTTTATGTTGCTAAAGTTTCTGACCTCAGCATTGACATTTATAATACTAAAGCATCTGGTTTATGTTGCTAAAGTTTCTGACCTCAGCATTGACATTTATAATACTAAAGCATCTGGTTTATGTTGCTAAAGTTTCTGACCTCAGCATTGACATTTATAATACTAAAGCATCTGGTTTATGTTGCTAAAGTTTCTGACCTCAGCATTGACATTTATAATACTAAAGCATCTGGTTTATGTTGCTAAAGTTTCTGACCTCAGCATTGATATTTCTAATACTAAAGCATCTGGTTTTGGTTGCTAGAGTTTCTGACGTCAGCATTGACATTTATAATACTAAAGCATCTGGTTTTGGTTGCTAGAGTTTCTGACGTCAGCATTGACATTTATAATACTAAAGCATCTGGTTTTAGTTGCTAAAGTTTCTGACGTCAGCATTGACATTTATAATACTAAAGCATCTGGTTTTAGTTGCTAGAGTTTCTGACGTCAGCATTGACATTTTTTAATACTAAAGCATCTGTTTTCGTTGGTAGAGTTTCTGACGTCATCATTGACGTTCTAATACTAAAGCATCCGGTTTTGGTTGCTAGAGTTTCTGGCGTCAGATTTCTAATACTAAAATATATGCTTTTAGTTGCTAGAGTTTCTGACGTCGTCATTGACATTTCTAATATTAAAGCATCTGTTTTCGTTTGGTAGAGTTTCTGACGTCATCATTGACGTTTCTAATACTAAAGCATCTGGTTTTTGAGTTTCTGACGTCATCATTGACATTTCTAATACTAAAGCATCTGGTGTTAGTTGCTAAGGTTTCTGATGTCAGATTTCTCATACTAAAACATCTGGTTTTAGTTGCTAGAGTTTCTGACATCAGCATTGACATTTATAATACTAAAGCATCTGTTTTCGTTTGGTAGAGACGTCATCATTGACGTTTTTAATACTAAACCATCTGGCTTTAGTTGCTAAAGTTTCTGACGTTAGCATTGATATTTCTAATACTGAAGCATCTGGTTTTGGTTGCTAGAGTTTCTGGCGTCAGATTTCTAATACTAAAACATATGGTTTTAGTTGCTAGAGTTTTTGACGTCATCATTGATATTTCTAATACTAAAGCATCTGGTGTTAGTTGCTAAGGTTTCTGACGTGAGATTTCTAATACTAAAACATCTGGTTTTTGTTGCTAAAGTTTTTGACGTCATCATTGACATTTCTTATACTAAAGCATCTGGTGTTAGTTGCTAAGGTTTCTGACGTCAGATTTCTCATACTAAAACATCTGGTTTTAGTTGCTAGAGTTTCTGACATCAGCATTGACATTTATAATACTAAAGCATCTGTTTTCGTTTGGTAGAGACGTCATCATTGACGTTTATAATACTAAAGCATCTGGTTTTAGTTGCTAGAGTTTCTGACGTTTTCACTCACATTTCACAAAAAAGTGTTTCAAACGTTACAAACTCGTTGACAGCATCATTAAATATTGTGTTCTGCTCTCTCTCTCTTTCTCTTGCAAATGAAATAAAGTATAAGTTAGACTCTCGGTGTCATTCAAAGTCATGCTTATCCTCTTGATAATGGTCCTTTCGTTTGCAAATATTGCTGATTTGATTGGATAAAGGTCGATAACTAAGACTTGATTCGTGAACATGGTCATTTTGCTAGGCATCGTACATATCAATGTTACTGCTCAAAGCTTTAAAGCTCTTTGCCGGACTTGTTAAAAAAAAGATCTTGTCCAAGTATCTTTTGGCAAGTATGAACAGAATGGTTTCATCATAGATCATTGGTTCATTTTTTTTGGCGACCTTGGTTGTGATAGATGATGTAACTGGTACAACCAAAGTGTGACCGAGCTACACTCTCGGTTACTTTAACGTGGCAAGATGGTGGACAGGTTGATATTCTTGAAAACAAGTAAGATGCATATATCAGAAAAAAATATTTACAATCACGTAATTAAATAAGCATATACATTTGTTTTATTCAAAGCAAGAACAAAAAATTACACATTTTTTTTATTAAAGAGAAAAATAATAACGATTTATACAATTAAAATCACGTTTCATACAAATTACACAACAAATCAAAAATGCATTGTTTTACTTAAAAGTATATCAGCGTTAAAATTCATGTTGTAGGTGAAGTACCCGACAACTACTCAGGTTAGTATACTTTCAGTATGTGTATACCTTTATTTATAATCTGTAATTTATAAGATGCAGCAACTCTTGAAGATAATTTAAGTGCATAATTCCATTAAATGTGACATTAAATGAACGAGTTAGTCATTTAAGGTTAATTAGATTAAAACTGTTTGAAATCTTAATATGTGAATACACTCAAAAGTATGTTTATTTTACGAGTTGCTTTAGTTCAAATTATTGGTAAAATGTTCTGAAGCAATGGCGGACAAAATTTCTCTTCTGGATTTTGGAGTCCAGGCAAAAACATAAAGCCTCACACCATTGCATTTGTCTGCCGACGGAGACCGACAAAACAATATTCTAAAAGCCAGATTCACTCAATATATTTTCAATGGAGAAAAATACTTATATATGGGTATTTAAGTAGCCAAGACTGTCATTTGTCTTCACTCACATGTCAAGATGTCAGAAAGACCAGCTAAGCGTTGTAGGATTGAACTATTCTTACAGGATACAATTAGTCTGATCAACGAGTACAAATCTGTCCCAAACCCTACATTGAACAAACTAGGGGAAAAATTCGGCATAGGAACATCTACTGTTTCAGATATTCTAAAGAAAATGGAATTCTACAAGAGTGAATTTGAAAGCAACAGTGATGCAAACAAGCTTCATTTCAACAATGCCTGCAAATTTGACTAACTGAATAAATATCTGACTTAAAAGTGGGGTAGGATTGGGATGACCTAATTTGTCGCAGTAAATTACATTTTTGACATTTTGTAAACTATTTGATTATATCTGACCACAAAGCAAGTCCGATTCAGCAATGCATCACAGCGGGTTTATCATTGTTGTCAAGGAACTGTAGGGAAATAAGTTTACAGAGACGCAAACGGCGTCGAGACAGATTTCTTCGGAAAAAATTAATTTCCATGTTCTAAATGTAATGCAGTTTGTATTTATTTGTTCTAGCTCATAAAGTGCTCGTTTTTGTTGCTGCAGGTATAACTTCTGTAGGCACACACGATCAAGCGTCGCATGGCATGATGGGAAATCTCATATTTTCACATGTGAAAATAAAAGGATATATTTTTCACATGTGAAAATATAGGAATGAAAAAAATATGAAAATTATTTCGCCAATAAGTTTTTGTATTTCACACTTAAGTATATATCTGATGTGTGCATGGTCGAGATGGTATAGGGGTTGGTGCTTACAGGCAAGGCGATGGGTGCCGTAACCGCGGATTTGGGTTCGAATCTCCGTAGGCTACGAATTAAATTCTGTAACCTATATGATAATACTATTTATTTGTATTTAAAAATTATGTTAATGTTATCAAGCATTCTCCTGTAGAATCCAGGGATAGCACTTTCCGCTCTGTTTTGGTGTATATTTGCAATTCTCTCTCTCTCTCTCTCTCTCTCTCTCTCTCTCTCTCTCTCTCTCTCTATATATATATATATATATATATATATATATATATATATGTATATATATATATATATATATATATATATATATATATATTTACAGAAATGTA
This sequence comes from Margaritifera margaritifera, assembly GCA_029931535.1. Taxonomy (NCBI): domain Eukaryota; kingdom Metazoa; phylum Mollusca; class Bivalvia; order Unionida; family Margaritiferidae; genus Margaritifera; species Margaritifera margaritifera. The sequence continues at coordinate 517,809 of JAQPZY010001066.1, forward strand.
CTGGCCATTGGGCATACCGGGACAAATCTCGGTGGGCCGCCGCAAAAAAATCTGTTTTTACCGGTGTTTTACTGGTGCGAGCAAAACCCCGGGCCTGTCCCGGCAGATAAGTCCAGGGCCGAGTTGCTTGCCCAGTACACTCCTGTATACCAATTATATACTTCGAAATTTTATACTGTATAATTCATTATTTTTATTATTATTATTATTATTACAGCTCCAAGCTTTTCGAACTGCCCATCGAGAAGTATAGTCACTATTAATGTTACACAATATGGTCACATGGCCCACGTGGAACTAAATCTCACAGCCACGGATTACAAAGGGAGATCACTGCCAGTATATTGGTCAGAGCAGGAGTTTGTACACTGCCGCTGCAACGACATCATGAAGAATATTCATCTTGTATCGGCATACTCTGGACGAGATGTGCGTAGTCAGCGTGCTGAGTGTCATTTTGAAGTTTTTGTTCGAGGTAAAGTAGCTCTGCATCTTAATTCGAATTTTAGACTTTCTTCACCTGAAATTATTATTCTTGTATTACGGCCAATTCATACAAATATCCCAGTAGGCCAAACGTCCATACAAAACGGAACCTTTAATACTTTATTTAAATACTACATCTCGAATATGTAAAATTTCTTTCTCATTTGACCACAACATTTCTCTGGATGAAACACTCTAACCACTGCTATAATGGAATATTGATACACTATCTCGCAAGTTGGGAAAGTAAATATCCACCCTTGTTCGTTTCACTGCTGCATTTTTCTGATTTACAGATACGTTTAACCCCATATTTACCTCATGCCCTTCTGACTTGTATGCCTTTGAGTACGAGAATGTTTTCTGGAACGAACCAGAAGTTACAGATAACGTTGGCATAGCAACCGTGAAGCACATGACCCCCTACGAGAAAAACACGAGATTTCCGGTGGGCAGTTATAGAATTCTGTACTGGGCCTATGACTACGATGATAACAATGCTCTCTGCGACTTCTTTGTAAAGGTCTTCGACGGCGGTAAGACGAAATTGTATATCAGTCGTTGTTTTGATTAAAAATTGAACGACAACACCATGCGATGTAGAAATTTAAATTTAAATTTATAATCAAATAAGCACAAACAAACTTTATTGTTTAAAAGTATGATTTTTTTGGTTCGCACATAAGGTTCATTTACAATATATCAGAAGAAAAAAAAAACCCGCAATGGAACATATTCCGAGATATGGTTATGACGACTGTACACAAAATATAAAATAGTCTTCGAAGTCGTTCACACATAACAGAAGTATTTTTGACGTCTACGTTTCCTTTTAAGGCACGTGGATAGAGCTTCATACCCTTTATCTCCGATGCTAACAGTATTAAATAATGGCACTGTAAAAGGTTATCTTTCCAAATTCATCACATCAATGTCTATTATTTAGCAAGTAATTCAAATTCTTCTGAGGGAAAGCTAGTTTTACATGCATCACTTATTTTATTTTTAACAAGCATGGTAACATATTCTGAAATAAAGGTAATATGTAAGTTTCTCAGATTGTTTTATATGAATGATTTGAAATTGACTTTCTTCATAATTTAATATTTCATGACTTTCCATGCATTTTAGGCGCAGAAAAGTCGAAGCATGACCAGAGAGAACAAGGCGACTATAAGACATCAATGATTGGTAAGAAAATGTTAATATACTTAATAAATATTTGTTAAAGTCACATATTTAATTATTTTATATTGATTTATATAATGTGCGATACACTCATCTAATTTGAAAGACATTTAAACGGTTTGGAATCTAACAATATAATCTTTTGCCTATTTTTGTGAGTTTCACATTCTAAGGATCCATCTAGGAAAAGAATTTATGTGCCGTGTTGTGTTTCGTTGTGATCTGGTATATTGTAATGAGAATGTTAATGCTAAACTGCAAGCGAGGTACCAGACCACATCCATTCACGTAGGATGGACATGCAATATAAAAGTTACAACTTGATATGCACCACTTCGAATACATACTTCCTGTAATAAGTTTGCATTTTATTGCTTCATTTTCTGGTCGCACTATTCAACATGATTTTCTTCTCTGGTGGTCATTAGGATCTTGTTGAGTCGTACCTATATTCTGCGATAGTGTTACCATTTACGTCCATCTATTACATATGAAGTCACAGGTTTTAAGCAATACTTCTTTTTAAGTCACTCACTTTCATTTTTTTTTCTCCCTCCAATAACATGTATATTATAGAAATGGATTTCATACAAAATTAAATGAATTCAAGTGCTCTGTTCGTCCTATTATGTCTTAAAAATATGTACGCAATTACTACCCCTGTCCATTACCATAATGAGAAAGACTTACTCCAAAGATGCAGTCCGTACCTGATAACTGGATGAACTCAGTACATCCGTTATGTATGAATGTAAAAGTTACTCTGATTGGATAGGTGGTAAAATGTTTTCATTTGTGACGCAATAATGTTTCCCCATACGTCATACACCGGGATTTAAATAGATAGGGAAAAGCCTAGCAACTGACAACTACATAGCAAGCGTGGTTGACTTTAAATTTAATTTCAAAGGAAATACATTAGATCACCATCTTCAAACTTCAATAAAATGTGAAAAAAATCTGTAAACAAAAATAAAGCATCAAATTTGGATGTGAATCTGTTTATAAATAGTAAAGTTACCGTTTATAATAAGTAACCGAAGGATGTAAACCTTGCTGGAATATATTTATACAAAATTCTTTATAAACAATGATGGCGGGATTGGCATTAATAATTTCGTTCCTGCTGCGACAACGGGATATCAATAGTCTACCAAAGATGGCGTGGGGACGTAAATCTGGCTGAAACCAAAACTTATTTATTGGTCTCATTTTGTAAATGTCAACATTTCATGTGTGTTTTCTAAATATAGTTTCTCAAAATAACGATGCGAATCGCGTTGCTCCTGCTGCTACGGGTATGAAGCTCTATCCATGTGCCTTTGATTACAATGAGGTTAGAATCCTGGAACTTTGATGATATCCATAACTTTAGTTCCTCCATTATCGTGCTAAAGTTCAGCTATGTACTCATACTCTAAGTGTTCAATCTGATTTTGAAGTGAAGCTTGAACTTCGTGCTAGAAAAAGTTCGAGAAAACGGTGTCTAATCTCATAATTACATTTATAGCAAGAAAATTAAAATGTGCATGGCGTACTAGTATGATTTAAAAAGAAACTCAAATACTGTACAGAGGGCATATATCGGAGAATGCTATTTTTGTTATAAATTTAAAACTCAGCGGAATATCTTTACATCTGAAGGAATGGTATTCTAACATTCAAAATGAATCTTGAGGTCAGAATGAAAGCGCAAAAATAACAAATTGCGAGTTGTATCCAACCTTTTTCAAATGATAAGTATATGACACCACGAAAATACCTCTGTGTAAGTAATACGCCAGAAAAGCATGAAATGAAGACGCAAATAGTCTGTTCTGTGACCAATGTTATGCGGTAAAATATGTGAGTATGGAGTATCCACAAAACTATTTACTTCCCATATTAGATCATTGCTCACGAGACAATTAAATAGGTAAAGACATAAACATATACCAAGTTAATTAGGTGATTTGTTTACTAAGGCCGTCCACAATACAAATGTAGATACTGTGCTGTCGTGCTAAACTCTTAATTTGACTCATACTACTCGGTGACACTAAAATTTGAAAATATATGGAATTCGTTGTCGATATGTAGGAAGTTGACCAAAGTGGATACTCGATTGTGTCATCAGTAATTAGCATGCCGTCAAAAGGAACTGTATTTAAAAATCACACTTCAATATTCCGCAATCTTAAACCAATGTTTATCATAAATGAAGTTTTAGTTTATGCAATCTTCAGTTTAAACTTCAAATCACAGTAATTTAGTTGGAAGTGTGTATGCTAATGCTCCCAACCAAGTACTTCCGTTAATCAATCGACAAGACCTAATATCTTGATCAAACATGTTTATCAAGTATCGGAATTATAATCATCATATTACCGGATATTAAAACTACTTAAGAAAGTTTTATTTGCATTTCAGTTGGTATATGCTTGGCAGTTATCGTCATGTTAACTCTGGTTTTCGTAATCTATCTCCGTATAAAGACAAAGAAGACCACTCTAACCAGAAGGAGTTCTCTTCGTGCCAGTCGCTACAGCACTAATTCAGATCCTCCCCAGTACGAGAACCCGGCTTTCTTGGATAACATATATTCCATATGTGGCCCACCGGGACATATTTACGAGAATGAAGTAAAGATTAAGCCCCCTGAATACTCTCCACCCCAAGACCCACCTCCATACGAGGAACACCTTCAAGAAAAGGATGATGGAACATTTGCTAGGCCTTGGTATGAAAACACTCTTTGTCAGGAGTCAACACCCGGAAATGAAATTCCAATGGATACTTTTGTTGGTGGTCCTTTCACATAAATCTTTCATAAATAATTATTGATCGGGATATGTTAACTGTGGAATACAAAATAAACTTTGACTAAGGAGCTAAAGTCATGACGTCACTTAGATGTAGATATCACCATGGTTTTAACATTTCTCCGGATTGATTTCAAGTTGCATGTGAAGATGCTCTACAATCATGCTTGACTCAATTGTGAGCCCCAGGGATCTCCCTAGCTCAGAAAATCAGTGGGGCCCTGTGATGCAAACCAGTGGGTGCTTTTTAATGCAAAATTAAGAAAAACAATGGGCCATTGGAAAATTTAAGGGGCCACCAAGAAAATTTGATGGGTCGAGTATCTCTTAATGATGCTCTTGAAGCAAAACAAAATGCTATATTTCAATTGATCATGTGGACGACCCATTCAAAAATGAATTCAGTTCAACTGTATCTGTAATACGTTTTTTTTTTTAAAATTGCAAATTGATGTCAGACCATCACAGGGAGATCCATGAAGCGCAGTTATATATTTAAGTTTCGATTACTTACAAAAGTGCCAATTAAATTGACGGAAACTACTTTTTTTAACACAGTTCCTGTATAAGTCATGTTCATGACGATATATCTGAGGATTACAAAAGAGAATGATTATAGTAACAGCTTTGTGATCAATGAAAAATGGTAATTGAGACGGAAGAGTCTATTGTGGTGCTTGAAGCTAAAAATGGTATATACAAACACAACTATTCACAGACATACGTCTCAGGTGGGATCTAGTGATTGACTTTTTTGTGCTTCAAGTAAATTTAACATAATTGATGTGCACATTAAGCATGTAAATTATTTTATGCATGTAAATTGATCCCTGTCTCGTGTGTATCTTGTTTTTACCTGAATTTACATATTCATTCTTTATATATGTTTTTTTTTCTTCGAGTTTTCTCATCAATCTCACTGAAGAGAAAAATCTTACAAATCTTGAACTAAACTATGACACGTGTCGTTTTAAAGTTTTAAAGGTATTGGACGAGTCATCCGTTGAACTAAACTATGACACAAGTCGTTTTAAAGGTATCGGACGAGTCATCCGTTATATGCACTCTATACTGTCTCAGTTAACTTTCAACATTTTACGTTCCTTTTGTAACTAGAACGTTTTAAATACGTACTTCAAAAATTATTGTTTTTGAGAGATGATATAGAAGAATTGACTTTTCACAAGGAAGTTGATCTATCATATATATATATATATATATATATATATATATATATATATATATATATATATATATATATATATATATATATATATACCGGATATAGAGTATTCATCATCTTGTAAATAAAATTTTAGTGCTCCAATCTAAAAATATCACACAAAAATGCATACAAGGGATGAACACTTTTCGACCAGTTATTCATTCAATCTAGTCATTAAACATTGATAATTGGTGGATAAAGAAACGTTTAGCGTACCGATAATAAATATTAAGTTTGTTAAATGTCTCTCTAGAGCTCGAACATTTAACTTTTAATACTCCTTCTGCAAGAGGTAAAAGAATCATATGAACACACTTGGGATTCAACTTTAATCATTTTATTTTCTTCTCTCATTTAGGTTAAAACCGAAATCGTTGTGTGATTTTATTTCCACATGTATTCGCTAGATACATAATCCATTCACTAGATACACAATCAATTTACTAGATACATAATCAATTCACTATATACATAATCCATTCACTGTTTATCTAATATTCAGAATGTTCATGTACCATAACACTGTAAATGAAAGACACAAATAAAAATATCTTATCGTAAATTGTTGTAATTTGTTGTTTATAAGTAATATTAAATGAAATATATTTAAGAGGAAGGAAAAACTCCTATACGGCCATCCTTCGAGGGCTGAAAATGAAAAAAAAACTCTTTACTTCAGCTATTTATTCTAGCATACATCACAGCTAGTTCAGTTGTCATCTGATGTTTGTGAAGTCGGGGTTAATTGACTGCTAATTTGTGTAATTTTTTTGTGGCACAACATTGACTATCCTCCACATAATAAGTATAACTTCTTGTATGATAGCTTTGTTAAAACTAGTTGATGCGTATATGAGAACGGAGAAGTACATTGTGAGTGTTGGAAATCCGTACTGCGCGGTTGTTATATATATATACACAAGAAGACGGAGTAATCTATATCCCCGTCCCTCCATAGTATCTGTTAGGAGACAAAAGGGAATTTATGAAGATTCCATACACAGGTATTTGTATTTTCAAAGTATATAGGGAAGAGAGAGGCATCATTTAGTTTTGCTCCAGAAACGAAGTGTCAGTGATGGGTGTATGGTAGACAAATGGACAGGAACATAAAACATTATTGAAAGTGAAGAATTGTGAACACAAAAGGCACATCTAGACATTTGTGTAATATGTGTAAAACGTTTCATAGATATGTACTATATAGTATTAAATGGTTGTGGAGTTAAGCTATGGAAACGAAAGTGGGAATGATGCATTGATGAACAGAATCACGGACAAGTTAAAATGTTGAAAATGAAGAATTGTGAATGGCAAAAGGCACATCTATACCACTAGTTTTTGAGATATCTTTAAAGGGTTTGGAGTCATGCTCCGGAAATAAAAGTGTGAATGATAGATGGATGAATGAACAAACGTTACAAATAATGAAAATTAAGCACTGTGAATAGCAAAAGGCACATCTATATTACAATCCAATAGGTGTACCAAATTTATATCAGATATCCTAAACGGTATTATTATACCTCATAAAAGTCAACAGCGTCAATGATTGGCGCATAGAATGTAACGTGTCAGGAAACAAAACATAGTATCTCCCTCACGCGAATGTGTTTCCAGGTCTTGTATTATTCAATATAATAAACAATTTATTGTCCTTGTTTGGGGTAGATAGGAAGATGTGTTCACTCGCGACAGGACATGTTTCACTCGGGCTTCGCCCTCGTGGAACATGACTTGCCTTGCGTAAATAAAACTTCATTATTTCCCGCTAACAAGAGCAATAAATGTATATTGTTGTTTGGCCCCAGAAACTAAAGTGCAGATAATTGATGGATGGACAGACAAACAGACAAAAGCATCAAACATATTAAAACTGAAAAATTGTGAATATCAAAAGGCACATCTGGATTGCTAGTCTAATAGGTGTATCAAATTTCATAGGGATATCTTAAATTATTTTGGAGTTATGCCCCGGAAAAAAAGTGTCAGACAGATAGACGAAACCTATTTATATACCTTACTTCGTTTAGCGTGGGATACAACATATCTATTGTTCTTTGTTGCTCCATCACCTGATGAGTGCCAATCGCACACGGATGAGATAACTCAAAGAGATCCAGCATTATAAATGTATTAGAAAGTAATTACAAGGTAGCACATGTAGTTGTAAACTGGATAGAAGGTGGAATGGAAATAGGTTCAGGTCATATGGGTATAACAGCATATGGATTAGATGTAGTGGTAATAGTTACAGGAGTAGTTGGATTAGATGTAGTGGTAATAGTTACAGGAGTAGTTGGATTAGATGTAGTGGTAATAGTTACAGGAGTAGTTGGATTAGATGTAGTGGTAATAGTTACAGGAGTAGTTGGATTAGATGTAGTGGTAATAGTTACAGGAGTAGTTGGATTAGATGTAGTGGTAATAGTTACAGGAGTAGTTGGATTAGATGTAGTGGTAATAGTTACAGGAGTAGTTAGTTATTCCCTAAACTTTCGGTGGGTTCGGTTCAACAGCAATAGGGTTTAGTGCAAAGTTCTCAAGAAAAAAACTTGTCTTCAATACAAATTAAAAACATAATTAAATAGTAACTTCTGCCCTTAGTAAATTAAACAACATTGACGACAAAGCAAAAAATGACCGTGAAATCAACAATGAGGAATTTATTTGAATCATTAACGAATACAATATAGATTAAAAAGGCAGCACCAACAAAAAAAGAATGACACAGAAAGGTTATATATATATAACAGATTGGGGGTGGGTATTTGTGTAAGCTTATTTAATTGTAATAATAAGTTTTTAAAATTCTTCAATTTGGAACCTTTTTATTTTTGCCTGTGTAATTATGATAAATTGCTAATAAAAGGAAAAGACGACTAAAACATGAGTATATAAGTATGTGTAATATACAGAGACTATTATATGCTGACCTTCATAACCCCAATCTAATCATTCAGCAAGAAATGGATGGCCTACAGTGCAGGTATTTTGTAAGTACACCTTGAAAATTCTTAGTGTGGCGGGAGATAGCTGCTTATTTTAGTATGGCACAACATTAGTTTTGCATTAAACCGGAATCAGTAGCAATGTATTGAATTGATTCAGATTATTGTACTACCGATGTCATTTCAATCTCTATTTTGATAATAAAGAAACACAATTTCATTAACTTGTCTTATTTTGATAACCATCTATTAGCTTCTTAAAGTGGTTTAGTATACGTGTCATAAAAAATACCTCAAAACAGTATATCTGTATATATCGACAATAGCTATCTGCCGATCTTCGAATTTCGCTCCTATTTATACTCTTCGGAAAATAGTCATGTGACGTAATTCTGACCAATCATTGCTTGTCCAGCACGCCGTACAGGTGGATTGTGCCGAACAGATACTCTACAAACAGTGATGCAAACTGAGGGTTATCATACAATTTAATTAGCATTACTTGTCCGTTTACACTCAATCAGTAGCAAATATATAAACATTTTGTATTATCTCTTGTCCGTCAAACATAAAATCCTTTAAAGTCGTAACCAAGGTCGCTAGGCATGGTTGAAGAGTAAACAAGTACTAGTGAACTCTGACAACATTGAAAATACATCAAGACTAGCATAAAAATGAAGAATATAATATTAAAAGTTCAAAACATACTCATACTTGTATAAAGAAGGCCAGCATTTACAACGAATAAGTGAAATTAAATAGAAATGTGAAATAGGATAAATTTTGTGTGTGGAACCGGTCATGTGATCTAGTGTCGGCCATCTTGGCTGCAGACGTATTTTATAGTGTCAGCTAATGAAGTTATCAAGCTTAGTGCTATTCGAATGCTGATTTGGAATGGAAATTAGGTGTGATAAACATATTTCTGGGTGTGATAAATTCATATGAGATAAGATTCTACAAGATTTTATTAGTATTTAACGATGTGCAAGATCGAACTTGATGACAGAGCAGTTGCTACCCACAAGACCGGTGATCACACTTGACACCCAACATGAACAAGTGTATACAAATATCAGGGTAAGTCGTGATCTCTACATTTCCAATCATGCTACAATGTTCAAATTCACTCTTTCAGCAGTATATAATCATTGATTTTAACAACATATTTAATTTACGACATGCAAAAACCACCCTCCCTACCCATCATATAAAAGCTATAGGGCCCAAAGTCTATATATATATATATATATATATATATATATATATATATATATATATATATATATATATATATATATATATATAACTTTGATTGGATGAAGGGAAGAAATTGAAAGAAAGAGATTCGCAAAGCTTTGGAGGCAAGGAAACTTAACTGCAAAGGATACAAAGTGAACAGAAATACTCTCTCTTTACTGGTTGAATTTCTTCTATACAAATAAGTCAGCTTATAATCTTACTTTTCGGGACTAATAAATAGCGAAGTTTGTACCTAACAAAAATGGAAAGTAGATATCTTTGCCATCTGACGCTAATTGCTTAACATGAAAAACATATGTTACAGGCATATCGTAAAAGTCTATCACGCTTCCATTTTCATCCGTTATGGTGGCGCTCTCCAGTTTCGTACTTTGCATAGGGTTAGATTTTTAAAGAAAAAGAATTACCCAGGTTTTCCTCACTGGCTGTCCTGGCTATTTAAAAAAGACCTTGTATATCTTAGGTATTGTTAAAAGAACTTTGAATTCCCTTTATTTTGGTGTATGATTGATGGGTGAAATTTGGGTTATAGAGTATACAGCTTGGTCTTACTTAAGATGTGCACCTCTCAAAAAACTGCTAGCTCCGCTTGGTCATTTTCAATTCCTGGACTTCAAAGGTAAATAATAAAAAAAAGAGCCGATAACTGTTTTTACTTTTTAGATATTTTGTAATTCATTCATAGTACTTTCAGAGGCTGATATTGTCTGCTCTGGCAAAATTCGTTTCCCTATTTTAATAACTGCTGAAAATAGTGCACTTTTGACTAATTCAAGCTGATTTTTCGAGAACTTTGGAGCGGACATTTTGTCTGCCGTGTGCTTAGATCATATCCAGTTTCCACAAGTACAATATGTAAAGAAATTTTAGCCACAGTACATGAAAGTAACATAGAGTTATGCCAACATTCTCTCCATTGTGCATGTTGCAAATGCAAAATACTTCATCTTACACCTGTCACTCTCTCAGAAGCATGTATTATCTGTAGAGCGCCCCCTATGCTGATACTAAATATATTAATTGTACCCTTCTCTGATTGCTTGTAATTGCCATTAACAGTGCATGAAACAAAAGCCACTGGGAAAAACATTTGTAAAGGGCAGAGACTCTAACAAAGTAGAATATTTAGCATTTAAATATTTGTGTGTGTGTGTGTGTTTTATTGATTTAGTCCAAACAAATGTATACATTTTGAGGTTCCGAAAATCCACAAACTATATAGAATTAAGTATATTCTTGAAAAGTACTCTATTATTCTGACAATTTAGCACTGTAGTTGGTAATTCACACTGTAATTGTTTCTCTAGGTGGTTTTAAGTTCTGCTTCAAAATGTCAACATCAATACTTTCTTTATTGTCGCCATTTGCAGTCATTCTCTCTTTGTTTTATTCATGTACATCTTAAGGTTGTAAAACCCACCAGGAATCAAAAATATTGTCCAATATGTATTGAAATATTGAAATACCCAACAACAAAATATATTATTTGCAATGAAATGGATAGTTTACCATTTATATTGTCAACTGGATTGTTTATATGGATTGCATTATCGTGCAGGTAGAAAATGGAAAGCTATATTACAATCAGTCTTTCAAGGTGTTACGGGATTATATATATATTTCCTTTTAATAATGGTATAGTTTATAAGTTTATGATCTCTGTTCTTAGTCTAAACAGCTGTCGTCTTATGAGTATACATATGGTAGCCTCAATCGATATTTCACCTATTTGCTTGTAGCTTTAGTTATGTGACATATTTTCCGCGCGAAAGAGAGTAATGAACTTTCGACCTAGTTCTTGTACTTTTAGGAGTAAACATTATTGACTAGGAATTATAGTTTAAGGTCACATTCGAAGAATGAATAAATACAGTGTTTACTGTTTAAAACACTGGTACTCCAACACTTTAGCAGAATCACGCATAACCTAATTCCTGATTGGTTCGGAAAGGGTTGCATTATTTTGAAATACCCTGTTTATTGAAACGTAGTATGGGTTTTTATTTCGATTCTGCGCATTAATGCTCTATATATAGGAAATAATCCCGTGTTTAGATATTCTTTACAGTTACATTTGAAGAGAGAGATCATTACGAAATTGGTTCAGTTTGTGTGTGGGATATACTTATTTGGAGATTTATTTATTATTAATACAGTACATTTAGGATTCAGAACTGTCTTAATCTGAATTATTATACAGCTTCGTGGAATTATCGGAAACATTTCTAAAACTTGTGAGATTCCAGATTCACAAGGATTATTTGGATATACTTAAACTTATCAACATATTAGCACAGTGAAGGCTATTTCATTCGGAATACTACATTCCGAATATTTGGATTAACTTCCGGAACAGTGAACTTTAAAACAATTTAGGACTTTTAAGGATATTCTATACTGTAAGTTATTTTTAATTCTTTCACTTTAATTGTTTGTTGAATTATTTTAATATTTTAGGAAATTAAAGATTTGTATTTTAAATCTTGAAAGCTTGTTTGAGTCTTTTCTTTTGTTACATAACCCCTAGTCGTAACAAAGGAAAGACCTTATCTATGATGACGATGCATATAATGTTCACCTGGCCCCTGGCAACGACTGTCTATATGATACAGAAATTTATCTGAACCATCCAACTTTGAACATATATGGTAAATTGTTTAAATTTATTATTTAATGTTCTGAGATTTCTAAACAAGATGGTGATACACAAAACGACAATCTGATTCAGTTTGCTATGACTGGTCCAGCTCTCTCATTAATACTAGGTCACATGAGAATGGTCAAGCACTTCTGTGCCAGGTTGTTGGAGAAGAAGGGAAAACTCGAATTAGATCACCAAGAATCTTCTTTCGACTGCCCATATAAAAATCGCTTGTGACAAGTGAAGCCCAAAGCTGAGGTAGACATTTTTCTGAATAAGTATATTAATTTTGAAACTATCAAAATTCTCTCCAAATTAACCCTCACATCCCAGAAACTTATCAGTCTAATGACTGGTTATTAAACGTTCAAGACGGTTTTCAATTTAAAAGTATCCCATACAGGAAATGCAATCAAATTTGCAAAATAGATACAATTATACATTACGGCAAGCCGCAGCACAAGCAGTTAGCTAATGATTTTTTGAACATTGTTGATAATTACTGTACTGTTCTAATTCAGAAGATATTGATTTCATTCTTTTGCATGGTTTGTTTGCCAAATCAGGTTTTTACAACTTTGAATGTTGCAAAATACCAAATTCAGATTATTTCGATAAAGAAATGTGTCAATTTTTAGGATACGGGTTTCCCATAGGTTACAGTGGTGTTTGTGAAAATAGTCATAGACTTGTAACATTTGCTCAGAACCATAAAAGTGCAAGCGAATATCAGAATGATATTGACAGAGATCTCAAAAAGGAATCTGGCTAAAAAGCAGTCTTGGGTCCCTTTAAGGGCAATCCGTTTTTCTGACCAATTCAAATCTCGCTGTTAAACTCAGTTCCCAAGAAGGATTCAAATGAGAGTTGTTTTATATATCAGCTTTCCTTTGAATTTTTCTATCAATAATGATGTTGACAAATATCGCTATATGGCGAATGAAGTGAAATTAGAGTATCCTTCTTTCGATGATTTAGTGAACATCATCAAAGTATAAGGTAAAGATTGATTACTTTTTAAACGGGATCTAAAACAACCTTACAGGCAAATTTCGATTGATCCTGGTGATGTATCTCTGGTTGGGTGTCTATAAGGTACACGTGTACCTTGATAGGTATTTCAGTTGTTAATTATTTAGATGATTTTGGAGGGGCTAACGTTCCTTCAGCAGCTAATACTTCCTTTCAGAAACTTGATATTCTTTTACAAAGTTGTGGTATAGAAGAAGCTATGGAAAAGGCCTGCATGTCTTATGTATGAATGGTTTTTGCAGGTATCGTGTTAAATACAAAATCTTTGAAGTTAGAAATTACTTCTGAAAGATTACATGAAATTCATTGTTAAGTAAACTTGTAGTTGAGTAAGGAAGTAGCTACTGTAAAAGCATTTCTGTCACTAATTGGGAACTTAAATTGTGTCATCTTGTGTCATTTTGGCGCTTGTTAACAGAAATGCAGTTCAACTTGATCAGATGGTTCTTGTGACTTTAGTTCAGATGAATTCTAAGCGGAAATCTGTTTCCTTTAGTCATTATTAAGGTTCTCAACACACCTGAGGAAGAAATTCTATGTGAACCAATTTTCCAGTCACAGAACCAAAACGCACCCCATATATATCTGGCATGACGGAAGTTATGTCACAAAATCTGATTGGTGTCCCATGGCAGCACACGAGGTACAATCACGTTCTCACAATTCCTGAAGTACAATCACGTTCCTTGCATCAGTAACCATTAGATCCCAAGTTCTACTATCACTTAGCCAAATATGGGTTGCTTTGGGAGATGTTTACGGGGCTTTTGAAAATCGGTAATTTACACATAAATCTTTGTATTACTATTGTGTTTCAATGGATGGACACAAGGGACGTTGAAATTTGTTCGTAAAAATGCAGATGATAAAAAGCAACATCACATGATTATCCATGGACGATGGGGTGATGAACACTAGATTTAAAACAAAAACTAACCTAACATGCTTGTGGTTGCATTACCTTACAAATCAGTAGGTAGGAGATGACAAATAGTAAGATGTACAAAAAACCAAATAAACTGAACCCAAATCAATGCAAGTGGCCGAGGGCATAAGATGTTTCAAGCATAACAGGGGTCGGAGATCGGATGGTGTGGGTGAGTGGGGTGGGATTGGATTGTAAGAGTGTCGTATATACCAGTATGTATGTGTGAGAAGAGAAGAAATGAAATTATTGTGTTGGTTGTACTGTCTTGTGTTACGTAGACTATAATAATTATTAGTAGTAATTATTTACTATTAAAAACAGCTCAGCTTTCCCTTCAAAATAACAGCCAATTTTTATTTCAAATAACAGCCAATATTATTTCATGTGGATGAAATATAACCGCAAATGTTATATAAAAGACTGAAAGTTAAAACTTGGTTCAACGCTAAGTACCGCGAAGATCTGAAGATTGTTCTACACCACACAGATTTAAGGAGGTGGGGGGGGGGGGGGGCGCTTAATGCTGATGTTATGTTATATTTATTTAATATTTGCAAAAGCATTTGCTGTCGTTATTGGGACTCTGTATGTCGAATATGTACAGAAACAATTGTATATCTAATAAACACTTATAAGACCTATAATAAACTTGTATAAGATATTCTTACAAATTATATGTTATGAAGTAAATGAAATTTGTAAGATGTCTTATAAATTAAATAGCTTGCTATATCAAGTTTGTAAGGCATCTCATAAGCAAAGAGATCTATTACACTTTATGAAATAATATATTATTTTTTAAGATATCATATACATTATGCAAAATATCTTAAAATTGAATCATATCTAACAATTTCTCATTAATTTCTAAAGATATCTTACAAAGAAAGTTAAGATAGCTTATACAATTTATGAATATATTGTGTATTATAGCTTATAAAATCATTAGAAGATTTTGTGTAACCTTAAAATATATCTTTTTAAACAAGCCAAATTTAGATATTGTATAGTTTCTGTATAAAATACCCAAATTTAACAGGGAGAGAGAGAGATCAAGATCAGAGGGGGAGGGGGGTCGAAAATTCCCATCAAACATTTTATAAAATCATTATAAGATTTTGTGTAACCTCAAAATATATCTTTTTAAACAAGCCAAATTTAGATATGGTATAGTTTCTGTATAAAATACCCAAATTTAACAGGGGGAGAGAGAGAGAGAGAGATCAGAGGGGGAGGGGGGTCAAAAATTCCCATCAAACATTTTTTCTAGGGAGGGGGCCAAGAATTAAGTTTTGGGAGGAAGGGCAGAGTTTCTTCCTTTGTTGGAGGAATTGAGATTTATTTTAATGAAGTGTTGGGAATCGAGACTGAATAGAAAAGCATGACTATGAGGGCTATGAAATAAGGGGAGATTATTCAATTAGACTTTTGCATTCATTGTTCTCTCTGCGTATTTAGACGTGCATACTACCACATACTAACTTTATGGATATTGAATTTGAATTCAATTAAAATATTTTCACAAAGTTCCTTGATCATGGTATATTTGCAGTGTGGTGAGTTTAGAGCCAGACTGCGTGCAAGGCTGGCTAGGGGAAAAGTTGCTCCTACGGGAACAACTAACGTTGGTGAGTACACCGCATTAATATTTTGTAGTATGGTAAATAATATAGTAGGGTTCTATAAAAATGATGATTTCATGTATAATATTATTCTAGAAGTTTCAAGACTTACATGCAATTCATTTTTTTTTTGTTTTTTTTGTTTTCTGTTTTTTTGTGTTGTTGTTGTTTGTTTTTTTTATATCCCATAATTCTTCCCCCTATTTTTATAGAAGTAGAGACATATCACTGCAAAATCTTGTCCTGATCAGATAAAAAAAATTGGTCCGCACATTGGAAGTTTACGTTTGATTTCTTTTCCGGATGTGGTTACAAGCATCGCTTGAATGATGTAGCCTTGCATGCAAAATCTTGTCCAGATCAGATAACAAAATTGGTCAGCACATTGGAAGTTTACGTTCGATTTCTTTTCCGGATGTGATAAAAAAAAGCATCGCCCGGATGATCTAGCCTTGCATGCGAAATCTTGTTTGGATCAGATAAAAAAATTGGTCCACACATTGGAAGTTTACATTTGATTTCTTTTCCAGATGTGGTTAAGATCATAACCCGGATGATGTAGCCTTGCATGCAAAATCCATAAATCTTCCCCAATTTTATAGAAGTATAGACATATCACTACTCATTTCTCCAAGATGCAACAAAATTGTTGCATTTGTGACTAAAAATTCAGAATTGGTTAGTGAAAACTATCAAGCAGTTACCCTCGGGTGATCTTCAGAATTATCATGTAGCAACAAGACAAAGACATGAACACTTACATGTATGGTTCAGCACTGTTTTGAGCACTATTAAAAGTGGGGGAGGCACAGGGCAACGTTGTTTGCTCTGCAAATCTCAAGATATAGAGAAACTACACATGCCCTTCCATGTTTATTTGGACTGACGTTTATTTTTCATCAGTATTAGGAAAAGCATGTGGTGTGTGAAGCAGACAGCTGATGAAAATGATTGCTTTCATGTGATCGGGAAACATATTGGAAATAGCATGAAGTAAACTAACTTTGTCTGTCCTTGAAATACACACAAATGTTCACAGATGTATGCATTACTTTTTCCTGAAAGTGAACTTACAAAATTTTTCAACAGCTGAATCCTATCCTGTATATATATATATATATATATATATATATATATATATATATATATATATATATATATATATATATATATATATATATATATATATATATATATATATATATATACATACACACACGCAAACAATTAACCTCTAAAGTTTGGAAGGTGAATGTTACCATATAGAGCTGTAAATTTTCTATGAGATGCACATCAGAAATAAGGTCTAGCTGCTGTGCCATCTCTCAAACTTAAACCAACCTTCTTCATTTAGATATAAAAATAAAGAGAATTGAATGTTCTTTAAACCACATGTAGGATATATACACTTCTTTGTTTTACGACAAGGATTATCAGTTAGAAAAATGAGGGCATTAACATGCCTTCAAACTTTAAATCCTGTCCTAAAATGGGAAAATCCAGAGCTGGACCACAAGACAAATTTGAACATTCACACATTTCATATTTCAGTTGCATATTATAATGTATGCTTTTCTGAATAAAATGGTTCACCAATATTTATGCTATGTATAAACAAAAACTAATTGTACCTATTTTGCTTTTCCTCAAACTACATTCTTTGAGTCAGTGAAGTAAAATGTATTATCCAGACCCATCAGGAGAGACATATTTTGTCTGAAAAATCGGTCATCCGGATGATCAAAGTTTCGTCAAATTAGTTTCATTTACAGATACATTACATTGTAATTAGTAACAAAAATTGGGGGACATGGTAGTAGTACATGCAATTAAATAATCTGGATAATTGGTATCCACATAATTCACACTAAAGTTTAATAGGTACTTGGATTGCTACTTCTGACCCCAACCTTTTCAGTCTTAGCTCCATATCCTTCTCCTGCCAAAACGGCTTGCTTTCTCCATCTGAATTTGCCTCATAATGTTGTGCTTTTTTTCCAAGACTCCTGAGGCACTCAATCGTGAGTAGTTCACGTGTTTAGCAGCCACCAAACAAAAGAATAAAAAAAGAACAGAATTTCAAGTGTATCAAGTGGCTCTAAAGACTGATGGCTGCTTAATACAGATTTTTTAAATTTCATTTATCATTTGGTTGTAGTGATCGTCATATGTAGGTTTATGATAGAGATGATTCTTTAATAGAATTTACTTACTATTTTTAAGGTTAAATTAAACAAAAAACTTATGATATATAATCATATTTTATTAAATTTCATATGCTATGCAATATAAGATGAAAAATCTCTCCAAATCTGGAATTGTTGAACTTAGTTAATAAGAAAAAATGTTGTGCCAAGATCTGATATACTTTGTGTATTGCAGTTGTGGTGGAAGAACTCGTGGGATACGAACTGAAAAAAATCATTGCATTGGGCCAGATTGAAGATGATAGGGTTGCAGATGACCTGATTACTTTTTGTGCAACCCTTAATGAAATTTGTAAGTGTAACTTCTATTCTATATGAAAACTCAGATTATATTGTGAGTAACAGTCCTAATTGCGTTTATTTAAGGCCCCTTTTCTGAACTATTACTCATGTACAACATGTTGATAAGAATAATTTGTGACAGTTCCTTCAAATTCTTGTCTTTGTAACTGACAGTTGCTTTTAATATTTTATTCTTAGATGGAGTAACTGGCACTGGCTTAACATGATTATCAGTGGATCTATTTAAACAGGAAAACATTCATTAGGGATTACCAAGAACCACCACATGTGGCTTAAATAGAGGTAAGCATGAATTATTAGACTTCAGTACGATTAAATTTGATAGATTATCATGAGTTTGTTATACTTGTAGATGAAGCTGTTCGCAAGGAGACAGAATGGCATAGCCAGGGTGGATTGCTACAGAGGACCCCCCCCCCCCCAAAAAAAAAACCCCAACAAGGTTAGTGAATGAATCTTCATGAGAACAAATTTTAATGTTTTTGAGGGTTTTGTTGCCAATTTGTATTTGTATTGGCCGGTAATGAAACAGATATTGCTGCAGCATGGATTCCAGTTGTAGCGACTTCAATCTTGAGATTTGTTTATTGGAGTTTTTGTTTTTTCAAGTCATATACTGTAATATGCATTATAGTCCAGTTGGCAAGTTAGACACAGTGAGTGTCTTTGAGCAAGCCAGTTCTTCTTGACCTAACATCAAGAACATTGTTCGCGAATGTTGTTCTCAGGTTGAGGACTCACATCACCACTAAAGTGCGAGTGGACAAGAACAAAGATGGTGGAACATTCTAAATGTATTGTGCCATGTTGTTCCAAGATCAACTGTAGTTGTTAGGGTGGGTATACTCAGGAACAGATGTAAAAGTAAACTTGGCATCTCGACAAGAACCCCAAAACAGGTCATCCAGAGATGGCCAATATTCTGTGGAATGCTTGTTTTTGTATTCCATATTGTCTCAGCAATAGAAATGAAATTTAAAAACTTTAGTTTTATCTTCAATGATTTTAGTACAATTGGTACTTTTTCATTTTTCATTAATATAAATGAAATTCTGAGACTAGTCTCTGAGTATGTTTTTATGATTATCGAGTTCGGAGGTTGATTTTATTTTTTTTAGGCTAAACTCATATCACAACCAATATAATATCATTCAGAATACTGATGGTGTGGTGGTTTGATTTAATACTAATTAACACAAGATCTGATGAAAGAACATAACTCCAATAGATACTGCTATTCATGGTCCCTTTTACTGTTGTACTTACACTGCTCTGAATAATCTGTATATGTTTCCAAATTTCCTTTTCTCTTTATGTCACTAGAGAATTTATATTAAGGTCTGAAATGTTATCTAAGAAATTATTGTGATTTCCTTTTAAAAAGATGTTCTACATCGGTGGGAACAATATCCAAGGGAGATAATCACAATCAGGGCTAAAGAATATTTTCAAGAGAGGTAATCAAAATATGATGCAATACACATTAATATGAGTTGCCTTCTTTGATATAATAAAGATGACAGGAAAAGTCAGTTTACTCCCCAAAACAAGCTCTTGAATATTAAAGAGAAACACAAAAATAAAGAGAGAAAATTTCAGATACCATATTTATGTGATAGGCCATTGCTTTAGAATAATCCCATCCCCATTTTCAACAATTTTGGCAAATATTTACTAAGGATATCTTTGATGGGAAAGGATACCTACTTTTTATGTAGCATACCTACTATTTTAACCAATTTATGAGACTGTTTTTATTTCCTCATCATGTGAAAATATGTTTGAAAATAGCCTGTGAATTCAGTCACTTATGGGGCCCTAGAGGCATGAGTGGTCCAAGGCACTTGCCTTTACAGATCACTCACACATCTCACATCTGTCCACTTAAGTCCGAGTCTTGGCTCGAACAACTTGGTTATGCGAGAAAGCTTGCCAGTAGCTTCCCGTCGATTGGTGGTTCTTCCCAGTGTCTTCTCAGATTCTTCTTCCACCAAATAAAGTGGCTGCCATATATAGGCTATCATATTCTGAAAAATGGCATTAAATCCACAATTCAGTCACTTCTAATTCAGGAATGTATATGTTGTACAGTGCTCAAATAATATGATAGTATGGTATTTACAACTCTGGAAAAGGCTATGGAGTAACCACATTTGTGTTAGTAACGTGTATGCAACCACTTCAGACCAAAAAGTCTGCCAAAAAAATTCAAAAATTGATACCAATGTGACACATTTCTATAACAGCATGAAAAGATATTTAGGTCACCTGTATGCATTAATGAACATGCCTACCATATTTCATTTGTCTCAAGTGGTTTTTTTGCTGAATGCTAGCAAAGTTTGTGTGAACTCCCAAAAGTCCAAAAATGGGTAAACAATTTAAAATTGTATATAATAGCCTGAAAATCTATTCAGTTCACCTACACATGAATACAAAAAGCTTAATAAATTTAATTTTTCTACCACTAGTGGTGTGAGCTAATGGTGCTAACATAGATTTTGTCCCAAAAGTTTTAAAAATGTGTTATAAAAAAATAAAAAATTGCTGTAATAGCCTGAAAATATAATCAAATCATGTACATAGAAAAAGAAATTACCAATCAAATTTGTGTACTTCAGGTTGCTTTGGAAAATCATACTGACAAGTTTTTTTGTCAAAAGATGAAAGTCCAAAGAGTATGGGTTTGAATCCTACCATTAGATCAACCTTTTAATATGCTACTGTGGTGGGTCATTGGGCAAGACACTATTCCAATTGCCTCGGCATTAATTAACCTGCCTGTGTTGCTGTTCCATGAAACACCAAATCAAACCAAAACGTTAAAAAAAACTGTTTAAAAAAATGAAATAGTGTTTTCTTGGTTTGAAAAGCTAATCATGTCATCTACATAAGGATACAAATAAGCAAGCAAAATTTAATTCGTCTCAAGTGGTTTTTGTGCAATCTTACTAGCAGGCTTCTTGGGACGGATGGACAGATGGAATATGGATGTACAGATGGACACAACAAAATTAAGCATAGAAGTAGGGGTGTGCAACTGGTTACTCTGCATATCGAAATCATACGCATGCTAAACATATATACCGGTATTACCACCCTAGCCCATTTTACATTATTTGTTTTAAATATACAAGTTTTCATTTATTTCATTATTTGTTTGTAGCATTAGGTGGTGAATACAATGAACATACAAGATATCATTCAACATATATCATTATACTTTCCATTCGCACATGTAGGATTAGGCACAGTTCTTCATCTGCCATCATGTTGAGCATGTGCCATAAACATATTTTCTTCACTATCTTAGCCCTTTTTAACTTTTGAAAACTTTATCTTCTGTTCAAACCTGTTATATCTCCTGCATTTCCAGCAGTTCCCATATATTCTCAACAGAGGAAACAAGATCTCCAGGATTGCAAAAAAATAACTAGAGCAAACAATGTCAAATTATAAAAAAAGGTTTTAAATGATTCATGATAATGATAATGCTTTTGTCATCTTTTGGAATTAAAAAATTAAGATGGGCTCAATTTTTTCAAAGACAAATCCAATCCTTATGTTCAGGGGAACATTTGTCAAAAAGTGTGAAATGGTGTTTCTCTTCAAATATTGACTTTTTAGTGATGTCTATTATTTTGTTTAAAAATTGCCAGTAACCTTTAAAGTGGGGGTGAATTCGATAGCAAATTTATCCATCTATTGCATACACTATGTCATCTTTTCAATTGAAATATTCTTTTAATATTTTTAAAATGTCACAGCATGTTGGCTTTTTCTTTCTCACTGGCCATTTCTCATTGTACATGATACTGAATGAAAATGATTCAATAATAATAATCTTTCTTTTTCAGATTTTTATACATCCATTTCTTCCAATATAAAATTGTTTAAATGTTTTGTTTTTTTTAAAATTTTAATCTATTGTTGTTGTCACAATTAGTTCTAAATAAAACTTCCATATTTTGGTTGTATTATGGAAAACTGGCTGATGTAAATTCCATTGTAAAAATTATTCATAAGGGGCAAGCCTTTTGAATCTATTTGTAATTTAGTACTTTGATTTCACTATGCAAAATTTTTTTGACTCTATATTGGTTTTTTCTACATACACACAGTCTAAATATCTTTTCTTCTTGATATTTTCTTCTCTCATTTACTTCTTCTTCCATAACTTTGATCACATCTACATACTGAATGTTTAATGTGTTTTTTTAAATAATCAGGGTTGCAATTCACATTTGGTCACTATTGTTTATTAATCATATTGTTTAATGTTTTTATTTATACATGTAAACAACGTGAATTTTCATTTTTTGCCTAGGTATTTTATTTACAAGGAAGTTTGTTTTCCTGATTGGGTGTAACCACAGTATGTTCGTTTATAATTCTTTGATGTAAAATTATTATAACCTGATGTAGTTACTTAAATAAATTCTAAATTCTTCAAATGAATTTACCTGCAATGTCAGAATTATCATATCTATTATTTTCCTATGCATGGCTTTTTGAAATTTATTTTTGTGTAAATGATGACACCCCCCCCCCCAAACAAACAACAAAAAAGAGCATTTTAAACACAAGTATTCCCATGATATAGTTAATACCAAACATAGTCTTTTGATGTACAGTTTTAGAATTTGGTTCCGATCATTTCAAAATCTATTGCTGTGATTACTGTGTAATTTAACAAAATATCAGATATTTTGTAAGTTACCTTAAGCATTTTCCATCAATTCCTAAACTGGTATTTCATTATAAAGTTGGTGATAATATGAAGACAGAGTATAGACAAATAAGCTGTACAGGAGGCTAAAATCAAACTTAATTGCTGGACAATGAAAGTCTTTCTTTATTCATTGCGGGAATCATCTTTTTATAATTTGTTTTTTACTTTGCTATAAAATGCTTACATATATTTTTGGCATAGTTTTTGTAATTCAATTCAAAGTTTAAGCCTTATCACCTTTTAGATGCAGCTTTTTACACTGATTTATGAATCTTTGAATTAAGAAGAAAATTGAAACCCCTTTATCCATCACCCTCTCCAGTTTTGAATTGGACCTTTTTCAGTTTTTGAGGTAAATGTTCGGTATTTTATAATTAAAAAATTCAAAATTAATTATGGTGGAAGCCAGCGTTTCGTTCAAGTAAATCAACAAAGTAGGATGAGAGCCAGTTTTGATCCAAAACTGGCAACACCTCGTGCATCATGTTGGCATTCATTCTTCTGTGAGTGAATCACTTTTCCACCCCCTCTTTGTTAGATTTGAATTAGAAATGGGTACATTTTTTGATTGTTAGTACTTTTTGTTTCTAAATTAATGTTTGTTTCTTTTTTAGCAGGGAAGTAGTCATGTGGAAAGATAGATGTAGTTTAATTAGTTAAGGATTCAATTAATCAATTACTTAAATCAATTAAATTCATTGCTACTGATTCCGGTTTAATGCAAAACTAATATTATGCCATACTAAAAATAAGCAGCTATCTCCCGCCACACTAAGAATTCAAGGTTTACTTACAAAATACCTGCACTGTAGGCCATCCATTTCTTGCTGAATGATTAGATTGGGGTTATGAAGGCCAGCATATAATAGTCTCTGTATATTACACATACTTATATATTCATGTTTAAGTCGTCTTTTCCTTTTATTAGCATTTTATCATAAATACACACAGTCAAAAATAAAAAAGGTTCTGAATTGAAGAAATTTTTAAAACTTATTATTACAATTATATAAGCTTACACATATACCCCACCCCCAATCTGTTACAACTGGTGTCAAGTGGGATGTCAGTTCTATGTGACATCCAGGATCGAACTTAAGTCCATTTTCGAAGTGTGGTGGTAACATCAACAGCGCTAAATACTTGCCCGTAATTACTAGAGGTCCCAAAGGACGCCAAAATACCAACTGATATCCGAGTGTTCCTTGTCTTAAATATGGCACAAAGTCCAGACCAAGAAATTGAATTCAGACAAGAAGATGAAGACCAATTAGAAATTGGCCAAGAAGACATATATGCGGAAGGAAACGAAGTTTCCCAAGACAGCTCTGATGAAGTCTATAATAACGAAGATGGTGGAGATGTAACTGAGCACGAGGCAAGACCTACCACCAGAGGACCTAGAAATAGCAGAACAAGTAGTGTTTTTAGCATTAAGCCAGAACCATATGATGGAACTGAAGATTGGGAGGAATATATTTCCCATTTTGAAATCTGTTTAGAACTGGGGCATTGGAGAGAGTCAGAAAAAGTTCTAGCCTTGGCTGCAAGCCTGAGATGACCAGCAAGAACATTTTACATTAGCCTATCTACAGAAGAAAAGAGGACTTACAAATCATTAGTTCGACAACTGGGACAAAGATTTGGCAGTACAAGACAACAAAGCAGATGGCTGTCACGACTGGAATCACGTAAGCGCTTGTCTGGGGAGGCAATTGCAGCACTGGCAGATAATTTAAGGCAGATGTCACAGAGGGCATATGTCAACCTTGACTCAAGAGCTCAGGAAGCATTAGCTCTAAACCAGCTTTATAAATGTATTTCGCTTGAAATGAAATGCAGATGCATATACAGGGACTGTTAGACCGTTGCACAGGCATTTGAAATAATTGAAAGATATGAGGCCATTAATGGTGACCAAGGTAGAAAATCAAATGCTAGAGGAGTGTTCAGTCAAGGTGATCCAGAAAAGAATTTAAATAAAGTACAGGCAGAAAGTGATAGGAAACTTGAAGAGTCTTTTAGATTGCTTACTGGAAGACTAGAACGACTAGAAAATAACAGATTTTCCCGACAAAGTCAAAATCAATCTTCGAGTAAGAATGCTGGAAACAAGACATGTTTCATATGCAGTGCACCAGATCACTTTTTCAGGAATTGTCACATATATAAGAAATGTCAAGGTCAGACAAGTACTACCAGTCAAAACCATGGATGCAAGCCAAGAGCAGGAATTGCAAGAGGACAGGAAAACTTCAGGCCATCACCTCTGTAGGCCGGGAGTTGATGGATAAGGAACGACCTGCCGAACAAAAGAATGGAGGTGACATATCTGAAAACTTTGTACGTTTAGGGCATATTGGGAAGAAAACAGGAAAATGGGACAATGGTCTTTTTGTGAAAGGCGACCTCTATGGATTGCCAGTACATTTCCTTATAGACAGCGGTTCTACTTCTACAATCCTTCCATATGATAAATATTTGATGATGGAGGATGATAAGAAACCACCACTAGAGCAAATACATCTGAAGTTACTTGACATAAATGGCAATGAATTAAGAGTGCACGGGTATTCCAATCTGCCACTGGCGTTTGCTTCCTCAGTTTTTACAGTGAATGTATTTGTCTGTGATATAGACCCATATGCCATTTTAGGGCAAGATTTCTTGATGCAGCATGTCAGTAGAATTGATTATAAAAGTTTACTCCTCTGCACTGATTATAGTGATATTCAGTGTTACATAGGGGGAGAAGCCAATATGGTGTGTCATGTCGAAGTGGAGGAGACTATCCCAGTACCCCCTCAGTCTCAAATGTGGATACCAGTTTCAATACCGGGGTCAGAACACCTAACTGATAATTGAATTGTCAAGACCTCTCCAAAATTGTGGCAGGAAAAGAAAATTGCACTCACAAGAGGGATTGTAGATACAAAGGCTGAGAAGCAAATAGTACAGGTATTAAACTTTGGCCCAGAACATGCTCCAGACCCAGAGGTAACCCAGTGCAATGCAGTATCTATAGATGAATGGAAAGCAGCAACTGATCAACTGCCAGAACATCTGCAAGATTTATGGAAAAGGAGCTCTATCCACCTCAACAACGAAGAAAAGAGGAGTCTAGCTTCTTTACTGATAAAGTACCAGGATGTCTTCTCGAAGTCATCTGATGACCTTGGAAGAACTGATCTCATAAAACATCGCATCAACACAGCCAATGCAACTCCTATACGGCAAACTCCACGTAGAAATCAAGAGAATGCTAGATCAGGGAGTCATTGAGCCCTCAAACAGTGCATGGAGTGCATAGTGTTGGTCACCAAGAAGGATAACTCCACCCAATCTGGTGTCGACTACAGGAGACTCCAATGATATAACGGTGAAGGATGCGTATCCTTTACCCAGGGTCGATGAGTGTCCAGATGCCCTTTCAGGTTCAAAATGGTTCAGCTGCTTGGACATTAATTCTGGATTTTGGCAAATTGAAATGGCCTCTGAAGATAAGGAGAAGACTGCCTTCTCTACTAGTCAAGGTCTGTATCAATTCACAGTAATGCCATTTGGTTTAGCAAACAGTCCATCCACATTTGAGCGTCTAATGGAAACTGTCCTGAGAGGTTTGCAATGGGAGAATGCTTGCTGTACATGGATGATATTATGGTCCCAGGGTAGACTTTTGATGAAAGTCTCATAAGGTTGGAACATGTATTTATCCGTCTGCGAGAAGCAAACCTAAAGCTGAAGCCATCAAAATGTATCTTCTTTCAGAAGAGTGTAAATTTCCTAGGACATGTTGTCTCTGAGGATGGAGTTCATACAGATCCTGGCAAGATCGCTGCAGTTAAGGATTGGCCAGTTCCACAGAATGCAAAAGTTTTTCTTGGACAAGCCTCATAATACAGGAGATTTGTCAGAGTATTTGCCGAGATTGCAAAACCATTGCATAAGATACGCGAAAAGGGCAAAAAGTTCATTTGGTCTGAAGAATGTGAAAAAGCATTCAATCGATTAAAACAAGCTTTGATCTCGCCTCCAATCTTAGCATATCCAAAGCCTGGAGTACAATTCATACTGGATACAGATGCCAGTGACCTTTCAGTGGGGGCAGTTCTATCGCGAGAACAGGATGGCGTAGAAAAAGTTATCGCCTACATGAGCAAGTCCCTCAACAAGCACGAAGTCTCATACTGTATCACTCGGAAGGAGCTATTAGCAGTTGTGTTAGCCATTAGGAGCTTCCACTCCTACTTGTATGGTCAAAAAGTCCTTCTTCGCACCGACAATGCAGCAGTGAGCTGGATGCGAAACTTGAAAAATCCAACTGGACAAGTTGCAAGATGGCTGCAAGAGCTAGGTACATATGACATGGAGGTTACTCACAGAGCTGGACACAAACACAGAAATGCTGACGCATTATCGAGAAACCCATGCAAGGTTTGTTATAGGCAGCAAGAAGGAAATACAATGTCTGAAGATGAGATTTGTTGCCAAAAAGCAGTTAGTCCAATAGGAAAGAAGGCAGTTACAGGTGATGGTGATTATCCCAACGTTGAACCCCTCAGAACCATTACTAGAGGTCAGCAAAAGGATAAACTGGAGCAGCTAAAGAACAATGACTTGTGGCTTGCTGGATGAGAACCAGATGAAATTGGGCTTCAGCAACTGAAGGATCCCAATATCGGATTGATAATGACTGCTTTGGAGGAAGGAACAGATAGGCCGAAATGGGAAGATGTCTCAAGCAGTGCAGCATCATGGTCAGTGGGACTGTCTATGTCTACAAGGAGGCATGTTGTATCGCAAATGGGAATTTGACAATGGGGATATCAAATTTCAGCTCATCATCCTTGAAACCAAGAAACAAGAGCTCTTGAAGTATTTTCATGACATACCAACAGCAGCATGCCTTGGAGTTGAGAAAACTCTGGAGAGACTGAAGAGTGGATTCTATTGGCCAGGCATGAAAGTATATGTACAAGAATACTGTCGAAAATGTGACAGGTGCATTGCCCATAAACCTTCAGGTAGCCATAATAGAGCCCCGTTAGGACAATATGTTGTTGGAGAACCCTTTGAAAGAGTAGCTATCGATATTCTTGGGCCGCTCCCAAAGAACAAGATTTGGAAACAAGTACATACTTGTTATCTGTGATTGTTTTACTAAATGGACAGAGGCCATTGCTATACCAGATCCGGAGGCTGTAACCGTCGTGGAAGCATTTGTGAACAACTTTGTCTGTAGATTTGGAACACCATTGCAACTACACTCAGATCAGGGCAAGAATTTTGAGTCTCAAGTCTTTCAAGATATGTGCCGATATCTTCATATTGACAAAACTAGAACTACAAGCATGAGGCCCAAGTCAAATGGAAATGTGGAGAGATTCAATTGCACACTTGAAGTGATGCTGATCATGTACTGTGCATCAAAACAGAGCTGTTGGGATGAAATACTGCCACAGGTTATGCTTGCATACCGTTCCTCTGTTCACTCAAGTACATCGCAGACACCAAATATGATGACGTTAGGACGAGAAGTGTCATGCCACTACAAGCATTAATTGGGCAGCCAAGCAGCACAGATTCAACTGTAGAATGTGGAGAGTATACTTGTAACCTAAGGAGGAAGTTTGAACGGGTTCATGAAATGGCCAGGAAATGTCTGAAACAAAGGACAGTACATCAGAAGAAATACTATGATTTACTAGTCAAAAAGAGATTTTTACAAACAGGACAGGCTGTGTGGGTGCACGAGCCAGTCAGGAAAGTTGGAATCTGTAAGAAACTTCATCTTAGAAGGGCCCCTTCGTTCTTGTTAAGAAAATTGATGATGTGACTTACCGTGTGAAGAGGTCGATGAGACAGCTGTCAAAGGTCTACCACATAGATCGTTTGGCACCTTATCATGGAAGGAACACCCCATCGTGGGCAAAGCAGAACCAAACATTGGAATTTGGTCAACTATGAGGATATTTCTGCACTCTACTTACCGTTAGATGTACATGTGTTACTGTTATGCAGTTCAAATTTATTTCTGATGGACTGTGATGATGCAGAGGCGTCAAAATGGTCTGGAAAAATCTCTTCTGGATGGGCACAGATTTTACTTTTTTAGTGGTGTTTGCTAGCACGCCATTTTGGATGGAAGGTGGAGCTCTACTGCGATGTTTATGTACGGTTTGGGACTGGACTGATCACCCAGTTGCCTCTCCAATGATGGCATACTTACTCTTGTTAGACAGACAGAGTAAGTAAGATGGTTGCATTATCAGATGTGATGATGGAGGCGGTGAAATAGCTGTACGGACTTGAAGTTGTTTTGATTGGATGATGTGCTGAGAGGAGTGCTCAGTTCTCATTGTAATACTGTGTTATCCGAAGATGGATATATTGTTAAAGTTCCAATTATCCAGATCTAGATGTATTGAGCAGGTGCTTTACGAAATGAGGGCCTTTAAATCACAAGTTAGGAAATTTTAAAGGATGGCTATACCAACTTGCATGGGAGATAGCTATTAGTTGATTAACTTACTGTCATGGCACAAGTGATAATTATAAATGCCTGCAGGTAATGGAACCTTTTCTTTCTTTCAATGTTCTTCCTTTCATTACAGAATGGCTACCTCCACAGTGAGACTTGCTTGTTGGATCTGCCCAGAGACATTCAGCAGCAACAGGGATCTAAAGAACAACCTTATAGCTGGTCCCCACAGTTGCACGAGGGTAATATGTCCATGGTGTACCCGAGAGGAGACCACTTATCGGATGATGACAGAACTCAAATACCATATCGAGAGACGCCATAGTTCTCTCCTCAAGACTCTTTTTTTAGTGAAAGTAATGGTTTCTAGTTGGCGATGCAGCCAGAGAACTACAGGAAAGTCATTAGCCCTAATGCATGGAATTCAGCTGTGGCGATCAGAACCAGAGAAGAAGTTTATGATGGCTAGGAGCAGTAAAAAAAACCATCGAAGGGACAACAGGAGTGGGAGTCCGGGTGGGATGCCATGCTAGGACGAACTTCAACACCAAGCCAGCAGTCCAGTCCTAAAATTCGACCAGATACACCACTGTCCGAGTCCAGATTCATTCCAGATTATGAAGAAGAGATAGAGGAGCCAGAGTATAAAAAGCGCTGATGTGAATCCTGCTCACCAACACGGCCAGAGATCCAAACAGAGTTGGAGGTGGATTCCTTTCAAATGACTGGAGAAGGAATAACAATACATACTGTATCAACAAATGGGACCCTGTGGTACAGATGTGATGTGAAGAAAAGCAGAAACAAACGAGAGATTGCTGGATACTCTCCTTCAGAGACTAAATGCAAGGAGTCACACTTCTCCTATGACTCCTCCCTGTAGAATGACCACCCTGGAAGATGCTGACAGGGAACTTAAACTTAAGATGGCTAAATTCATCGGGTGAACAAAGACTCCATCACATGTATCAGCAAAACATCAAAACATCAGCTGTTTTTACTCCACCTAGTGTTGTTGAAGTTGAGGAACCTCCTTGCCAT
Organism: Margaritifera margaritifera; assembly: GCA_029931535.1. NCBI lineage: Eukaryota > Metazoa > Mollusca > Bivalvia > Unionida > Margaritiferidae > Margaritifera > Margaritifera margaritifera. Next base: position 548,710 of record JAQPZY010001066.1, read on the forward strand.
GTGCCCGCAATACCAAAACCACAGGAGCTGAATACACCAGTAACAGCCATGTGCATACTGCCAGAAATACCCAGGCTAGCTGAGGAAGCTCCAAGTGTCCTGGACTTGTCAGTAAGAAGTTCATCCTTACCCCAGACGCCCAGTGCAGCCTGTAATAATCCGAAGAAGTGTCCGGACACCAAAGAGCGAATTCTTGTGATCCTGGAAACCGGATGTATGCCTCTTTTGGCCCCAGATCGCCGGGACTGGAAGGAGATGAGTTTCACGTTCACGGAAGGGCCCACTGTCATCCACTGGCCACTTGAGTGATGGACCAATATGACACCTGACCAGAAGCTCCCGGGCTGGAAATACATCGCCATGACACTCGAGACAGGGGCGGGAGCAATGATGAACCCAGCACTAGAGAATAGTTATCTCCTGGATAAGTATAATATGCTTGCCTTTCCTGGAACAGCTGAAGCCGTGTATGGGGGTGAAATGGTGCCAAGGAAAGCCTGATACTACAGCTATGAATGGCTTCAACAACTGGCCATACACGGAAGCAGAACAACTGCAGATAAAGAAATTTTAGCAATGATCGAAGGATCAATGATTAGAAGAGACCAATCCACTGATAAAGTTTTAAGAAGAATAAAGTCAGTTACCTTGCACATCAATTAAAATTTAATATCATTTTGATAAAACTGCTGATCTGGCTGAAAATGGTATTAGAATTCTTTCCAAATTTGGGTTTCTTTTTGCTTCAGGAGAATCAATTTTGTTTTAAGTGGGGTGGTGGTGTAATAGGCTTGGGGCACTATAGCTTTAATATGATGGGTAGGAAGGGTGGTTTTTCCATGGGTAGGGAGGGTGGTTTTTCCATGTCATAAATTAAATTTGTTCATGTCAATGATTATATACTGCTGAAAGAGTAAATTTGAACATTGTAGCATGATTGGAAATGTAGAGATCTTGACTTACCCTGATATTTGCATGCACTTGTTCATGTTGGGTGTCAAGTGTGATCACCGGTCTTGTGGATAGCAAGTGCTCTGTCATCAAGTTCGATCTTGCACATCGTTAGATACTTATAAAATCTTGTAGAATTTTACTTCATATGAATTTATCACACTCAGAAATATGTTTATCACACCTAATTTCCATTCCAAATCAGCATTTGAATAGCACTAAGTTTGATGACTTCATCAGCTGACACTACAAAATACGTCTGCAGCCAAGATGGCCGACGCTAGATCACATGACCGGTTCCACACACTAAATTGATCCTATTTCACATTTCTATTTAATTTCACTTGTTCATTGTAAATGCTGGCCTTCTTTATATAAGTATGAGTATGTTTTGAACTTTTAATGTTGTATTCTTCATTTTTTAAGCTAGTCAATGTATTTTCAATGTTGTCAGCGGTCACTAATACTTGTTTACTCTTCAGCCATGCCTAGCGACCTAGGCTACGACTTTAAAGGATTTTATGTTTGATGGACAAGAGATAATACAAAATGTTTGTATATTTGCTACTGTTTGAGTGTAAACGGACAAGTAATGCTAATTAAATTGTATGATAACCCTCAGTTTGCATCACTGTAGAGTATCTGTTTGGCACAATCCGACCTGTACGGTGTGCCGGACAAGCAATGATTGGTCAGAATTACGTCACATGACTATTTTCCGAAGAGTATAAATAGGAGCGAAATTCGAAGGTCGGGAGATAGCTGTCAACAGTAGTAGTGTCCATAGATACAGATCTCAACCAAATAAAAACATTACTGTCTTGAGGTATTTATAATGACACATATACTAAACCACAATAAGAAGCTAATAGATACAGTAGTTATAAAAATAAGATAAGTCAATGAAATTTTATTTCTTTATTATCAAAATAAAGATTGAAATGACATCTGTAGTACAATAATCTGAATCAATTCAATTCATTGCTACTGATTCCGGTTTAATGCAAAACTAATATTGTGCCATACTAAAAATAAGCAGCTATCTCCCACCACGCTAAGAATTCAAGGTTTACTTACAAAATACCTGCACTGTAGGCCATCCATTTCTTGCTGAATGATTAGATTGGGGTTATGAAGCCCAGCATATAATAGTCTCTGTATATTACACATACTTATATATTCATGTTCAAGTTGTCTTTTCCTTTTATTAACATTTTATCATAAATACACACAGTCAAAAATAAAAAAGGTTCTGAACTGAAGAAATTTTTAAAACTTATTATTACAATTATATAAGCTTACATATATACCTCACCTCCCAATCTGTTACAATATATATATATATATATATATATATATATATATATATATATATATATATATATATATATATATATATATATATATATATATATATATATATATAAAACTTGTTACATTGAACTGGATTTCCAGTCATCAAAGAGTGGATGATGTTGAGTTAGCTGGATGACAGTGAATATACTGTATAAAATAAAAAATTTAAAAATTTTAAACATATTTGTTTTTGCTTGATATCTAAGCTAGGTTGGGGGAATACAAAAGCCTCCTAACATAATTAAATCATTAAAGGAAAGTATCGTGAGAAAATTTTAAAAGTATCCTAAATTATGGAAAATGTTTTGACTTCAGTTAGTTTTGTTTACTTTTTTTTTCTTCTATAGTTACTATATATACTCGTGTATAAGCTGGGTCCAAATGCAAACAACAGAGACCCTGATCTGCTGTCGCATAATGCGCCGGCAGATCAGGGTCAGTGTTGTTTGTTCTACTGATTAGTCCTTACAAACTGCATAGACCCAGACCTGCTGGTGCATTATGCGACGACAGATCTGGGTCTATGCAGTTTGAAGTTGGTATCGAGTTGTACACGAGTATATGTGGTGATCATTAAGAAAAAATAACTTTTATTCATTTTCTTGCAAATTTGAATTAAAAATCGTGGTAAACACCAGTCATGCACAGGGAATGTGGTTAAGAACTTCTCCACTTGGCAAAAATATTACAAAATGGTCAACAAAAAAAAAAAAAAGAGTTTAAAAAAATTGTCTTCCACTCTTTTCTTCATATTTCTATCTTATGGTTTAAGCTCGGATTAATTCAGTCTATTTTACTAAATTTATGTATTCACTGATTTTAGGCAATGCAATAATTTTCAATAGACACAAGGATTCAACACCTTGGAAACTGAATTTTCTACAAAATTTGAATTTATATAAACTTTTTCAAATTTGAAAACTTTTGGAAACTTCTTTTGTTGTTGAAATATAAAAGGTGCCATTTAACGAGAACATTGTATGTTTCAAAATTTGCACATCAAAAGTTTTATTATTTTTTTTACTGTTTGACCATTATTAATAAAACTATAAAATTTTGACCTGTCTCAACTTAAATATTTTAGTAAGATTGCATTTTGTGAAATAATTGTTTTTGATTTTATACAAAGAATATGTTTGGATGAACAAGTTTAGGTTATTATTAGTGAGTACACCAAACTGGACTTTGGAGACATACATGTGGTTTTATTAAACTGATAATTTTGAGGGCCAATGTCAGGGTGAAGACAAGTTCTACTGTATTTCTATGACCCAGCCGTGTACTCTGGACAGGGCAAGTGCTTATGCCTGTACACATCCACATTTTTATTCCAATTCTCATGTTTACTCTGCAATTTTAGAACAAAATGAATTAAAATGAAATCTGTTATGCACAATCAAATGAATAATATCTACAGGTCAGTCTGGTTCACTGTGTTCAACTTTTTCTAAACTGTAATTTACATTGAAAGCTTCTGATGACTTTCAGTTGGCCACAATCATGTTACTTTTATGTGGATACATCTTGATATGTACAACACCAATTTATCAAAATAGGTAATTGTGACCTAAAATTTCAAGCTTCCCCGACTTTGATTAAGTCTTTTGTGTACCAGTTTCTTAAATACTATCGCTTAGGGAGACAAGCAACTTATTTCATGTGCAATAAAGTTCACTTGTGGTATGGTTCTATGAACATGAACAAGGCAGAGATTTTTAAAACCAAACTGCAAACTCGTGTAAAGTGAAAGGATGAGTCCATTTCAGAATTGGCGCAGTTTATTAAAACTTTGACTCCACTTTAGCAAGGGATCATTTTATAGATGCACTTCCTGAATCTGATAAGCATCTGATGATTCGTGAAGCACATGTGTTGAGAAATTGGAATTTATAGATTACGTATGGTCTCATGGTGCAATGAAACCACAGTTCTTTGCATCGAATCTTTGCCAAATTTTTTTAATTTCCTGAAATTAGAACAAGCGATATTTGATATATAGTTTCTAGTGCATCAATGCTTTAGATGGATCAACAGTACATAGCGATCGATAAAATGATTGTTCTTGGTGTCACGTGTAGCGGCCGATAGACAGTGCACTTCGCTAGCTCATAGAAGGCAAATATCGTTAGGGACAATAGATTTTCAGATAGGGATTTTATTTAATATAAATATATATTTACCTGCATGCATCTTCCGTCACAAACATATAGGATTAACGTTGATATTGCCAATAGCAGATCGACTTAACTCCCATTGTAAACAATGTCCATCATGCTGTATCTGTAAGTGTGGTCTACCCTCTTTTCTGATTGGTCAATATTGTGTGTGATGTAAGTCATGTGACTTGAGAAGTTTTAGCCCGCGTACTTTGGTTGTAGACAAAATAATCTCGTAGATGAATTATCCTCTTTCATTTGATTTAATACTGAAGTATGGAAATAATATATTTTATGATGTGACATTGTATTTTGTGAAATAAAGATATATGTGTCTTTCTTTTGTGCATATGACATGTGTTTCTCATACATTGGAAAACTGAAGTTTTATCAGTATAGAGTCAGCGGCTATTTTGCTTACAAACGCTACTATAAAAGCTGCTGAACGCCACCCTGTAGTCGTCTGCACTCTGTAAAGGTAAGAAGTCAATAGGGGTCTCGAATGGAGATTTCCCTTTTTGGTGTTCTAAAATGGCTGCCTATAGCCATATTCAATAGTAGAGGTAGTTGAGGAACAAATTGTTCCTCATTATTAGATGCAAATTATTTTAAAACATAATGTAGGAATTTTTTAGTACGGAATTTTTAAGAAAAAAACTCTGGAGTCTTTGGGTGTAAAAATCGCGCAGTTTTAGGCAAGATGGCAACCTCCAGAATGAATTTTGGCCCGATTTATTTACAAATAATTTTTGGAATTCAAGCCACTCATTCTCACTTTTAATTTATTCTATTTAGTATTTTTCTTACCTTTATGCTTGATCTGAATAGTGAATAATAATTAATAATAGATTTTGAAATAGCGTATCTTCGCTTTTAAGTAGAAACTGTTCAGAACTCTAAATAACTCACTATACTGATGAATAGCAGCCTTTTATATATTTCCATTGCAGAATTGCAATTTATACTGTCCACACTGCTGAATAGCAGTTCCTACTGCATTGCTGAAAAGTAGTTTTTCGTTTTACTTCGGCAAGCATATAATTGCATGTTATCATATATTCAAGGAATATATTTATTGCCACTAACTGTAAGAAATAATGAAAGTAACGTTCGAATTTTTATTTGAGTAACTTTGATTACTGTGAATAAATTATACTCTTGAACTTTTAAGAGTCATACTTGGACTTTTAAGAGTCATACTTGGACTTTTAAGAGTCATACTTGGACTTTTAAGAGTCATACTTGGACTTTCATGCAGCATATGATTTTTCAAATAGTTTCCAATACCGTCATTTGAATAGTTCGAGACTAATAAAAGTTTTCAGGTATGCATTGAAAATATCCTCTATATATTTGAGATTCACTGCAATGTGAACACATAGTTCTTAGATAACGGTAGGTTGCATTGCATTTACTGAGTGTATGAATGGCGAAATGCTGAATAGCATATATCGCGTTAGAATAGACTACGTTGCTACGTTGCATCCATTATATCTTAATAGGTGAAATGCTGAATAGCATATATCGCATTAGAATAGGTTACGTTGCTGCAGAGCATCCGTTATTTTATGATGGGAGAACGCTGAATAGCATATATATTATTTAAGGTTAGGCTAAGTCGCTGCATAGCGAAATTGTCTAACTCGCCCACGATGTCAATTTTTCCGTACAGATTTCACGTCAGTGACTTTAGTTAATTTATAGTAAGTAACAAGTCACTGTCATACGAATTCTCTCCCTTTTATATTATAGAGAACATTTTTAAGCCTATTATATGTAAAGTTTGGAGCTTCCATGTACATGTATATCCCAAACTTCTGTAACGAGAAAGAGCTGCAAGAATGTCCAGGTTCATGACCTACGACAACTGTGTAAATATTTTTCTTACCATTTGATAAAGTGTAATGATGAAATGGCTTTTACTGTTTTTGTTAGAAGCTAGAATGACATTTTTCTTATTTGTAACAAACTTTTACTTGAACTGCTCAAAAACTAAAGTCGCTGTGTCCAACAAAAGTTTATGTAAACAACCTTTATAATTGATCTAATCAAATAAAGGTGAAATACCTTATTGTTTAGTGTAGAGGTTCTCACAATTGGAAAGATAAAAATTGATGTTAAGTTCATAAATTGGATACACTGCAAAGTGTAGTGTTAAATACTTAATTCGGATTTCACCACATTGCTGTATATCAATCTTTTGATAGATCTAATCCCTGCCGCAAATAACTGAATAGTTATGTGTAGCTTGAAATTATGAATTCACTGCCGAGTAAACCACTTATATGAATATATACAGTCTTATCTAAATTACTCAGTGAAGCTAGATATAATATATTAAATGGAAATTATGAACTTATAACTCGAAATTCATTTTCTGCCATGATGATTTCCTAGAAGCAGATGTATGTTTCTTTGGCAACGCATTTCTATGATTTAACTTAATTATTAATTATAGATATATCGACTCAAACCATTGTTAAACGATAAAGTATAATTTCATTTGGAGAATCTAAATTGCTATATACATATAGATATTGTAAAACTACAAAATAATTAGCAGCATTTTTATTTGTTCTTGACAGGCTATTTAAATAATGCTTCAATCATTTAAAACTAACTTTGAATTTACGTGTTCTGCCCTGTAAGATTTTAACCAATGCTGAGAATTTTCTAAATATTAGCATTAATTTTCATCGTTCTCTCTGATTGGATTTAAAATGTCAAAGGTTTTTCCCAATGGTTAAGCATTATCTGATAATGACTGATAATCGTCCCGAAATATTGAATTGATGGTAATTTAGTATTAAGATTTAGCATAGGAATGTTGTATTGATCATTGCAATTGTTTGACATTCAAAATTATTTAGGATGTGAATTGAATTTTTGTGCTTTTAATGTAGATATGGAAAGATATACACTGTAACATGATAAAGTCTGTCACATGTAAATGTTATGTTAATTTACTCAAGGAACTGTTTTGGTACTGTTTTGTGAAAGTTTTGAATTATTTTTAACATTTAATAAAAATTTGGTGCTGAGTAATCATTTTCCACTTCTTAATTGAACCCTGATTATAACAAGCTTCCAATCAAACAGTGTAGGGTTTTGGTGATGAGGAAACTAGCCTTTAGTTACGTTACTCTGTGAAGATGTGATGACTCTACATACCTTATATGGAGATGTAATGAAAGTACCATATGACCTTGTGTACTTTGGTCAGCTTGTGAATTATAAGAGAATGCTTTAACTTGGATTTTAAAGGTATTTTATAATTCTGTTTGGCAAGAGTTTCTTCAATGCCAAAAACCTGAATATTTGTGATTTACTCCTTGATAAAGGAAAGGGAGTAATCAGTGTCAAAAACATATATCGAATGAATAATAACCACTCGCCTTCTGATAGCTGTTTGGTGGGATGCATCAAGATGATGTAGAGCCCCTAACTTCTGTCGGATTGAGCAAGATATATATTGATGACCGAAATGATATGTTGATGCAGGGGATTGACATAAGGTATTACTGAGGTTAGAGTAGTGATCCAATGAGTGTAGGCCTAGCTAGGAGTCTAGAACCTATAGGGTCAAGGACAATTGCTACGAGCTAAGAAGTGATCTCATAAGTAGGTCTGGTTATGGTTCCAGAGCTTATTTGCGATCGATTGGCATGAGCTCAGATAGTCTGATCTGACGAGTCGGTCCGATAGGTCAGAGCCTAAAGGATCAAGGGCAAATGTTTTAGGTACAGATTGTGACCCTGTGAGAAGGTCCGGTCGGTAATCCGGAACCTTTGGGTCATTAACGACTGTCATGCGGTTAGTTAGAGTGATCCAATGCAATAGGTCCATGAAAGGTGCTGGAGCCTAGGGATCACAGGCGAAAGGTGGAAGCTTAGATAGATTAGCCTAGAGGTTATTAACATATTGCAATTGCGATCAGAGACAATTAGATTACATCATGTCAGATAAATAATGGTGTTCAACTGGCACAAGATTTTCCCACAAAAATCTCGTACACATTTCCATTCAGGTGGTGTCAGAAAAATGAAAACAAATACAAAACAGACAATTCATCTCATTTCATATCATCTTTCTTCCTTCCTTTCTCTTTTCTCCCATTCTTCTTCTTTCATCCCTGTTAGTTAATCTCCCTCCCTTTCTTCCTGTCTTTCTTTCTTTCTTCATTCATTCCTTCATTCAGACATGTGTTTCTTTCTTATAATTCGCATGTCACTACATCATATCAAGTTTCATTATATCATCGTAACACTTTATCACATGAGATGTGCAATCCCTTTCCGTTTTCACAACAATGGTGTCTGATGTGGGATCCCGTTCCGTTTTCACAACACATGCTAGGGATATTGGTGATGCAGAAATCTCGGATACTCAGAAGCTTTTCGGATATCAGACCATCAGAAAGTACAGCGTGTCCACTCTGTTGACTTTGTTGGTCCTGAAAGTGGCTTGTCAACCTCAAGTATGGTGGAAAACCACACAACTGGTAAAGCTCTGCAAACCGTGGTAGATGATCTGCATCAGGAGATTAAGTCTATGACTACCCACCTTAAGGGTGTCATTGAGTCAAAACCCACGAGCTCCTCTACATCTGAGCCTGAAAAATCAAATGACAAGCATCAGACTTGGCAGAACAATGAAAATAACAGCAACAGACACAATCAAAATAAATCATAAAGAAAGAATAACAAAGGTTACAGTGCATGGAAGGGCATTTCCTATAAGCACAATACAAATTACAACAAGAATAAGGTTAGTACTTTAGAAAAGTACCAATAGAGGACGCAAGAATAATGGCATGTAACAAAGTTGTAACTGAGGTTAATATGCATAAGATGTGTGAAAAGGAAGGATTTTAGTTTGTTTGTTGCATAGAATTTTTTGTTGCATGGTTTGTTTTGAAATGTATTTTTGAACTAATTATTTTGTATATGAAGTGATAGTGCTGTATGGTATAGGACAGAAACGTCATATTTGGTAGCACATATGAGAAACTTTTATACTCTCATAAAGAAGAGTATGATAGAAGCAGAAGTAAATGGAAAAATGTTACAAAAGGGATATATAACTATTACCTACTTTGCCTTAAAAGTTTATACATATTCATAAGGAACACTGTGATAAAATAAAGCTGAACGGAAGAACTAAACATATGTACATAAGCATAAATAATAATAGGAGGCAAATATGAAATATAAGTATGTCTATTAATTATGAAAAATATAACTGAATAGTAGGGCATGTTGATTCTGACATCAGATTTCACAATTTTCGCAATATTCAATACTAAATGAGTTTTGGTTGTTAAATGTTTAAAAGTCATGGTTCATCAACTAAATATAATAGGCCTAGATGTTAGTACTGTTATGTTATTAATAACAATGCTTATTTCAGTAGCAGTAATACCAAAGAAACACTTAAGATGCTTTATAATACTGTGCTAACATCCAATGTTTTTTATTTGATAACTTGTATAAAGAAATAAGTTGGACAAACCCGTCAGCAAGTATCTCAACGCATGAACAAACATAGATTTTACACAAGTAACTTTATTGATCCATCTATTAATCTCATTTCCTTAACATACAAAATTTTCATTTAAGGTAATTGATATTGTTAATTTGAAAAATGGAACGTCTGTTAAAAGAAACATATTAGAATCACCATCTGGATATTATATATCCAATAGGTTTAAATTCTAAGATTATATATGAACTTGATTGATAAATTTATTGTATTTGGTCACTTCTATTGTTATTAGAGTGGGTCAGAAACACATTCTCAATACATGTAGTTTGTTTGGTAGGGCTGAACCTGCTTTTAAATATTTTGCCTACAATGTTTTTGGGCATTTCTAATTCTGAACAGTAACCTATATAAGAAACAAAACCACTTTATTTGGTGTGTCAGAAACACGTTCAAAATCTGGATTAGTTGGGATGACCCTGCTTTAAAATATTATGCTTACAAGGATTTTGGTCATTTCTATTTCTCAGTGGCAAGTTTTTTTTATACATACAGCAGCTTGGTCCTTTCTTTTTCCTTACTGCTGTATATATAATGAAAACTGCCTAACCATTAACAATGGAAGTGAAATTTTTTATAATTTTCAGGGCTGAGCAAATCCCATAGCCCGACGTCCCAGACTAGTAATTTTTGAAGTCGGGCAAGTAAAATTTTCCAAGTTGCTAGTCTGGGACAAGTGCTTTTTGCCTATTTTAAAAAAAGTCAGGCAAGTGCCTATTTGCATGCCATAATCACTTTATCTACTTGTATCTGGCCGTTCATGCCCTCCAGGTGTACTAATGCTTGATTCTACCCCTCTCCATGTATTTATTTACATCCAGTATCACACCTAATGGTGGTCACTGATAATTCTTGCATATGTGCATGTTACATTACCGCTTTACTGCATATTGGGATATGAGACTAAATTATTGGCCAATCAAAACAGGTGAGACAAAACAAAGCCAGTATGATTAATTAGCAGTGTTTTAAATGGCTTCCTTAACCCAGATCTGCACTAACCACTCACCCTGTGATTTTAATCCAGTGAATCAATCCAATTAAATTAAATTAATGAAAGTCACTTTACCAACATTAGTGTCGGTTCCCTTTATGGACTGATTAAATGGCAGTGATGATTCTTTAATTTTAATTGATTACACAGATGATTAACTTCCACATCCGATATTATGTTTGAAGCGAAACAATTGCACTATTTATGGTGCTATCTCTGTTTATATTGATAGGACAAAATGTATGTTATGATCACTTTATAAGTAGTTGTCAAGCAAGATGATATTTACTACTTGGATAAAATGAGTTTACTAAATTATTTTTTCAAGGAAGTTAATAAGGAAGAGTCGGAGAAGGAAAATGTATGTGAAAGTGGAGGGGTAAAACATAAGACTGCCACTGAGCGTGATGTACAATATTTTGTTTGTTCTTTCTATGGATTAAAGTGCAAACATCTTGTCAAATCTTAACACGTGATCTCAATTTGGGACAAGTGAAAATGTAGCAGGACAAGTGCATTTTCTGAAACCAATTTTCCTGGACAAGTGGATGGAAGAAAAAAATTTGCTCAGCCCAGATTTTGTAAGTACATGTATCTTATTGGAAAGATGGGTGGAAAAACTAAGTTTTGATTCATACCTTGATATACATGTACTAAAGTATGTGGAGGTGTGTACTTTTTACTAATATTAATGGTTGGCTAGTTAGCTTTCTTTCCTTTAGCTTAGTTCACACTTTTCTATCTCCATCTATATTTTATGCACTTGATATTAAATATGTGATTATGTTTAAATTTATACAAAAAATAATAATAATTTCTGACCAAAAGTGAAAAAGTGAAAAAGGCTAGTCAAAGTCTGCATTTCGCATATTTAAAGTTCATATATATTCAAAATTTAAAAGAAATGCCAAATAATTGTGCTAAATTAAAGTAAATGAACATGTGATGTGATGTATCTGTTCTGTTTGGGGAATAGCGTGCACATTTATTATTAAGTAAGATTCAATGATTTTTTTTAAAAAAGTCATGGGGTGCTACTGCCTAGGAACATACAACTATCACACCTTGGTTCATTTGCATGGTTTTATTTTTACATTTAAAACAATAACAGTACTTGATATTTGTACTTCATTTCATGCTTACAGTTGAAACTTTACTATGTTCATGTTGATTCCATATTACCAAAGTATTCTAATTTATTTTTGGAAATGCTCGAGTTATGAAATGTGGTTTTATGCATTTAAATATAAATAAAATATAATACTTGCCTACTATTTATGATCTTGAACTGAAGTTTAATTTTTATATAATCCCTTGTATCATCATTCTGTAAATTGGACCACTTGTACATTCATTGAACATATTTATGTAAAACATGGTGAATTGTACATTAAGTTGAAATGAAATGGATGGATATCTTGAAATATTGCATCGGTTAATCAAGGCTCAGGTTTCTCATAATTTTGTGCATTCACTGTATACATTGTGTCAACAAGATTTCTTTCCTATGAAAATGAGATCCAGAAAGCAATATTGCTCATTCTTGTTTGAAGTGTAGTAATTTTGCAGAATATTTACCACATAATTTCATCTGTATAATAGTTATGTATTACCTGTAGCTGACAATTATTTGGTTTTACATGGCTTAGTTATGAATCTCAATAACTCATGAAGAGGTTAGCCTCGAGCAACCACTTTTCGTTCATTTAACGTGAATTTTAACGCGTTCGTTATAATATTGTGATAATCTATTCAAATAAACCATAAAAAGTGTTCAACTACATCTACTTCATTTAATCAGCGTGAAAATTTTATTGATATTCAAGTACATTAGTTCATAATTACAGTTTTTCCAAGTGTGTGTCATTTTGCTTATTTCCGGAAGTGGTGTCCATGGTTCGTGACGCAAACTAAGAAGTCACGTGGCATATGACTGGAATGTGCCAGTTAGGTCAATGTATGGATACTATTAGTTCATAGCGTCTCCATGTTTTGAAATGAAAAAAATAAAATTTAAATATGAAAATAAATCCGTTAATTCTATATGCAGTTTGTGCACTTACACTACTGCTTGCTTGTTCTTTACCATATAAATACATGACTCAATAGACTGAGAGAGAGACAGACAGACAGACAGGGAGACAGAGGGAGAGAGAAATTTAAATAGACACTGGTGAATAGATACACATTTTATTATAATAGATTCAATGTCTTTTGATGTAGAATATATGTTTATTATGAAATAATACTGAAATGAAAAAGTCCTAAGTGAATATTACATTTCAAGTGTAAATTTTTCTTACGTTGTATAAGAACTCTACATGATTACAACCAAAAATTCCCAAAGTGGGTTATCCTGTTCAAAATATATGAACAAAGCTAACATGTGATCGACAGTGCTATCTTTAGCATATAATAGAAAATTCAAGGCCAAAATGTGTGACACAAAAAAGGCATTAGTGAAAATATAGATTTTCATTATGATTTTTTGTAAAATTACATGAAATTACCTGTTTAAATCTCATTTTGTCTGATTTTACTGTTTAATTCATTCCGGTCACTCTTCAAGAATGCTGGTCACACAGTTGATGACATCATTACCCCAAAACAAGCACGTTAGATCGCGAGAAACATGGTGCACGATTGAAGAAGGCAAACGACATATGGTAGTTTGACGATATTTGATTACTGAATTTCATAAAACCAAATGATTTTGCAAATACTCCATTATGCAAAAAAGCATAAGATTTAATATTATACTCACCATCCTTCTTTGGAAACCAAACATTGTCTAGGGTTGGGACAGTGTTATATCGGTATGGTTCATCTGAATTATTTGTTGTTCACCGTGTCCTTTTTAGCATGTTAACAGCATTGCATTTCTAGTTCACTGCATCATCGTAACATATATTTTTGTTCATAAAGTGTGCTATATTGTACCATTATGAATGATAGCATTTGTTATACACAATTTTTACACTTAAATGTCCCAATGTTGATTCACAAATAAATAGACTTGTTTCTGCAGACGTGATTTGAATGTTCATTCATGTGGAGCACGTGTATTGCCGCCACGATGTGGTTTCCGCCGATGCTCTAAGAGACGTATTTTGACTGATTGCACATTTGTATCACATGGCTTGCCTACTTAAATCTTAAATGTATGACATCTTGTGTAGTTAGCATATTATTCGTTGTCATTTGTGTGGAAATCTTATGTATGGGTCTAATTCTATATTGACTGTCTCTGGTTTCGGGTCCTCGTATTTGGCCTCAGACCACTATTAATTTTCCTTTATAGTCTCTAAATTTGTTTGTCAGTACTGAACTTTCCACTGTGTCCAAATCCTAATAAATCATATGTTGCTGTAAAGTATCTTCAAAGATGAACTCACACTGAAGTTCTTGTCATAGGTTAACTGGCATTCCTCTGAGAGGCTGGACAGTAAACAAAGCAACGTGCAATGAATCACAGATTTCACTTCTGGATCAGCACCAATGCCTCATTACTCACTGTGCACTGTCGCCAAAATACACACAGACAACCACACTATAATGCTCATATTCTAAACAATAACCAATTTCCTTTAAATCAATACTAAGGATGCCTAAATCTAATGCATACATCACCACCAAAATGAGAGAGGAAAAAATGATCTAAAAGTAGACTTGGACTACATTCTTGGGTACTGAATCGGAAATATTATTTGTGACCTGATTCCTATCATGGTCAGAAATTTTCACCTGAATGGAAAAAAACTAAAATAAATGTGTCTGAAATACTGCTGCAAAGTTTCAATGAATTTGATGCATGCATATACATTTTATCTGATACCACTGTATTGAAAACACTATGAAATTCAAAATGGACGACTGTCGACAATGCACAAAACTTTAAGTTGAATGGTGAATTTATTCATTAAGATAAAAACTTGAAATAAACTGTAATTAGTTTTTAGTCCTCATACAAATCGGGAAATTACTACAAATTAAACCTGGCTGTTAAACTCTCCTAGGAGAGACAATTTTAAAATATGATACATGTTTTGATTTAAAAATTTGAATTTAAATAACATTTTCATGAAAATTTAAAAACTCAAGTTGACAAATTTTGTTCTTTTGCAACAGGTCTCCATTCCTTTATCACAAACATCAATGGTTTTCCTTATCAGGTGTGAAGTAATTAAACCAGAGCCTGTCAATATTAGGTAGCACCTTCAATCTGGTAGCATCTGAATACGCTAGTTAGGGGGAGTAACTAAGGTAGTGATGTCATTTTCAACCCTGAAGGGTAGATGTTAGGCTTCCAATAATATTGAAGATTTGGTGGAGTTCTATAATAGCAGGGCAGCACACCTTTTCCTAGTTATATAAGAGGGAGAGAGGATAATTCTTGTACTTTTACATGCAGTTATTTTAACTGAAACCATGAAAGGGTACACTAAGAAGAAGAAAACTTTTTTTAAACCAGGAAATATTTCACATAACAAAGGTGTCAGATTTCTGACTGATGATACTCTACCAAGTTCCAGTGCTGCATCTGCTCAAGTGACCAGAAGAATGGATGCAGAGAAGTTCTCTCTCATGGCAGTGATGAAGCCAACAGGTGGGGGTCTACAGTCAGTTGTGGCACCAGACTGTAATGGCACACCTGGGTCTGCTAGAATTCTATGGCCATCATCCAAAGCAAGACTGACCCTGAAAGAGACAGCAGTGAATCAGCATGAGGGGACACGTATGATCTGTATGAATAAAAATGTTGAAATGTGGAATTATATCATCCATCGTAATGGCAATCAAGACAACAGAGGTGAGAGTCCTGATCTCAAACAGTGCAGTTCTGCAACTTTTAGTGAAAAATATGTTTCTGGGAATAAGAGCAAGAGAAGGAAAAAAGCTTAAGCAGACAATTCTCAGTCAAGATATTAAAGCCTGCTGCAGTTTTGATCTTCAAACAAATGATGGAAGACACTGGTGGTGATGTTAGAATTATCCAATGTCAACTTCCCCAAGTATTGGATGCCGCTCTGCAGTGTTATTCTGGGGACTGCAACAAATGTCAGCATTATTCTAAGGTTTGCGGGGGAGGAAGTACTAACAGTTGGTGGATATGATTTGCATATCTGGGACTTCATCAAGTAACTCATGTAAACATGACAGAAAGTGATAAGAATATTCTCCTGGAAGTGCTGAAAATGAAACTTTCCTGTGATGTTGTACAAAGATTGCAACTTAATACAAACACGCAGAAATGTGAGGCTTTGAACAGAGCAATCAGTGTTTCCATACCTAAAAATGTTAATTATTCAAGAAACTTTGAGGCAAGAGTGCATTCAACAATACACAGACTCAATAACAGACTTGGATCTTCTCTGAAAACAAAAAACACTTGGGGGGTATACTTTCACCAAGTACTCTTAGATCACTGGATCAAATGGATAAAACACTGTACTTACCATCATTTGTATCAAAAGTATCCAGAAAACAGGAAATGTGTACTGGAAAGACAGGGATATATAATACAGGCTCATCTGAGGTACAGAACTCAGCCCGGCAATAGGAAGTCTGACTGCACAGTCATTCCAAGGGCGATCACTTCCATGCACATATTCACCAGGAACCAAAGACACTACAGACAGAAAAGATGATCTTAGTCCATGTACAAAAGGATACTGCCCAAAAGACACAATGAAAAACACATAATACAGAAAAGAAAACTGTCATGGGGAAATCCGTAGGTAACACAATGCATGTTATGTGCAGTTGTGTTACCTGCTACCACCTGATGAGACCTATGGAGAGGTTGAAACAGTTTTCTCAGAATATCAAGACTTAAATAAAGAAATAAATAAACAAACATTTTAACATATTCTAAAATAACATGAACTGACTGACTGAGTGTCTGATCGATTGAATGAATTAATGAATGAATGAATGAATGTAGCATTGAATGAATGAATGAAATAGTGTATGTATGATACCAGCATAGTCAAATAAAATAAAGACCGGTCTCTCTTTCTTTCTTCTATCCTCCTTACTAAACACAAACAATCATCAATGCATAAATCAATTCATCAATCAATCAATCAATAAACTAATCCCATTTTATCCATGCAACCAGCAAGCCAGCCATGTCATGCTAATGTACATTTCTCTATGGATGTAGGTGGGTGGGTGTGCAGGGCATATCATTATACCTGTATTTATTCCATATCACAATTTCAACTGTAGCAGTTTGGAAATTCACCATGTCCAAAACAATTCCCATATCCTATGCAGTACTGCCTATTTGTTGTTGATATGATGGGGTTCCAGGCTGAGGTGATCCGCATTCACACACAAACTATTGTGGCATAAATGCGATGCATTTAACTCTTTTGGAATGTTTACACTTCTCATCTTTATCATGAATGCCAGTCTATGGACATGTTTCTTTTTCCAAATGTTAGTCTCAGGGTCCCTATATGACAATAGCCCATATAACCTATTTGATGTTACATTGCCTGTCCAGAGTATGCAAGTACTGTTAGGTGCTGGCACAGAATTGAACAAGATTTTCTCTGACAGAATTTCAAAAATATCCACCTTTGTAACTTGTACAAGATGTAGAAATACATACATGGTGATAATAATGAGTATCAACCCCATAGGCTCTATACATGTGCATTTTTTTTACAAAATTTTTTAAATTTTAATTTTATTTTAAAAATTAATTTAAATTTTTAAAATATTAAAAAAATTTCATTTTTAATTTCATCGTTTTTTTTAAAAAGTCAATATACACAAAATGTCCAAATTTCATGCATCTACCTTGAATAATAAACTCAGGATAACAATTTAAACTTTTAAAACCTGACAGGCCTCAGACCACAATTAATTTTCCTATATAGTCTCTACATTTGTTTTTCAGTATTGAACATTCCATTGTGTCCAGATCCTAATAAATCATATCCTGATGTAAAGTATCTTCAAAGATGAACTCACGGTGAAGTTCTTGTCATAGGTTAACTGGCATTCTTCTGCAAGGCTGGACTGTTAACAAAGCAACATGCAATGGGTGACATATTTCACTTCTGGAAATGCACCAATGACTCATTTCACACAGACAACAACACCATAATCCTCATATTCTAAACAATAAACAATTTCCTTTAAATCAGTACTAAGAATGCCTAAATCTAATGCATACATCACCACCAAAATGAGAAGGGGTGAAACAAGTCATCGATATATCGATTCTTTTGCCATATCGATACACGTATAGATACAAGAGGTGAAGAATCGATACCAAACGATACTTACCCGTTAGAAGTTATTTTAATCTTAAGCAGTCATGAATAATTATTAGTCATTTTGCCTTTTTATTCTTTAAACTGAGAATTTATCTGAGACGGCTGTCACAGGCACAGGCACTAATATTTGTCAGTAAAAAAGAAAAGAAAACTGTTGAAAACACCCACTCACCTTCTGCAAATTAACACAAGGTTACATGTTCGAAATGTGTCCCCCCCCCTTTCGCCGATTACATGCTAATTATTGTATCCCATCAGCATGTTCAGCCACCGATAATATATATCAACGTAAAGGAGACTTTCCAAATTTGTTCCCCATGTATGATTAAAGTACTTTACTGATCATTTAATAAATACTTTTACGCCAATTTTCTCTGTTGCTTCATATCTTGTCTATATGGATCGAATTTAAAGGCTACACTTCCTGTGTGTCACTCAGTGAAATATGTTACATTAAATTCTGATTGGTGGTTATTGTTTGTTGCAGTTCAGTGTAAACAACAAGCACCATTCAGAACTGACTGCAGTTTATTCACTGCGTGACACACTGGAAGTATTGGCATCCAAACACTATCCAGGTAGATACAAAGCAACAGAGAAACTTTGTTCAAAATGGTTATTAAATGATCTGTAAATTACTAAAGTCGTACATGGAGAACAAGCTTGGAATGTTTCCTTTTAGCTTGATATAGGTAATCAGTGACTAAATGTGCCAACAGGATAAAATAAAATTAGCACAGAATCAGCAAGGAGGCAGATTTCAAACTCTGCAGATTTGTCATCTTGTGTTAATTTGTTAATTTTGTATAGAAGGGGAGTGGGCATTGTCAATAGTCTTCCTTTTCACTGACGGAAAAGAGTGCCTGCGGCCAAGGCAGTTGTTTTACATCTGCTGGAAGTATAATGTGATAGAATTTGGTTGTTAGTAATCTCCAATCCCACACCTGGACTTGCTCTAGATAAGATTTTACTTGCAGATGGAAATTGCACTATTTCTTCTGTGTTGAAGATAACACTGTCATGTCTTTCAAATTTAAGTGAAGACATGAAATTGATAATAAGATGTTTTAAAAGCATTCATGCAGTGCAAAATAAAAAGGGGTGTGGTTACCAAGATGAGTCCTGGATCCGATCAAATGGAGTAGCCTCAAATTGCCTAAATGAGTGAATTAAAATCACTAACAACTAATATGTAGTCTGTTTAGATGTACTTTTTTTTATCTTGTCAAGAATGAAAATGGCATATGGACAGATGCTAAATATATGTATGTCTGTAATCTGAATGCTAGAAATACAACCAATATGTCAACACATATAAAACAGCACAACCCTACCACTAACAGACCTTCCAAAGATGAAACGACCATCAAGTTGATATGTGTATCGATAATGTATCGTATCGTAGGCCGTGTATTGTGAATCATATCGATACGTGGCACAGGTGTATCGTTTCACCCCTAAAAATGAGAGAGGAAAAAATACTCTAAAAATAGACTCGGACTTCGGGTATCCTTGCTTCCAACAATATCGGAGTATTCTGAGTTTTCTGTATTTTTTCTTCATAGTGCCACCTATCATGTGCTTATCTTATATACACTGGATGACCATAAGTTACTTGTTCTGCATCACAATTTGAGTTCGGGAAAATGTCGAGATTGTTGGCAAGTACACTTTTTTAAAATTGCTCCCATGAATATTACTGCTTTCCAAACATGGCCGTACCCCATGTTCTGAAATAAAGTCTATATCTTCTTAAAATCTATATCACCATAAACAATCTGTTAATCAGTTTGTCATCTGATAATGTCCAATGATATCATGCAAGAGTCAGATCACATGATTACCATATTTGTTAAGAAGCAAGAGGTCGAATCTATGGTAGCATATAAGAGTCAAAATGTGAAGTATGGTAATGTCGTTGTTTGCCGTAAGTTCTGATGGCTTTTGCAATTGAGAGCTTTTGACCTTAAAACATGTTTCACTTTATCTCTTAGGGCATTATATGTGCATTTAAAACATTTATCAGTTGTATACTTTTGGTTTAAAATAAAACCATTTCATATGCATTATGACTTTATGAAATGATTGAAATAACATAACGTGCATTTTCAAATACAACTGAGTTAATTTAAACACTGTAAATACATCAGTTAGCTGTTGGTTAGTAAATACATCAGTTAACTGTTGGTTAGTAAATACATCAGTTAGCTGTTGGTTAGTAAATACATCAGTTAGCTGTTGGTTAGTAAATACATCAGTTAGCTGTTGGTTAGTAAATACATCAGTTAGCTGTTGGTTAGTAAATACATCAGTTAGCTGTTGGTTAGTAAATACATCAGTTAGCTGTTGGTTAGTAAATACATCAGTTAGCTGTTGGTTAGTAAATACATCAGTTAGCTGTTGGTTAGTAAATACATCAGTTAGCTGTTGGTTAGTAAATACATCAGTTAGCTGTTGGTTAGTAAATACATCAGTTAGCTGTTGGTTAGTAAATACATCAGTTAGCTGTTGGTTAGTAAATACATCAGTTAGCTGTTGGTTAGTAAATACATCAGTTAGCTGTTGGTTAGTAAATACATCAGTTAGCTGTTAGTTAGTAAATACATCAGTTAGCTGTTAGTTAGTAAATACATCAGTTAGCTGTTGGTTTGTTTAATTTAACATATTTCCTCGCCTTCCAGGTGCATTTCAAGTTGATTACACTTAGTGCAACATATACATCCAATTGCCAACTTTTTGACAAGTATATGCCATTGTACAGATATTTTTTCGGTATTACCGCGATATCAGAATAACTCCCCTTGCATAATATGGATTCTACATGGTGTCTGTCTATCGATCGTTTCCCACAATCATCTGATGTAAACTGGAAATTAAATGCATTTTAATAATGAGCAAAGAACAACAATGAGACATATATAATATCTTTATGTACTTATTTGCCGGTCGCTTATTTTAAGACCTGCGATACCATAGCACTCCGAGTTACTGAACCGGAAGTATTAAATGTGACCAGATTCCAGCACAATGGCGGACCCATTGATTCGAAATAAAAATCATTCACCGTGACCAATGTCTCACACGTTGATTACTGATTCAGTAGGATAAAATTGAAAAAGTAAGTACACTGAAACATTTTTTGGTATGTTTTCTTCGTATCACAGTAATAGGATGTACCGGTCTACATTTATAGTCGTTTCTCATATACTTGTGGGTTCCATAATCTCGCAGTAAATGATATTTCCGTAATAAATACAATGGTGCGACACCTTTCTGTTGTTTATCCCAGTAACAGTAGAACAAGGAAGTTATCGAAGAGTTTGAACACCAAATATCAAAGAAATGTTTTGTTTTGTCGTACGTTCGGAAGAAAAAATGAAAGGATTTAAAAAAACTATGAAAATTAAATCCACCTGTATACCCTCCTTCACCGCTACACCCCTACCAAACACAAAAACAGTAAATTTTTCCTGTTAACAGGAAATGGTCGTCTGCTTCTCAATGAATGTTTCTGATGTATCAGAATCACATGACAGCTTACCGCATCGCTCTGTAAGGTGAACAAAAGTATGATAGAAAATAAGGACCATAACTCAACTGAATGCTGCACACTTCTTTAAAGCATTAAAAATGTTACTTTCAGTCTCTGTTGCTTTTATTTTTAAAATAAAAAATAGTAATATTTCATTATTATGGCATATTATATATGTTTTCATATCTGATAAAGTGAAAATATTGCATAATTATGAAATTTGTCTATTATTTAAGTATCAAACTAACAAGGATAAAATTTTGTGACAGTATGATCAGAATTGACTTTAGAAACATGAAACATTCGAAGTTATACTGAACTGACCACCCTCCACCAACCCTAGCAAATAATATATCATGTCAATGACTTGAGTATTGTGGATACTTTTTTTGACTTTTCATTCGGGCTATTACCCTTTTGAGCCACCTTAGAGACGAATATTCATTTACCGCGACATTATGGTAACCTCCCTTTTAAAAATGATGGCTGTCACCTGGCGTGTTCATATGCGAAAAATGAACTCTAATCTTTTACGGCACTAAGAATATATTTGTGCCAAATTGGAAACAGATGTTAAAGAATAAAACAGCAACAGAATTATAGTCAGGTGAGTCTTTTTTAAAAATTTATAATAGTTCAATTTGTTACTACCGCGAGATTACGGAACGCCGGTATACAGAAAACATTTCAGAACATGCATCATACTTGTGCAGCTAAACCCATGTGTGGCAATCAGATTGATAACGATGTACTGTACAGACAACCTTAAATTATATTTTTGGAAGGAATACGAAAGATACGAGGAACAGACTATCCAAACTTGTGAGCTGATTCCATTGAAGTTCGCCTGTGTCCACCTCATCCGAAGATTTTAGTCTGGTTCCCTGCTTCATAGGTTCCCTGCGTTGTGCTCCGCTATATAGCGGAGCACAACGCAGGGAGCCTATGAAGCAGGGAACCAGACTACCGAAGACTTATCCATCGGAACTCCTCTGTGAACTTGGGTTAGTAGACTGGTCCCTTATCGTACTTTTAACTAAAGTCAAGCTTAGGGTTAGGGTAACATATGTGTGGTAGCTGCGTATAGGCCGGGACGCAGGCTACATCATTCGCAATGTCGAGGTACATCTCGGCATAGGTGGCGCTCTACAGATATTACGTACTTCTGGGAGAGTGACAGGTGTAAGGTAAAGTTGTTTGCACTTTCAACATGCACAACGGAGAGAATGTTGGCATACCTCTATGCAATTTTCATGCACTGTGGCTGAAATTTCTGTACATATTGTATATGTGGAAATTATAGATGATCTAAGCACACAGCTGACCAAAATGGCTGCTCCCATGTGATAAAATAAATCAGCCTGAATTAGTCCAAAGTACACTCATTTTAGCAGTTATTGAAATAGGGAAAACGAATTTTGCCAGAGTATGCAATACCAGCTTCTGAAAGTGCAGTGACTGAATTACAAAATGTATAAAAAGAAAAAAAAAGTTATCAGCTCGTGTTTTTACAATTTACCTTTGAAGACCAGGAAGTGAAAATGACCAAGCAGAGCCAGCATTTTTTTGATAATTGCACGTCTCAAGTAAGGCCAAGCTGTATATTCTATATCCCAAAATACACCAATCACTCATACACCATAATAATGAGAATTCAAAGTTCTTTTAGCAATACCTAAGACATGCAAGGTCTTTTTGAAATAGCCAGGATAACCAGTGAGGAAAACCCTGGAAATTCTTTTTCTTTAAAAATCTAACCCTCTGCAAAATATAAAACTGTAGAGCACCAACATATATTTTTTCGCATAAATAGCCGAGGTGGTCTGAATGCAATAGCCTATCTATCAGAATCTCCTGAGCCTTTTCCATCTCATGGTAGAAGAAAAGAAAACTTGTTTCGGAAAGAAACGACAATATTCCGAATAATGTTTGTGTAGCATCTTAGTCTGCTTCCCTGACCGATCTCCGCCAACTTTCTGTAACGAAGAGAAACGAAGTGAAGAGCAGGTACGGAACTAGACTAAACTTCGAAGTCAATCCTGCAGATCATAGTTTTGTCTCGCATAAATAGCTGATGTGATCCGAATGCCAAACCAGTATTCATACGCTAAATGAAGACTCTAAAAATGATACTAAATATTCAACTACAAACAAGATGAAAATAAAATAATCAATTAAATTAATAGAAATAGCAGTTATAACAGTAAAAACTATGACTAGCCGAATATCCATTCGGCCGTTATTTGCTGTGTGATTCGTGAACTGACAGTTTGTTAGTTATACCATGATAAACTCACCCCACCCCGCCACCCACAAGGATAACAGCAACAACATTAAATTGGGGGATTAAACCATACGTTAAACTCAAAGACTCCAATGTGGGGACGATATGCTTCGATGATCAATGGACAATTTAAAACGTCGACATTTCATTTTAAATTCTTCACATTTAACAAGGTATTTCATTGTAATAACAATTACGTGGCCTTATCGATGTCATTAGTCATATTGTAAAGCAATTACTTTGAGTAATAAAGCTACATGTTATCAGGTATTAGGGACCAATAATTCAATTATGGGGTGGGGATGTGATTTTCTTTATAGCCGGAATATTTATTTATTTATTTTTCTTCTCTCAAGATAATTATTAACTAATATAATGGATATGCTATATCTTTTTGGTTATAAATCAGAGCAAGAATAATTTTTCAAAGCCATTTATTTATTTGTTTAAAAAAATCCTAGCCCCCTCACCCACCCCCATAATATTTAAATGATCGGTCCCTTAGTGATGCGACCATTAGGCAGTAGGGCCTAATACGGGTGAAGTCGCATTTGTCCGTGCATTTGCCAATTATTTTCATGGAAACAATGGTGGCATGATCAGCTCAGCTTTGCAAATGTTAGCTATATTTATCGATCACGTGGCCTATTTGTATTTAAGTCCACTTCAGAAATGTTTACTTTGCACCTCAACTAGCGACTCGGTGAGTATACATGATAATATATTCCTTTATTTTATAATGAGTGGGTGGGTGGGGCTTGGATTTTCTTTCCAATCAGAATAGTTGTTTGTTACGTCTGTCTTAAGATAATTTTGATTTTCAAAATAATATCATGGGTACAATGAGCTCTTTTTCAATACAAATCAGAGCAAGATTATTTTGTAAAGCTATTTTTCAAAATTATCTTAGCCCCCCCCCCCCCGAATGAAAGGATCGGCGCCTAAAGATTTCAATGCAGAGCTGAAATAGCTTGATACTATTTAGAATTTGTGGAACTTCTCTCGAAACAAAAACTGAAGTACTCGTTATTGCATTTAAACAACAAAAAAAAGTTAATAAAAACATGAAAGAATAATTTTAACAAATATAGATGTTTTTTATTTAGCTTTAAGGAGCATTGAATATTTACTATGGGCAGGGTAGTTTCTGCGAATGGCATTGCCTAGAAATTTGACATTTTTCCTTGCACCGTTACCAGAAACATATATAACACAAACTGGCTTTATACAAACTTAAACATTTTACACAAAATTTATTTACCTTTGAAATGTTATCAAATATGACTTGATTAAATGAAAGATGAAGCAATGCACAAAATAGGGTCAACGGAAATATTATCCCCTCCTTCTCAGTTTGAATACGCGTGTTCTTGCGGCAGATAACTCTGCATCATCATCGCCAAGTAATTCGGTTTTGAAAAGTGCCGGAACTTGCGAAATTTGGCGGCAAACTAGCATTATGGCTACCCCCATTGTGCTCCCGTTTAATCACGAACAACCACGAGATGTTATCGAGATCTTTTGATCTGGCGGTCGGCTGTGAATCTTGCATCAAATTTCACAAGTTTGGTGTTTACTTAGCGGCGATGGTCCAGAGGGAATCTTACACATTTCTGCCATTACACTAGTATCATAACATACCATGAGATCAGAGATATCTATATGTCTCTGATGAGACTTATGCATATAACCTACTCATAGTTTTGCACGAATTATGTGGTTTCTTTTGAACTATGGAGAAAAAAAATGTAACAAATTAATTTACTTCAAGATAAATTTATTTGTTGAAAGTAATATAATGGATATAGTTAGTATATATTTTTTTAGCAAAAATCAGAGGAAGAATATTTTTTTCAAGACATTTTGGAGCTTTCTCAGACCCCCCGCCTCCCCCCCATCCCGCCTCAAGTCTTACAATGCAAGACGTCGACCCTGATATTTATGATGGAAAAATATTAGACTAACAGGGTGGACGTCTTACATTATAGGACTCCCCTCCCCCCAGTAAAGTGTGGGTACCAAAGAGCTACAATATGCGAAACTTTGCCTTATGAACTATATGCATAACAATATGTATACATGTATGACAATTAATACAAGAAGTTTTTACTAAACTGCTTTACCTTTCAAATTTATTTCTCAAATTTTAAATATGTAACAAGTCTGAAACAGAAGTTTACAATTTAAAGATAATTTAGATAATTGTGATTTATGGAAAAAGCATTTTGTTACAACAGTCACAAAGTAAATAACATTTGGATGATCAGTTATGAATATTATTTTTTTGTGAAAAATTTCTTATTAGTATTAAAAGTATCCTTCAACCACTGTTCTAAATTGATCCATAATGATGTACTTTTCTGGATTCAAATAAAAAATGTACATGTGACTCCACCTCCAATTTAACACTACTGGCTTTATGTAAAAATACATTTGTGTGCAAGATTTTATTCAATATTTTAAATTGAAAAGTACTTCAGTTTCATATTATCAGTGAATACAAATAATGCTCTATTCCATTTCAAGTTTGAATTTAAAACAAAATAAATTCTTCCTCTTTTTTAAATTCATTCAAATCTATCAGTTGATGGATGAAATATTATTAATAAACATTATAACTTAGGTCTACTACAAATTTCATTTATATTAGAGAATTTTCATCTTTTTGTTTCCAATTAAATCTTTCCAAGTTTGAGGAATTTTCTGTATCACTGACATATAATATAAAAATGTGCCTTTCTATTCATACATAACTTATAATTCGTCTTAAGAGTAGAAGGAACCATCACATGCAACTATATTAATAATATTATGGATGTCTTTTTCATGCCAATCTATTCTTGTACGAAACTATTGTGATGCTAAGATATTTTAAGTGTACTGTATTGGTGAAAATAAAACATTTTAAATTGTAAAAGTTTTTAACTTCTTATTAAATTCTTCCCATTCTTCTAGTACATTTTTCCAAACATTTTTGGTAAGATTTTGTAGCAATAAGTGATTAATATGTAATCCAAAAGTAAATATTTTCTTAAAATCAATCATGATCAGGACACCCATTTATGTGTATGCAGGGCCTATTCTAGAACTGAAAATGGAGGGGGGGGGGGAATAATTCCTTTGAAACTGTGAAACAAAGAATGATAAGAGAAGTTTCTGAATATAAGAAGGATTTAGTAAATAAATTGAGGATATAATGTGCAATTTACTATTCAAATAGTCAGAAAAAGTACTCTGATTTGAATGTTTAGTTCTTTCTTTCAGCTCTAGAAATAGGTGTATAAATTTAGATCTATGGATTTATTTATGGTAATTTTTCCAAACAGAGTAATATTTCTCTTTTTCCAACTATTAAAAGTTGATTCTGTCTTCATTATCTTGGGTAAATTGAAATCTCAGATATCATATACTAGACTTGAACAAAGTACACATAAACTTGGAAGGTACCTGATCTCTATCTAAATTAAAATCATTTGATTTTTATCACGCTCAAATCCAAATTGCCCAGGTTTTTCTACATTCATTTTTGATCATAATATTCAATAGAATTTTTGTAACATAGCTACTGTAGCTCTAATAGATATTTCACTACCATCAGCATAATAGCATACATTATGTTCAGTATTATTAAGAGATTCCTTAATTGTTTTATTGTCTTGTCATTTCATAAAGTACTTTGACACACAAATGCAAATATGCATGGAGAAATTGGATCTCCATGTCAACAACCTTTTATATTAAACTAGTGTATAATCAACAATTACATATGATATCTCACCCAGACACAGCTTTTAGTAGTCACTAGTCACCATTGTAAACATTAATTATATTGCAGAAGATAAGTTCTGACTGAAGTGATCTTGATAACAAAATGATGGCACTTTTTTTAATTAGATATTTTACATTTTTTTCTTTTTACATTTTAAATGTGAGTCTTTTCAAAATTAAAAATTTAAATTTTTAATAGGTATAGTATATCCAGTATTGTGCTGACATATCTTTAAGCCACCTACCTAGATACTGTGACAGAGCATACAAGGTGTAAATCTATATAGAAGAACATTTTTTTCTACAGTATTAAAGTAGAGGTACTATAATGAGCTGATAAAAACCAGATATTAATGTTGTTTTTTGTATGCTTTAAAAAAATCATTGTGCTTAAAATCAGCTCCAGAGGCTGTTGTCATTGTCCATCTTTAAAAGCCAGATTTTCCTGGCTGAAGTGACAAAAAACAGTTAGCCCCTAGTACAAGCATGGTCCATGCATAATTACTATATATACTCACATATAAGCTGGGTCCAAATGCAAACAACACAGACCCTGATCTGCCATCTTATAATGTTATACTGATTAGTCCTTACAAACGGCATAGAGCCAGATATGCCGGCGCATTATGTGCCAGCAGATCTGGGTCTATGCATTTTGCAGTTGGACATATATTGTGAGTATATATGGTACCTTGATTAACCATTACAGAGGAATAACATAAAAATAACATAAAAAGCATGCAGCATATATTCCACTCACCAAATTCCTGTACTTATTCACATCTGAAATAGTTAGCCTGTTGTTGGTAACCAATCACAGTATAAAGTGAATAGTCATTATTAAGGACAGTTGAACAACAAATAAACATGTTTATTCATATTTTCAACTGTACCAGTCGGAAGGGGCTTCTCAGCAGGCTAGGATAGATATGGTTGGAAGAATCTGTTGTCATAAACAAATTTAACCTGTAAAAGTTTGATTCTAGCATGAACAGTGCTTGAGATTGAACCCAAGTTAGCAAATTGTGAAATATGGGTCAAAGTGACCTACTTTTGTGATGAGTGTGTAATACTCAAGATGCAATCCCCTTGCAGAGTTTCATGATTTTTAGGTACAACAGTATGTGCCAGAAAACCTATTTGATCATTAGCTAAACACAAAACTTGACCAAAGTCAATAAAATATGAAATGTAGGTCACAATGACCTTTTGTTGCAAGGTGTGGTACTAATGTGGTGTGGTGCATGCAATCATCTATTTTGATTCCAGCATAAACAGAGCTTGAGAAATAAATTTAAAACACAGAATCAAGTAAAACATGGAATTCTGGTTCAAAGTCACCTTTTGTGATAAGGTTATAGCACTCCTCAAGATGCATCCTCTCACCCAGTTTCATAGTTCCAGGACTATCAGTATTTATACAGTGTGCAACAAACATGAGATAAATGCAAAAATATTACCAAGAATGTGCAATTAATGTACATGTATGTACAAATTTAGTCCCATCCCATGCCCTTGAGGGTCAGTGCTATGACACTCACTCCAAACTGTTGCCCAGGACCTACATGTAGGAACAAAGAATGTTGATATGCAGTGAGGCTGTAGATAAATGTTTTTATTAGTGAAGACACCAATGCTATCACTGATGCCAATGCACAGGGGTAGTACAATAAAAAAAAGTCTGACATATATCCATTTTGCAATGTACATTAATTAGCTCCCTTATGAAATTATTTTAACCACATTAGTATTAAATTCCCAAAGTTAAAGTATCTAAAAGTTTTACCTATAAATTTCCAGGAAATTGTTTAAAAATGCCTTCTCAAAATCTATAGACAAAATATATCTGGCTTTCTTGTTTCATATAAAATATGATATATTATTCTAAGTAATTATCCAGACATAGTTATCACTTTTCTGGTGACAAAGATGTCATTGTCAATGTTAAGATTTTGAGATACATGCAATAATGTTTTCTTTTCTTATTTGTGTGCAGTGGGGATATATGTGTTTAACAGTGCTTGAGATTGAACCCAAGTTAGTGAATTGTGAAATATGGGTCAAAGTGACCTACTTTTGTGATGAGGGTGTAATACTTGAGATGAAGTCCCCTTGCCAAGTTTCATCATTTTTTGGTACACTAGTTGAAAGTAATTTATTGTACATTCTTGTGCTATTTTTAGGTGAGTGTTCACCATATGTTGTTGTTGTTATTGTTGTTGTTGTTACTGATGATGATGATCATGAGAATAACATCAAAAACAATGATAAGGATAACTCATTATTTCATAATTCACAGGAGAGGTTTTTCAATGAATGACACAACATGTCATAAGTGATATTTCTTTGTGTCACATGGTCATTCTTGATGTCACATGGTCACGACATCATTATCTTTTACATGATGTCATAATGATAAGTTCTTAGCATTATGCGGTCAAAATGGCATTTGTACAATTCAAAAGCAAAATTTTCTATTTTTTTTCAAAATTGTGTAATAAAACAATTACAGACCTTTGATTTGATGAATATTAAGTTTTATGAACCTGTAAACCAGTGGTTCCCAAACTTTTTGATCGCGACCATAAATACCATCTTGTACAACCCAAATTGCAGTACCAGTATAGGGTCACGAGGATTTTATTTGGGTCGGGACCCGGGGTTTGGGAACTACTGCTGTAAACCTATCACATTGATCTGTTTCACATCAGTCAGTATGAGGTTTACTTGTTTATAAAACTTCATGATCACCTGAAGAAACATTTAAAATTGTATGTTTTTATTTTGTATTTATGCTCTTCTAATTCTTAAATAGTTCTCAATGTAAAATTACCATACATGTATTTTTGTCTTTTACAGTATTTTTGAGAAGTGCCTGAAATCCTCCATTAGTGCTTGCCTCCCTTAGTGCTTGAAGTGTTCAGCTGCGCAGCTGAGGTATGTGCTTTGCGTATTTTTATCATGCCTTGCATATCCTTGCATCACCTAGTACCATGCCTTGTACCATGCCTTGCATAGCCTTGACTAGCCTAGCCTCACCTTGCGTTGCGTAGCCTCAAATTGCGTTGTTAGCCCCGCATTGTCTTGTATTGTTATCTCATTTTGCCTTGCGTCACCTTGCGTATTCTTACCTTGCATCCCTTTTCAAGCATTACCACGCTTAGCATTGATTAACCGTACCTCACCTATTTCGTATCTTATCTCATTTTGCATGGCCTAGCCTTGCATTGCCCCACCTTGCATTGTTTAGCCTTGCGTTGCCTTATTTAGCCTAGCTTTGCCTAGCTTCACCTTGCTTAGCCTCATTAGCCTCCCCTTGTTTTGTATTATTCTTACTCATTTTACCACACCTGGCCTTGCCTAGCTGTGCTTTGCTTATTTTTATCACGCCTTGTGTATCCTTGCGTCACCAGCATTGCCTTGAACCGTGCCTTGCATAGCCTAGACTAGCCTAGCCTCACCTTGCGTTGCGTAGCCTCAAATTGCGTTGTTAGCCCCGCATTGTCTTGTATTGTTAACTCATTTTGCCTTGTGTCACCTTGCGTAGCCTGACCTTGTGTCCCTTTTCAAGCATTATCGCACTTAGCACTGATTAACCATACCTCACCTATTTTGTATCTTATCTCATTTTGCATGGCCTAGTCTTGCATTGCCCCACCTTGTGTTGTTTAGCCTTGCGTTGCCTTATTTAGCCTAGCTTTGCCTCATTAGCCTCCCCTTGTTTTGTATCATTTTTACTCATTTTGCCACACCTGGCCTTACCTAGCTGTGCTTTGCATATTTTTATCATGACTGATCTATACCAAAATAAACTGGTGATATGTTGGTGGCCAAAACATGTTATAATATCCACTGCACATGAATAATTTATTTTTTCCATTTCCTCAGATATACTTTACATTAGGTTTGATATGTGTTTACCCGCATACAATGTTTACATTTGGATTATGTATGTGCCCTCATTTACATTGTTTACATTGGGGTTGACTTTGTGACTCATCTTATTTCGTTTTACATTGGGGTTGACTGTGACTCAACTTTTTTTATTTTACATTGGGGTTGACAGTGCACCTCCATTTATTTTACTTTTACATTGTGGCTGACTGTGTGTCCCCATTTCATGGCCTTTATCCCAAAATTGATGGCATGCCACCACCTATATATTGCAGGTATTTGCTCCTTTTGCATTGAACACTTAGAGCCATTATTTTTCCTATTGTTTCTATGTATACCCCTTACAATGTAAGTTAACATCTATAGATTCATAAGTGATCTATACCACAATAAACTGGTGATGCATTATTGGCCTAAATGTGTTTTATTGCGGTTAAGCATTTTCCCGAATTGTTATAATATCCACTGCACATAAATAATTTATTATTTCCATTTTCCTCATATACTTTACAGTGGGTTTCTAGGTATACTCCATACAAGGTAAGTTAGATTCATAACTGATCTATACAACAATAAACTGATGATGCATTGGTGGCCAAAACGTGTATAATATCCACTGCACATGAATAATTTATTTTTTACATTTTCCTCAGATATACTTTACATTAGGTTTGATATGCGTTTACCCCCATACAATGTTTACATTTGGATTACATATGTGCCCTCATTTACATTCTTTACATTGGGGTTGACTTTGTGACCCATCTTATTTCGTTTTATATTGTGGTTGACAGTGCAGCTCCATTTATTTTATTTTTACATTGTGGCATTGTTTCTATGTATACCCCTTACAATGTAAGTTAACATCTATAGATTCATAAGTGATTTATACCACAATAAACTGGTCATGCATTGGTGGCCAAAATGTGTTTTATTACGGTTAAGTATTTTCCTGAATTGTTATAATATCCACTGCACATGAATAATTTATTTTTTCCATTTTCCTCAGATACTTTACAATGGATTTCTAGGTATACTCCTTACAAGGTAAGTTAGATTCATAACTGATCTATACCACAATAAACTGTTGATGCATTGGTGGCCAACATGTGTTATAACATCCACTGCAAATGAATAATTTATTTTTTCCATTTTCCTCAGATATACTTTACATTAGGTTTGATATGTGTTTACCCGCATTCACTGTTTACATTTGGATTACAAATGTGCCCTCATTTACATCAGGTTTGACTTTGTGACCCATCTTATTTCGTTTTACATTGGAGTTGACTCTGTGTGTCAGCTTATTTTATATTGAGGTTAAGAGTGCATCTCCATTTATTTTATTTTTACATTGTGGCATTGTTTCTATGTATACCCCTTACAATGTAAGTTAACATCTATAGATTCATAAGTGATTTATACCACAATAAACTGATGATGCATTGGTGGCCAAAATGTATTTTATTGTGGTTAAGCATTTTCCTGAATCGATATAATATCCACTGCACATGAATAATTGATTTTTTCCATATTCCTCAGATACTTTACAATGGATTTCTAGGTATACTCCTTACAAGGTAAGTTAGATTCATAACTGATCTATACCACAATAAACTGGTGATGCATTGGTGGCCAACACGTGTTATAACATCCACTGCACATGAATAATTTATTTTTTCCATTTTCCTCAGATATACTTTACATTAGGTTTGATACGTGTTTACCCGCATACAATGTTTACATTTGGATTACATATGTGCCCTCATTTTCATTGGGGTTGACTTTGTGACTCATCTTATTTCGTTTTACATTAGAGTTGACTGTGTGCCTCAATAAGCATCGATTGGCTAGCAGAGGTCAGTTGATGTGAACAGGAGTCTATAAATATTGGTGCAGATGGTGCAGTGGCAGATGTCTGTCCGAGCGGCAAAGTGTGATCATCAAAGTAGAAAAGAATTTCGGCCTTGTATTCAAAATCCAATCAGAAGCCATACATTATTATTACATAACTAATATTAAATTTTGTTTAATGCTAGAAAATTCCAAAATTAAATCAAATTATTTTTCTTAAGTAAATTGATTACATGATTGCCATTGAATTTGACTGCCTTATAAGTATTTGCTATAATTTTGTATAAAGCCGCTGCAATCTCCCACCACACTGCTTATGTACACTCAGCTATAAAATAAATTTTATTGAGAGATCACTCAAATATGTAAGATCGTGTTACAGTCAATCCATTAAATGATGCTGGTATTGTGCATAAGAATAACAATTAATTTCAATATAAAATTGCATATTATAACTTTGACTTTTGGCTTCTAGATAAACAACTGTCAGCTCCATAGTATCAAAAGTTGATAGTGTTGTGACAAACACTGTGCTGATGTAACTCACTTTGTTATATTAAGAGGCATATTCTATCTCACCTTTATTATTTTATTCAAATATTTTACATCGTGAACTCTGGTCTTATGCGATATAACCCTTGGGGTGTTACTATATATATATATATATATATCATTATACCATTGTAATTATAATTCAGATAGTATTCGATTGTTTGTTTCTGATTTTTTTGAATTATATTCTATGTTGGTGTCATGATCAGCAAATTAGTTTCATTTACAGATACATTACATTGTAATTAGTAACAAAAATTGGGAGACATGGTAGCAGTACATGCAATTAAATAATCTGGATAATTGGTATCCACATAATTCACACTCAAGTTTAATAGGTATTTGGAATGCTGCTTCTGCCCCAACCTTTTCAATCTGAGCTCCATATCCTCCTCCTGCTTGCTTTCTCCATCTGAATTTGCCTCTTAATGTTGTACTTTTTTTTGATAAAGTCATTAGTTGTTTTCAGATGTAGCCAAGAAAATGCTGTAAACCGGGACTTAGTGATTCTTCAATTGATGCCAAATATTTGAGTGATCAACTGATGTTTGAATAATCAACATTTTACTGTATGTGGATTGAAACATACAGTTTTAGGTATTTAATGTTTGTTTTAAGCTGTCTACAACCCAGGGAATAAGGAATAATATATTTCTTTTCTAACAGCTGCTTCTGATCCTGTAAACGAGCAGCAGAAGGTCCCAATAAGTCTGTTCACAGTTGCATCTACCACTTCAATGACTCCGGAGGATTGTCCAACTTCCAGACTCCTGGGGCAATCAATCGTGAGTAGTTAAATGGTTCACATATTTAGCAGCCACCAAACAAAAGAATAAAAAAAGAACAGAATTTCAAGTGTAAAAAGTAGCTCCAAAGACTGATGGCTGCTTAATACAGATTTTTTTATTTCATTTATCATTTGGTTGTAATGATCATAATATGTAGGTTTATGATAGAGATGATTCTTTAATAGAATTTATTTACTATTTTTAAGGTTAAATTAAACCACAAAATTTATTATATATAATCATATTTTATTAAATTTCATATGCTATGCAATATTAGATTGATGAAAAATCTCACCAAAATCTAGAATTGATAAACTTAGTTAATAGGAAAAATTGTTGTGCCAAGATCTGATATACTTTGTGTATTGCAGTTGTGGTGGAAGAACTCGTGGGATACAAACTGAAAAAATCATTGCATTGGGTCAGATTGAATATGATAGGGTTGCAGATGACCTGATTACTTTTTGTGCAACCCTTAATGAAATTTGTAAGTGTAACTTCTATTCTATATGGAATCTCAGATTATATTGTGAGTAACAGTCTTAATTGCGTTTATTTAAGGCCCTTTTCTGAACTATTACTCATGTACAACATGTTGATAAGAATTATTTGTGACAGTTCCTTCAAATTCTTGTCTTTTTAACTGACAGTTGCTTTTAATATTTTATTCTTAGATGGAGTAACTGGCACTGGCTTAACATGATTATCTGTGGATCTATTTAAACAGGAAAACATTCGTAAGGGATTACCGATAATCACCACCTATGGCTTCAATAGAGGCAAGCATGATTAGACGGCAGTATGATTAAATTTGATAGATTATCATGAGTTTGTTATACTTGTAGATGAAGCTGTTAGCAAGGAGAGACAGAATGGCATGGCCAGGGTGGATTGCTAAACAGCCACCCACACCACCCAAAAAACAAGGTTAGTGAATGAATCTTCATGAGGATAAATTTTAATTTTTTTTGAGGTTTTGTTGCAAATTTGTATTTGTATTGGTAGGCAACGAAACATAGATATTGCTGCAGCATGGAGGGCAGTTGTAGCATCTTCAATACTGAGATTTGTTAATTGGAGTTTTTGTTTTTTCAAGTCATATACTGTA
Source organism: Margaritifera margaritifera (assembly GCA_029931535.1). Taxonomy (NCBI): domain Eukaryota; kingdom Metazoa; phylum Mollusca; class Bivalvia; order Unionida; family Margaritiferidae; genus Margaritifera; species Margaritifera margaritifera. Next base: position 584,780 of record JAQPZY010001066.1, read on the forward strand.
ATATGCATTATAGTCCAGTTGGCAAGTTAGACACAGTGAGTGTCTTTGAGCAAACCAGTTCTTGTTGACGTAACATCAAGAACATTGTTCGCGAATGTTGTTCTCAGGTTGAGGACTCACATCACCTCTAAAGTGGGAGTGGACAAGAACAATGATGGTGGAACATTCTAAATGTATTGTGCCATGTTTGTTGTTCCAAGATCAACTGTAATTGTTAGGGTGGGTATACTCAGGAACAGATGTAAAAGTAAACTTGGCATCTCGACAAGAATCCAAAAACAGGTCACCCAAAGATGGCCAATGTTCTGTGGAACCCTTGTTTTTGTATTCAGTAAATTCTCAGCTATATAAATGAAATTGAAAAACTTTAGTTTTAACTTCAATGATTTTAGTACCATTGGTACTTTTTCATTTTTCATTAATGTAAATGACATCCAGAGACTAGTCTCTGAGTGTGTTTTTATCATTATCGAGTTCAGATGGAGAAAGCAAGCTGTTTTGGCAGGAGGAGGATATGAAGCTAAGATTGAAATGAGATACAAAGAGAGAAAGTTTATTCTTGCGCCAAGTTGTTGCCAAGTGAGTGCAGCTATGGCAATATGTAATTTGTCATACATAAATACCAATCGAATCAAGCATAATTAAAGACTCATAGCGGTCCAATCAAAGGCATTCAGTAGACCAAGCCAACATAATTAACTGTTGGTCAGTGATTAATTTGTGACTTATCAGGTGATAAAAGTGAAACACCTACTGGCACAGGTATGAGAAGAACCCATGTCAATCGAATTTACCTTGATTAAAGCCCTTTATCATTCAAACATGGATAGTTCAAGTAGTTTTCCGATAAGTGTATTGTATATATTTAAAGCATCTTAATATTTTTATTGTTCTTAATTTTTCTGCTCATGAAAAATGTCAAATGCCTAAGTAAAAAAAAGACGTTAATATTTACTTAATTACTGATACATAGGCACACATACAACTGAGGTCAGAATCAGCACTAAAGAATCACTAAGTCCCGGTTTAGTCACAAATGCAACAATCTAATTCCATTTAATCTAGACACCTCCATTCACAGTTCTACTTTTTGATGAAACTTTGATCATCCGGATGACCGATTATTCAGGAAAAAATCTATGTCTCCTGATTGGTCTGGATAATACATTTTACTTTATACTGACTCAAGGAATGTAGTTTCAGGAAAAGCAAAATAGATACAATTAGCTTTTTTTTTACATAGCATAACCATTTTATTCAGAAAAGCATACACTATCATATGCAACTGAAAAAGGAAATGTGTGAATGTTCAAATTTGTCTTGTGATCCAGCTCTGGATTTTCCCATTTAAGCACAATGTTTAAAGTTTGAAGGCATGTTAATCATTTATCTCACTGATAATCCTTGTTGTAAAACAAAGAAGTCTGTATATCCTACATGAGGTTTAAAGAACATTCAATTCTCTTTATTTTTATATCTAAATGATGAAGGTAGGTTAAAGTTTGAGAGACGGCACAGCAGCTAGACCTTATTTCTGATGTGCATCTCACAGAAAATTTACAGCTCTATATGGTAACGTTCACATTCCGAACTTTAGAGGTTAATTGTTTGTGCGTGTGTGTGTATATATATATATATATATATATATATATATATATATATATATATATATACAGGATCAGATACAGCTGTTGAAAATTTTTGTAAAGTTCACTTTCAGGAAAAAGTAATGCATACATCTGTGAACATTTGTGTGTGTATTTCAAGGACTGGCAAAGTTAGTTTACTTCATGCTATTTTCAGTATGTTTCCCGATCACATGAAAGCAATCATTTTCATCAGCTGTCTGCTTCACGCACCACATGCTTTTCCTAATACTGATGAAAAATAAATGTCAGTCCAAATAAACATGGAAGGGCATGTGTAGTTTCTCTACATCGTGAAATTTGCAGAGCAAACAACGTTGCCCTGTGCCTCCCCGACTTTTAGTAGTGCTCAAAACAGTGCTGAACCATACATGTAAGTGTTCATGTTTTTGTCCTGTTGCTACACTATAATTCTGAAGATCACCAGAGGGTAACTTGCTTGCTAGTTTTCGCTAACCAATTCTGAATTTTTAGTCACAAATGCAACAATTTAGTTGCATCTTGGAGAAATGAGTAGTGATATGTCTCTACTTCTATAAAATAGGGGAAGATTTATGGATTTTGCATGCAAGGCTACATCATTCAGGTCATGATTTTAATCACATCTGGAAAAGAAATCAAATGTAAACTTCCAATGTGAAGACCAATTTTTTTATTTGATCTGGACAAGATTTTGCATGCAAGGCTACTTCATTCAAGCGATGCTTTTAACCACATCCGGAAAAGAAATCAAATGTAAATTTCCAATGTGCAGACCAATTTTTTTATCTGATCCAGACAAGATTTAGCATGCAAGGCTATATCATCTGGCCAATCCTTTTTTACCACATCTGGAAATAAGTCGAACATAAACTTCCAATGTGCAGACCAATTTTTTTATCTGATCTGGATAATATTTTGTATGCAAGGCTACATCATCCGGGCGATGCTTTTTTTACCACATCCGGAAAGAAGTCGAATGTAAACTTCCAATATGCGGACCAATTTTGTAATCTGATCTGGACAATATTTTGCATGCAAGGCTATATCATCTGGGCGATGCTTTTTTACCACATCTGGAAAGAAGTCAAACATAAACTTCCAATGTGCAGACCAAATTTTTTATCTGATCCGGACAATATTTTGCATGCAAGGCTACATCATACGTGCGATTTATTTCTACCACATCTGGAAAAGAAATCAAACATAAACTTCCAATGTGGAGACCAATTTTTAATCTGATCCAGACAATATTTTGCATGCAAGGCTATATCATCCAGCTGATGCTTTTTTATCACATCTGGAAAGAAGTTGAATGTAAACTTGCAATGTGCAGACCAATTTTTTAATCTGATCTGGACAAGATTTTGCATGCAAGGCTATATCATCTGGGCGATGCTTTTTTACCACATCTGGAAAGAAGTCGAATGTAAACTTCCAATGTGCAGACCAATTTTTTTTATCTGATCTGGACAATATTTTGCATGCAAGGCTATATCATCCAGCCGATGCTTTTTTATCACATCTGGAAAGAAGTTGAATGTAAACTTGCAATGTGCAGACCAATTTTTTAATCTGATCTGGACAAGATTTTGCATGCAAGGCTATATCATCTGGGCGATGCTTTTTTACCACATCTGGAAAGAAGTCGAATGTAAACTTCCAATGTGCAGACCAATTTTTTTTATCTGATCTGGACAATATTTTTCATGCAAGGCTATGTCATCCTGGGGATGATTTTAACCACATCCGGAAAAGAAATCACATGTAAACTTCCATCATCCGGAGCATATGTGATTAGGGGTGAAACAAAACACCTGTGCCACGTATCGATACGATTCACGATAGACAGCCTACGATACGATACATTATCGATTGTCAGTGTTTCAAATAAGAAGGCACATGACCTAAAATTATTCATGACTGCTGAAAATTAAAGTAACTTATATAGGGTTGATATTGTTATGTAGCGATTCTTCACCTCTTGTATCGATACATGTATCGATATGGCAAAAGTATTGATGCATCGATATCTAAAACAGCGGATCTATCTGTAATACTGAGCTCAGCCTGGAACATATTTCCCATTCTAGCCTAAAATAATATACAGGCTGTGACTTAAGGTAACAAGGGTCCAGCGCACAAAAAATCATCCTGTGTTTTTCAAAAAAAATAAAAGTAAGTCCAATTTCCACTCTTTTCGGCCTGACCCTTTGTTATAGCCAAGTGAAGTACATCGTCTTTCACACCTCTCAGCAGCGGACAGAGCGAGAATCTCTCTGAAACGGAAGTTTTTTTTACCACCATTTCAGGCTAAAGTTGCCAATAATGCCTGGGGGAAAAGCACTATCGTAAGTAGCAGAGGAAAAACATTTCTAACACACCGAAATTGTTCCTACTCCATTAATTGGGGGTGGGGTGTAGTTGTATTTGATTTTGATACATGACACTTAAAGTAGCTGACCTATTTGTAATCTTCCATTTTCTGAACTATATTTCTGACAAGATTCGGACATGATTTTGCATACAAGCCTCCATTGCCAATGCGATGTTTTTAACTACATCTGGAAAAGATTTTGCATGTAAACTTCCATCGTCCAGACCATTTTTTTGATCTGATCCACACAAAATTTTGTGTGCAAGGATACATCATAGAAGCAATGCTTTTAACCACATCCAGAAAATAAATCGAAAGTAAACTTCCAATATGCGGAGCAATTTTTTTATTTGATCTGGACAATATTTTGCATGCAAGGCTTCATCATCCGGGCAATTTTTTTAGCCACATCTGGAAAGAAGTCGAACATAAACTTCCAATGTGCAGACCAATTTTTTTATCTGATTCGGACAATAATTTGTCTGAAAGGCTACATCATCCGGGCAATTCTTTGTTACCACATCCGAAAAAGAAATCGAACACAAACTTCCAATGTACGGAACAATTTTTTAATCTGATCCGGACAAGAATTTGTATGCAAGGCTATATCACCCGGACGATGCTTTTTTACCACATCTGGAAAGAAGTCGAACATAAACTTCCAATGTGCGGACCAATTTTTTTTATCTGATCCGGACAATATTTTGTATGCAAGGCTACATCATCCGGGCGATGCTTTTTTACCACTTCCAGTAAGAAGTCTAATGTAAACTTCCAATGTGCGGACAAATTTTTTAATCAGATCCGGACAAGATTTTGCATGCAAGGCTATATCATCTGGGCTATGCTTTTTTACCACATCTGGAAAGAAGTCAAACATAAACTTCCAATGTGCAGACCAATTTTTTATCTGATCGGGACAATATTCTGTATGCAAGGCTACATCATTTGGGTGATTCTTTTTTACCACATCCGGAAAAGAAATCGAACATTAACTTCCAATGTGCGAACCAATTTTTTAACCTGATCCGGTAAAGATTTTGCATGCAAGGCTATATCATCCGGGTGATGCTTATTTACCACATCTGGAAAGAAGTCAAACATAAACTTCCAATGTGCAGACCAATTTTTTTATCTGATCCTGACAATATTTTGTATGCAAGGCTACATCATCCGGGTGATTCTATTTTACAACGTCCAGAAAGAAATTGAGTGTAAACTTGCAATGTGTGGACCAATTTTTTAATCTGATCTGGAGAATATTTTGCATGCAAGGCTATATCATCCAGGCGATGCTTTTCTACCACATCTGGAAAGAAGTTGAACATAAACTTCCAATGTGCAGACCAATTTTTTTATCTGATCGGGACAATATTTTGTATGCAAGGCTACATCATCCGGGTGATTCTTTTTTACCACATGCGGAAAAGAAATCAAACGTAAACTTCCAATGTGCGGACCAATTTTTTAACCTGATACGGTGAAGATTTTGCATGCAAGGCTATATCATCTGGGCGATGCATTTTTACCACATCTGGAAAGAAGTCGAACGTAAACTTCCAATGTGCAGACCAGTTTTTTTATCTGATCCGGACAATATTTTCCATGCAAGGCTATATCATACAGGTGATGCTTTTTTACCACATCTGGAAAGAAGTCGAACATAAACTTCCAATGTGCAGACCAATTTTTTTATCTGATCTGGACAATATTTTGCATGCAAGGCTATGTCATCCTGGGGATGATTTTAACCACATCCGGAAAAGAAATGACACATAAACTTCCATCATCCGGAGCATATGTGATTAGGGGTGAAATGCAACACCTGTGCTGTGCATCGATACGATTCATGATACACAGCCTATGATACGATACATTATTGATTGTCAGTGTTTCGAATAAGAAGGCACATGACTAATAATTATTCATGACTGCTGAAAATTATTCATGACTGCTGAAAATTAGGGTTGATATTGTTATGTAGCGATTCTTCACCTCTTGTATCGATACGTGTATCGATATGGCAAAAGTATTGATGCATCGATATCTAAAATAGCGGATCTATCTGTAATACTGAGCTCAGCCTGAAACACGTTTCCTATTCTAGTCAAAAATAATATACAGGCTGTGACTTAAGGTAACAAGGGTCCAGCGCACAAAAATCATCCTGTGTTTTTCAAAAAAAATCTAAATAAGTCCAATTTCCACTCTTTTCGGCCTGCTTGCATCCTAAAATGTCAAAAAAATCCTGAAAGTTCTAGAATTAGATCATTATTTTAGAAAAAGTTGTGGAATCAAAATATTATTGTACTTTAAGACACAGTATGAAGTTTGTGCTGATGAAGCTTTGTAAATATGGGTCAGTACCAACATTTGCTAGAGTTAGTAGTTGCTAGAGTTAGTAGCTATAGATTATAGTGTAAGTACTGTTGGATATTGTTGGCGAGACGGAAGTACAAGCTGTGAGCTTGCATGTCCCTTGCACTTTGGGCAAAAACAAATTAACCAAGAGTACAAACGCTATAATTGATTATAATACTTCCCCATTTAGTAAATAATAAATTGTATTTAAGCTGATTTTCATAAATGTAAAGCTTGTTAAAATTATTATCATGACAGATTCACGCATAAATACATAGTATAATGTGACATAATTTTACATAATGTTCCTTCATAAGTGCTGTAACATCATGTTACGTAGCAACAAACTTATTGGGTCCCATGTATGCTTAAGAGCACACAATACCGTATTCGCTTTTAAGTAGAGTTCAGATGAAAACAACATTGGCCCTGAATAGGCCATCTCATATTGCGGTGGCAGATCAGGGTTTATGTTGTTTCTTCTACTGAAGACTCCTAACAAATTGCATAGACCTAGATCTGTCAGTACATTATGCAATGGCAGATCAGGGTTTGTTCAGTTTGCAGTTGGACATGACTTATAAGTGAGTATACGGCAAGAGGTTGATGATGCCTAATAAGTGGAAGATTTACTGGATCATCCCATGCAATGCATTTGCATAGGAAGTCAGAAGCTAGGTATAAAAAAATTACCCCATCCATGATTGATGGCTTTTATTGTCTGACCAGAAGTCATTGTATGGGTTTGTGATCGACCTATCTGATCTGAAGAAGAGAATTATTTACTCCTATTGGAATAAAGGTGAAAGTGATTTCATCTAGAGGGTGCAAGCACTTGTTTATGTAGAAAAATTCATATGTAAAGAGAGAGGAAAGATATAGATAAACCAAGCTTCTAGAAACGTTGCTTTTATTTCTGTTCTTTTTTGTAGATGCTTTTCTATTTTTTTAGCATTAATAGTATCTCAACAAATATTTTCTTACGAAGAGTTTCATTATTCACCAGAGAGAGAGAGAGAGCGAGAGAGAGAAGAGAATGTGTTTGTAGAAACATTGCTTTTATTTCTGTTCTTTTTTGTAGATGCTTTTCTATTTTTTTAGCATTAATAGTATCTCAACAAATATTTTCTTACAAAGAGTTTCATTATTCACCAGAGAGAGAGAGAGAGAGAGCGAGAGAGAGAAGAGAATGTGTTTGTGGACACATTTCTATATTCCTATTTGTAATTTGTGGTTACATCTTATTTGTATTCTTGTATTCGTATCTGTAACATTATTTGGTAGTACTCTGTAATGTAAGTGTGTGTATGCGTGTGTGTGTTCGTAAAATTTGAATGCTAATTTATCCTTATACGGGGCTACAATTGTGCTCTTCGCTGTTAAGCATATCCTGGACAGAAAATGGTTTGGTTTTGAAGAGTTTATATGTACGTGTTACCTGCTGTTTTGGTAGTCTAAAGTGCATAATGCTAATGTCGATTTTAGAGGTTAAGTTTAAGGTCGTTTAAGTTAGTGAGGCCCAGCCATAAGTGACTTGCCTATGCCAGCACAGCATGGTTTTAGTGAAACCAAACTTTTTGATAGCACATTACACCCCAACATTAATGTAAAAATATCTAAAATGGGGTGGAAAAGGTCAGAGGAAATTCAGATCAAATAAATATGGCTGAATTTAATTAGTCTGTGTTTTAAAAGCTAAAAAATAAATAAATAAAAATCATTATTTAATTAGTCTGTGTTTTAAAAGCTATAAAATAAATAAATAAAAATCTGAATGAGTTCATGAATAATTTCAAGAAATATGGCGTTGTTAAAGCCACAGCTGTTTCTTTACTCTGCAGTATTCTTTTAAATATATGTAACTGGTAGAGAAAACAGCAGTTTCAGGCATCAAAACTATTGCATGCTACTGGCCAATGCATGAGGTATTGTCACAACCAGAAACAAGTATATTGCCAATTAATAAAAACGCAAACACAAATCAAAAAGGAAAATATGATTTAAAATTATGCTGAAATAGCAATCGTTTTGGATAAATAGGTTTGACGGTATACTCATTATAATTTGGGGGGGGTCTTCTTTTTTTTTTGCTTTCATGTAGTAAAATGGTGTCATTGTGCGTTTCATCATACATTAAATTATGTTGAATTGAAATAATTGGATTAATAAGAAAATCATTGTAATTATAAATGTCATACTTCTTCGTTTGAGAATGGTTGTACAATTTTATCTGTTTGAAAGTTAAGCAACACAACATACAGAAGGTATTAAAAAAAAAGCCTTTTTAAATTTTCCACCACATATCCCGTATCATTTCCAGCCAGTCCCTAAATATCTTTAACTGCATCTTAAAGTTAATTCTGTCCTTCAAGAAAGTCCTTTCCATCACTTTGAAAGAAAGGGAAAATAATGAATTGTGTCCAGAGGACACATATGCTCCCACCAATATGATACAATTGAAGAAAACATGGTTTTAACATGCAGGCTGAGCTTCTCAGTCAAAGAGTAACAACTAGCTCAAATTATAACCGGAAAATGTGAAAATCAATCTTGACTTGAGTCTTGATATTAAGCTTCCTACCAAATTTGGCTCCAACCCATGAAACCCATCAAAAGTGATACAGAGGAAACGAAATTTGTAATGCAAGATTAAACTGCAAAGTCAAACAGGGCTCATAATGCATTTAAATTTAAACTGGAAAAAGCTGAAATGGAACTAACCTGTCTTCTTAATATTAATCCCCATACCAAATCTGGTTTCAATCTATCAAGTTCTTCAAAAGTTATCAAGAGGAAATAAAATTTCTGATGGACATACATATGCATGGGCAGACATGTTGGACACTACATACTCCCGCAGAATAAAGCTGGGGCAAAAAAAAAGTGACTTGAGACCGTCTTCAATATTTCTCCTAAATATTTTATACAATATTTTCTTACACGAAAAGAGGCTTCAAATAGCAAACAATACAGGATTTCTTGTTAAAAACAAGATCTTGGGAATCAATACCTTATAAGTTTGATAAAATTATTACATTTTCTTTTAGATAAAAGTGTGGAAATTGAAGGAAATAACAAAGTCAGCATGTTACACATTTGAACATTTTATATGAATTGAATTCTTACTGCTCTGTTTAAGTTGTGCAAATTACCAAACATTAGAAAGAGCACTATAATTTGTAGCTAATTAGTCTATATTGCACAGATTTGCATAGAAACTGACAAATATAATGAGGCAGTAGAATTAATTATAAATCATACATGTATTGACATTGCATTTATGGTATACTTTTATTTTCAAGTAGAAACTTACCCATCTGAGAAATAGGCGCTGTCATGACAACCGTATAAGAGTTTAATTTTCAAACTTATCAAAAGTTTGCTTTTCTGTCTCAGAGTTGACCTGAACTTGCATTTATCCATGTTGCTGTGGATACAATCTGACAGTCTGAGAGGTGTCATTGGAAAATCATGTCGAGCTAACGAAAATGAGACCAAACTTTAGAATATATGTACATTTGGCGAATCTCCATGCTCCACCTAATGTACCTACCATCAGCTTGTGAGTCAAGCGCTTATTCAGCATTCCATTGGACCGCTGTCCACTTACTTACTTAAAATGAATTATACTCGTGTGCGGCCATTCGGCTGTCCACTTTCAAACCAGGCTGTTATTTAGTACATCTGGGTTGCTAAACTTCACCGACTCTAATGTGACCTGAATAAGTGCTGGTATGTTCAATTGGCCAGTTCTACCATATAACATGTACAAATTCACACCATTATAATTTCAAAGTCTTTCAACCACTTTTAAATTTTCGTTATTTCAAACAAAAATCTTTCATTTGAAAGAAATTGCTGTGCTATATTGTACGCATGTTTATCTCTGATCTGGCAATTCATCAATTATACGTTGACGAATTTGGCGGAGAAGCTCGAAGAATCATAATTAAATCAAAATGTATAGCTTATATACTATGGCTGGCAGATGCATATAAAGAAATTGATTGAACACCCTTCACATATGAAGCTTCCACAAAAATATCATGTCAAAAAGGACAAACTGTTTATCCTTTAAGTCTCCTCTATAGAAGGTTTTCACTATATTTCGAGGGTCAAAGGATCAATCTCCATGGACAAAATTATTGTGATCTGCGAAAAAATAAAATTATTTCAGTGCATGCAAACTTGCATCAGTGATGATAGTACATTTTGTGATGAAAATCAATAAATAGGGTTCTATGTTTGCAGGACTAGAGGGTTCAATGTTTTGTACATGTAGGACTAATTACACTCACATTTAGGGAAATTCTCAAGAAACGAAAAAAAAAAAAAGAAAAAAAGAAAAAAAAAATGCAGAAATATAGTGATAATGCCATGTTGAGATAAAAATATACTTATAACTGTAAGCATTAATGGAATGCTCCCAAATGAAGTAATATCTCGTGTTTGCCTATATATATATATATATATATATATATATATATATATATATATATATATATATATATATATTTGATAGATATATTGCAAGGACTGGGAGTATTTCCTTCAGTAGCTCTCAAAAAAATAGCTTCCAACAATTCAGAATTTTACAAAGTCAATGTCGAATCATAAATGCAAACAAGAGTCCCTCTAAGAGACTGATGCTCTACTGTCCGAAAAGAATTTCTAGCAATTCAGGATAAGGCCATTTTTGCTTGTTAATTGCTGAGTGTTGAAACTATCTCTAATATTCTTTAGTGATAAGATTTTTAAATTAGCTGCTATGGCAGTCACATTGGATGTAAGATCAGCACCATTTTCATTTAGGACAAACTAGACACCATTAGAAGACTTTTGGTGAAAACCCCATGCCAATATGACCATCCATTCAGGAGAATTAGTGACAAGATTTTCAAAATGTTCATTGTGGCAGCCATATTTGACATACAGTACAGCTCATGTGATTTTTCGGAACTCTGCGCATCGCGGTGGTGGAGAGTGAGTGGAGAGGATTAAGAAAAACCCCTCCACCATCACTCCATGCGTCCTGACGGAGTTGTCGCAGAGAATAGCCCTGCACACCATGCTTTCTCGCGGAGTGGCATCCGATCACTACTGTGGAGTGGACGTGGTCGTGATAATATGGGCGTGGTTTACTGTTTATCACCCATGCAAGCAGAGGTTGAGAGAGAGACGAGGGGGGGGGGCACCGATTTATCTACATCGTTATTCCTCTGGAGAGCAATTTGCTAACTTTTTTATACTGAAAAAAAACATAGTAATTCAGTTAATTATAAATATTTCCTTGTTCTAACGAAGATAATGTATGATACATAGTGCCAAATCATATTTAAGATGATGATAACGTAATGACAATCTAATTTCTTTTTTTTCAATACTATGTTATCGGAATCTAAACATGCATTCATATCCTTATTTCTTTTTCAGTAAACGCAATACAAAATTGTAATGATCATATGAAAGTCAGTGATATTGTACTACCTGCAATGAAAAGAACGATAAACATCGAACAAATTAATAACAAAGCTGCAGTCATACCTGACTGAAGTGAAACAAAATCGCACAAGTTCCGATGGTTACTCCATGCATGAGTACTCATTCACATATTGTAAGTTTTTTTCTGACATCCAATCGCTTAAATAAAGCATTATTAAGATTTCACATCGTTATTTTATTTTAAACTGTACTATTTTGCATTAATTACCAAAGTAGCGGGTTTTTTTTAAAATCACAAATGGTCGCAAAAGGTCATCCTAGATACATGTAGTTGACACGTGCAAGTAACCTAGCACAATAGAAGCCATCAGCACTGCGTGTTTTCTTTGATATTGATGTGTTAATTTCATGTGCTAACTGTTAACCTAAAAGTACAACAGCAACGCTTCTGCGGGTTTGTTTTCTTTGCCATTGATTTGACAAACTTGCGCATCAGATGAAATTAATGTTTAACTTTTTCATTTCTGTTTGTTTTCCTATTGCATAATACAGAAAAATAAAATGAATATTTTTAGATCATTAACTCTTCTTAGTAATGTTCCCCCCCCCCTCTCTCTCTCATAAAATATGGAATCCAAATCACTACTGCACAAGTTATCGTAAACTGAAATCTGGAAAAGTTTGCAAGTGGTAAGAAACAGAAACACGCTCAATAACCAAAGGCTCTAACAGTCACAAACAGGAAACTGCATTCTTTAATATCTGCATAAAAATAATTAAAAGAGTATATTTTATTTTTATATTTTCGCCGTAGGAAAATGAGCAAATAATAGGATACACGTGGAGACAATACATCCATGCAAAATGCTCTAAACTTGTTGGAAATTAAAATCTCTGAACATCTCAGATTTTAGAATTTTCCATATTATTTTTCATTTCGGTAACAAGCCGAGTTCAGATTAATTACTAACAATTATCAAACTTCCGTTGTTAATGGCGGGACCATAAATGCGGCTGTAAAGTACAACGCGCCAAGGCAGATGGCTTCATGTGATAAAAACACACTGTTCCCAAGCTGAAACTTACATCATCCTTTGATGCAAACCCTTGTTAATATTTTACAACAGTGTTCACAATGGTCACTGCCTTGATTTCTGTAGAACATCCGCTGAAGTCAAGTCTTTATTAGGGAGAGACAATTGAATTTTCCAACCGTGGGGTGGGGTGGGGGGTGGGGGTAAATGCATGAAAACAATTGTCTTTCTCTGATTGTTGTAGCAGACGTTAATCCGTTCCATATTTCACTTAAAATAAATAATTACTGTGATGAAAGAACAAAAAATATCCCGGTCGAAAAAAACAAAACAGCATATAAACCCCGTATATTAAATGGTCAGTCCCTTACAGTATACATGCAGTCATAATATTCAGCCTAGTGACTCTGCTATTACTGCTTAAAGACTAAGCACGCGGTTTGCATTTCAGTGTAAATTCAGTGCTTTAGGTTTGTGTGTGTGTGGGGGGGGGAGGGGGGGGTAAGCAGAAGCGGATGTCAATTTGGATTTTAATTGTCCATATCTCAGAGAATTACTTTCCTTTGGAACAAAATGAAAAATTTATTCTGCTTGAGAGGCTCAGCAATGTGTGCTTTTCGTCAAGTCAGTGCAAAAGTTTGTTCATATTTCTTTGAAATAAATTAAAATCATAAACTTATTGCAAAAGAAGTCGATCAACCTTTTATAAACAGTAATGTGTACTGAATATACAAGCCTTTTGAAATTATTTTTTTATTGTCCAAATATATGATCGAAATAAAAACGACTGATTCTTCAGATGGTATCCGGTTGTAAATCACTCTTAAGGTCTCAGTCTTTCCATAGGTGGTATTCATTCATTGGCTGTTCAGATGTCAATCAGTAATGTCGGCTAGCCCCTCCACGGTGGAGTTTACATCGGCATGCCTGCCAAAACGCGGTGGTGATTTGTAGGTATTTATGCCAATTTATGCCTCCACCGCGGAGTGCTATCGCGGAGCTAAAGTGGAGGGGATTAAGTACCCCACCGCGATGCGCGGAGTTCCGAAAAATCATGTGAGCTGTACTGTATGTAGGGTACTATTTTCATTTAATACCAAGTAATTATCATATGAAATCTTTTGGTGAAAACCCTATGTTGATATGACCATCAGTTCTGAAGGAGTAGTGATAACAAGATTTTCAAGATGGCCACCATGGTCAAAATATTTGATTTCAGATTGGCATCATTTTCGTTCTGGACCAACTAGAAACCATAAGAAGTCTTCTGGGGAAAACCCCATGCCAAGATGACTTTCCATTTAGGAGGTGTAGCAACAAGATTTTCAAGATGACTGCCATGGTGGCCACATTTGAGATCAGATTGGCACCATTTTAAATCTGGGCCAACTAGATAGCATAATCAGTCTTCTGGTGAAAACCCCATGTCAATATGGCTTTCCATTTAGGATTAGGAGCAATAACAAGATTTTCAAGATGACTGTCATTTGCAGTCAGATCGGCACCGTTTTCATTTAGGACCAACTAGACATCATGAGAAGTCTGATAGCCAAAATCCAATGTTGATATGACCGTTCATTCAGCAGGAGTAGCAATAACAAGATTTTCAAGATGGCCAATGTAGCAGCCATATTGGATGTCTAAGCAGCACCATTTTCATTTAGGACGAACTAGACATCATAAGAAGTCTTCTGGTGAAAACCCCATGTTGACATAGCTTTCTGTTTGGAAGGAGTAGTAATGACAAGATTTTCAAGACTGGTGCCATGGCAGCCATATTTGATGTCAAATCAGCACTTTTCAGTTAGGACCAACTAAACATTATAAGAAGTCATCAAGTTAAAACCCCATGTTGATATGACCATCCATTCAGGAGAAGTAGCAATAAGATTTTCAAGATGACTGCTGTGGTAGCCCTACTGGATGTCTGAGCAACACCAATGTCATTTTGGACCAACAAGACCTTGGGATGAATGTGTGTGTAAAATTTCATGACAATCATCCAAGAAGTTTAGGAGGAGTAGCAATAACAAAATTGTACTAATGGACAGACAGAAAATGGATGTCAGATGACGGGCAACAGGCCATCCCATAAAATCTTATGTGACTGGTTGTGGACAAAATTGGATTCTTCGTAAACAAATCCAGATTTTGAATAAAAACAACAAAAACAATAGTCCCTTGAAGGGACCATGCTCTACTGGCTGAAAAGAATTTCTATGAATTCAAGACAAGATCATTTCTTCCTTTTAACTGCCGAGTCTTGAAAGCATTTTTGATATTCTTCAACGATATCAAGATTTTCAAATTAGCTGTTGTGGTGGACATATTGGATGTCAACTTGGCACCATTTTTATTTAGGACCAACAAGGCATCATAAGA